>OY735200.1:82313490-82463490 GCA_963457665.1 Thysanoteuthis rhombus
GAAAATTGATTCAAAGAATATTAAGTAATTTAACAATTAATTGACTGTTTTTTTCTTTGTTTACGTTTTTTAATCTCTAAATGGTACCAGAAAAGGTTTCGATGAAATAGAAGATAACGAAACAGATCGCTAAAACGTATTGGCTGAACGGTGAAAATGTTGTCGGCTGATACGGCGTTCGACCATACGACTGGACACGGTGTTCGTTTGATGATTCTTAATAAAGTAAATAATATTTTCAATAAATTTAGTAATACTTTAAAGTAATATATTTCAATTTTACATGTAAACTGAGAAATAAAGTTGACTACACTTTTCTTGCTAAATTTTCACAAGAGAGAAGAACTAGCGTCTGACTCTCAGACATGTTTTGTCTTCAGATAGATAGATAGTTCAGAAGTCATTGTAAAAAAGAATTAGTGTCAAGTTCATCGAAAGTTACTCCCCTTGCATGAATTGAATTATCGCTCACGAGTAACCTCCCTTGAGCATTGCATGCTTCATAAGAGATAATCATTTTTAGCAGAATTTTAATTGAAGCTCAACTTCTCCGGCGTCATGCAATTTTGATCGCCGCTGAATTTGCCAAAGTTGAACACACCTCAGTTTTAGTTCGAATGGTTGATAGAATAATGAGGATAACAGGGGCGTATGATTTTAAGCTGGATGGGGTCAAAATGGAAAATTATTTTTACAAATAGATACGTGAGAAAGAAAACCAATTTCAAACATCAAAAACAAGAAATGCTATGTGATGCAGCCTTTTTCACTTACTTTTGAGTAGTAGCTTATTAGCATTACAATTGACAGGGGGATAAGTTTGAAAAAACATTCAAAGAAATTCATCACAGAAGCAACAAATGAAAGAATACATTGACGTAAGACATTTTTCTTTTTATAATTTTTCACGATATTCGCGAGTTTTCTATTCGCAGTTTCGATAATTCGCAGTTTTGAAAAATCGCTGTTCAGTCTTGAATAATAGAATGAAATTTTTTTTTGAGGTTGAGGTATGCAGTGAACCGAGAAAAAACACATCATAGAAAATATGCTGTGCAGTATATAAGGTAAAAAGTATTGGAAAGTTTAGGGAATCATGAATGTTTCGTAATAATGTTTGTGTTGATAATTTATCTGTTGATAATATAAACACTGTATGTATATGTGATCAGGAATGGGTTTTGCTAACTAGGTATACGTTAATGTCTCCATTAGTATACAGTGAACATACAAAAGACCTGGAAATTTGGAAGTAGGTATACCCCTACACCCCCCCCCCCGGTGCAAACAAAGATGCAAACACTTTCACAGATAAATACATGTTTGCCCCCGTAATCCGAAAGTAATGTTCCAACAAAAATGTATCTTGATCGAATTAGCGTTAAAGGAAGAAGCAATCACCATTAAATTATGTGAGAACCTTTTTGAGCGCTCCCAGACACAGAATAAATAATGACAATGATGTGTTAGGCTGAGTTTTCGGAGGTTGTATTGGTGGAAGGTACGGGAGACTATGGTATATGATAGAGACGAGGATGGTGTGCGTTGCCTCTATACAGGTCGCAAAACAAACGCTGAACGCAATTTTTGTTTTTCGCCTTTTTTCGTAAAAACAAAAAACACCGTGTAAAGAGAACGATCACAAAACGGTAGATACCTGTGTCTTTATGGAGAGCCTGCTCGGTGAATGGGATAGTAGCGTATTTTCGAGTTAGAGTGAAACCCCCAGAATTGAGTTCTGCTTTTCGAGGCAGAAAGACCCTTTCAGTTATTGGTGCAACACAATCCTTCTACCCCCCATTTGGCATTTTACTACACTAAATAAGGCTAAAAAATATCGATATGTATTCTCGTATACATGTATATATGTTGAGCTCTTACACAAAAGTATGGCTGAAGGAAGCGTGCAATTTGAAATCGCCCCCACTCCAAATTGAGGGGTAACCTTAATAAAGGTTCACCTATTATCATTTCTACTGATATTATGCAGTTACAAAGATACATACATGGATTGCATGAGTAATAATACAATGTCTGGAGTTATTTTTCACCAATCAAGTGAATCTTTTAATTACAAATTTTCCTTTTCCATCAAATCGCTTTAAATGTTGAATGTGGACCCCCAAGGAGCCGAGCCCTCCTGGTCACGCTACCGTTTTTACAATGGTGAAACATTGAGTTTTCGGACAGACATTATTTTATGCTTCATGCATAATCGAATCACCGAAACCCCTCAAATGGCCCATCTGCCCAACCAGCTAACCAGCTACACATGCTTCTCGCATAGCTCGTGTGTGTGTGTGTGTGTGTGTGTGTGTGTGTGTGTGTGTGTGTGTGTATGTGTCTCTGGGCACTCCTGGTAACATTTTTGGGGCTAGATTCTTAGAAATTTGCATGAGTACACTACTAGGAACGATTTCTTCTCTCAAGAAGTACCTTTTTGGGGGGGTCACTATGGTCATCTTAGTCCAACATTGCTCAAATCTCGTGCTGGTGTTTTTTTTAAAGATAATTTTAGATAAGAGATCATTTTTAGATTATTTTCCAGATTCTGGTTCACGTGCAAGCTAAGGTGATTCATTTACGCAAGGTACGGATATCAGTTTTATAATAAGATTACAATTTATTCTATGCATCGATTGCTTTTTTGAGGGAATGATTTTTATGTTTAAAGTTGAGAGCTGTTTCGAACTCTTCACACGTTGCATTGGATTTTAACCTAACGGAATTATCGATTGAATTCTTACCATTTTTGCCTCAAGAACTCGACTTATACATGAGTACATACGATGCATTACAAATTGACTCACTGACACACAAAAATGAGTAAGTCAATAATATCATTATTATTATAATGAATTACTTATGAATCAAAGAATTATTGAAACCTAGTTAGTCACTTGTTAGAAACCGTCAGGTTTGACAGCATGCCGTGTTGAATGTGATCAATTAAAACATTGGAAAAGGAGATGATCAATGAATAAGTTACCTCTCTCAGATTTTGCTCGGCGGTGATCACTAGAAATATCTGATTTTTTCAAAAACAAGCTGACACAAATTAAGGGGTTAATTTACCATTAAGTTACATTGCAAAATGAACCCCCTCTAAACCCTGAGGTGGGAAAAATGAGACGACAGGATAAGTAAACGTTTCAGCCCTCTAGCATCATTGTAATGGCTTGTATGCATTATACACACATGAATAGCCAGCCAGCTGAATAGCCAGCTGGACCAACTTGAAAACTGAAGAAATCTATTTTGACAGTTTTGATTGGTAGTTTCCAATTGTATTATTGATACTATGATACTAATAAGTCAATCGAATTGATGCAAAAGTTCTTGAAAATGTTAGGGACGTCTTAGAAGTATCTTAAGAGTTCAAGTTCATCGCTTGGTCGATTGTGGGATGTCGTTTACAAGAGTTAATCCTGATTTTTTTTCCAATTCGGAAGACAGCAAAATGAGTTTCACGTAAAGCTAACCAGTGTTCTTTTCTTATCACTTGTCAGCGTTCGGACACGTGTCTTTCTATTCTTGTTCGACACAGAAAAAATCATTTCAAACCAGATTGTCTTAGACGATAAAAAATGAATTTAATGCAAGAATGCTAAATAAGGAAATTCGTGGCTTCATCCAAGACAACATTCATTCTAATCTCCACGGAAAGATTCAAAGATGATTTTTTATTACGAATTGCTGGAATGTGCACAAACTGTCACTGCGCAACGCTAAAGAGAGCAATTAGCTCATTTAAACCGCAGATCGTAACAAAAAAAGAACACATACTAAGCAAAGGAATTAAGCAGTGTTTTTGCATAACAACGCCCATTCCTGTGTTGCAAAGGAGATGCAACAGACGATCATTATTACTTTATTTCAATCCATACAACACTACTTCCATGCTCTGCAGTTCACAATATCAAAAGAATTCAACTACCCATAAAACTGGAATCGTTCTTTTATAATGTAATGTATAGTTTAGCTGAAACATGGAGTAAGCCCGGGAAAATAATTTGATGACTATGAATTCATATGAATATAGATTTTGGCAAAATATAACCTAGTCTTGCAGACCATTCGCCGGTGGAGTGACTTTGATCCTCACAAAGTGTCCCACTATTATGCCAAGCAAAGGTGAACTAAGTTTCCGTATAAGAATATCTACAGCAAGCACCTGCACTTTTAATGGTCGTTAGCAAAATAACCTCGCTGACCATGCGCTAGCTTTGTTACCTGCAGAAAGAAATGTTTTTGCCCAAGTTTGACTGCCAAAAAATCAATAAGTTTTCAAAACTAGCAAAAAAAAAAACAAAACATCCAAAAGATGCTAAAAATGATTTGGGGGAAAAAAAGGCCAAACTGTTCAAGGACGCCCGCGCTAGCTCAGCGCTTTTTACACAGCCAAAACAAGAAACGCGTTGAATTTAGCACGAAAAGCGTAAAAATGGCAACTCTGTTTTTCGCTAGGTTTTTAGTGGTGGGGTCAATTTGCAATGTAAGTTCATGCTAAATTGATCCCTAAGCATTTACCTTTTTTCATTGATCACTGCTCAACAAAAGATTATCGATCACCCTGATTATTGATTAGCCATTTTCTCAATTTTTTGACTGATCGCCTCAAGATAGTATTTTGACAGAAGAATTTTGTTACGAGACGGCTCCTATTGTGTAACTAACCAGGCCTGTCCCTATCAAAATCTTTTGGCCCTTAATATTTCAGATGAAATTAATCAAAAATTATATACAAATATTCATAATGATAATTTGAATTTCTTTATCAAGTTCAGTTGTTTATAACAATGAATTGAATAAAATAACAATTAATTCGTGACGATGAGTGCTAATTTATAACTTGAATGTAAATTATTCCAATTTTGTATATCATTTGCTCAATGTTATCAGTCGGTTATTGTTATCTAAAGACGCTGTCCCGAAGTGATCACAGTAAGCGTCTTCCTCTGTATCTATGAACACTAAAATTTATATCCATGTAAGTGTCATTTATGCAAATTAGGATGTTTGGTGGTATTATTACACGGGTGCATGTCCTGTCCAATTCATGTTATAGCCACAAAGATATAATGATTCGGTCTATGTGAAATAGATTAACATAGCTGATAAAAATTATTATAGCATTGTGATAAAATGTGATAGGCTGTTGTGATATAACAATGAATAATATGTCTCAGATCGTGAGACGTTTGAAATTAAAATAAAAGAGAAAAATAGTGTGTAAATGACTGGAAGAATGTTTAATGTCGAGTTGAGACTTGAAATTAGGATACTTAAATAATTAGAAATAAATTACCTATCAAATTGGCTTTAGGCTCCGTAGTGCTGATCCATTCATAGATTACACCGCCAGATTTCATGGGTATATTCAAACATATCAGTGTTATTAAGGATAATTTATGATCACATTTTTTTTATCTATAAAAGTTCTTTATTTTGGTATCTAAAAATAGTATATTAACTAATTATTCTCTTTGACTTCGGAACGGAGTTCAGTGAAGTAGGTCGAATCCTTCAAATACCCAGTATAGGCGTTGATCTAGGGATGTGCGAGAGGGTCTAAGATATTCTGCTCGGGTAAAGGACAACTGAAACTCATTTTCAGATATCTAGATAAAAAGTTTTATAAATCCCTGGTCCCAATACCCCCTCGTAATCATAAATGATCTTTGATAACACTGATATAAAAAATCTATTTTCTATTTACGTATTTACTTAGGAAAGTATATTTTTTTCCATTTTGACCCCACCCCCCAGTTCAAAATTTTGGATCCACCCCAGCAATACACGCTAGAACCTACGTCACAACTCAGTGCGATGTTGATCCAGTCTGACTCCGGTGTTATCGGTTGTTATAATGCTAGGAAATAATATCCTGCTTATCTTATTCCCTAACCCCAGGGCAGCACACATACGCAAGCTATATTAAATTAAGCCTCTCCCCACCAAATATGGAAGACTAGTCAACAACTTACTAGTCAATTGCGACCACAATTCAACTTACATCAATGTAACTAAAAACTTCAATTCAACTTCTGACTACCGTTTACGTTCATTGACTTGTAAATTCTGGTAGTGTGGAATTTCATATTTATTTCAGGATTGACGTTGTTTGTGTACTTATCTTTCATTTATAATACGGGGATTGGGGCCCAATGTGTGTGACAGGGTGGGGCTTAGCTCCTTGTGCCATTTCCAACATTTAGTGAGATTTATCAGTAGACGTACTGTAGGTGATCTATTATTTATAAAGCTTTTGATGGGCTCCATTGAGGGTCCTAGGACGTTTTTAAATAGCCCCGACCCCCTCAGCTACTCCTCTGGTATATTTACAGAGAAAAAACATGTTGAGGACCCAATGATCCAAGTAACAAATACTGAGCTGATAAAAGAAGACTACTACATCTACTTACGACAACGAATCTCCATGAAATCCCCAAAAGAAGAAGAAATCAAACAAAGAATCACACTAGGCTGGCAAGCTTTTGCTTGAGCAATGCTAACCTTCAAGAAGAAGAAAACCCCAAAAGTCCTAAAAAAGAAGGGTCTACAACCAATGCATCCGATGAAAAGTTCAGAAAGTATTGGCTTCGCAGCGCCCATAATAGAGGGATCTGGCTAATCTCGGTGAAGGTCTATGTCCAACGACGGGCGATAAAAGGCTGATGATGACGATGGTGATGAAATACCTGAAAACAGAACCGTCTAATCGCAGAAGGACACTGGACACTTCACCAGGGGATTGCATGATTTTAAGGGCCCCGAAATTTAATTTGAAAAAATAGAAATTAAGGTTCATATCATCAAATTGCAGACGAAGAGAACCCTCTCTAAACCCGAGTTTTCCGCAATAAAATGCTGCAGATCTCCCGGAAGAAAAACACAATTTCAATTTGTTAAGGGCGAAGGGGTTAGGAAACCCAATCGTATTGCTTTGCTGGGCCGAGTGAGGGGAAGCTCAAATTATCTTAAGGCAGTCCTGCCTGAAGACCTACAAGATGGGTTGAACTTGTTACACTTTACTTTTTATGCTCTCAATAAGACTCAACTTTTCAGACGGGAATATTTCACTTGGTAATGTGTGCACGAAAGTGATCAAATTCTTTTCTGACAGTACTGACGTCAATAACTGTCATCGTTTATGTCACTGTCCAATTAAAATGCCACTAGTAATCGGATCAGATAACACATACGATTTATTCCCGTCGCAATACGTTATTTTTCCTGAATAGATTTCGTAATTTTTTCGAGATAGTCTAACATATATTTCTATACAGAAGAAATACCAGTAGGGACTTTGACGATCATGTTTCCTAAAGACCAAATGATATCGTCAATCAAAGAACAAACCCAAAGTCAGACCATGGACGCAAAAGTTCTCTCTCTTGTGCACTCTTTCAGACTTGTGTTGAAGGAGTTGAAGGAAACGAAAGGTTGTGGGAGGATTTTGGTATGTCAATCAAAGAGTCAGTCTGTCAGTGACAGTCATAGCAATCAGAGATGCTTGCGCATCTAAAAAGTAAAATTGTCTCCTGTGTCACATGAAACGAGGCAATTTCTCGAATGATTCATGGAGACGTAATGTTAGTAGTAGTTGTGGGTGGTAGCCCGACGCCCAATATGTTTTGCTTTATAGTTCTAAAGCGATGCAACTGTTGTGCTATTTACCCTTGGCAGGGGGGGGAATGCCTTTCCCAAAGGTATTAATGCAAAGTGAACACAGAATTTCCACTCGTTTCACCGATACCATTCTCCGTGTAATAAACCGATAAATTACTCTCATCTCCCGATCGTCAATCAAACGAGAAAAAAATATACCAAGTAGATTCACAAAAAATAAAAATGTATTTTCCGCCTCGGGTGCATTTTCTAAGCATCTTACGCATACACACATGCCATATACGCACATATACGCGTATATACTACAAGCATACATACACAAATACTAAATACTCACACCCACACATAAGCATACGAGTCAGGGGCATTTGCCTCTCCCTAAAACAAAACGTGTTCAATTACGGGCAAATCAGTGTCCTACAGGCAAACCCATGGAAATCTTTGAGCAAATCAAACCTTTTGCTCCCATCATGGAGAGTTCCCAAAGTCCATGCATCCACACGTGGTCACAAACGCACGTACATAACACAGACAGATGTAACACGCACACATGCGGACACATATCACATGCAAACATGTATGCAATTGCGTATGTGTTTGTGGCGTGTGTGTTTGTGTGCATGCATGTGCGTGTGTACGTGCGTGCCTGTGTGTGTATTTTGTTTTTTTCCATGAAACGACGTTCGATGAAATATTGTGGCACAATTTTACGACAAGTTTTGCCAATCATTTTTTCACAATGTCCGTGAAAGAGAATGATTTATGTCCAGGCTTGGATTAAGCTAGTGTGGGACCCATGTCATATGTTAAAAAGAGGCCCCAAATTGATAAATGCACGTAAATATTAAACACATACAATTAATAGCTAACCTGGCACTGTTTATTTCCTCATACATTCGGAATTGATTGTAAGGATCAATTATTTCTGTACTCAACAGATACAAAAATCTTTCTTTAGCAGCTCTTTAGCATTCCTTTGAACACATTGAAACTGGGACCAGTGTTGCTTGATAGTTGGATACGTATCTGGCCCCAAACACGATAAATGGCCCCGAAATAGCCCCGAAATGGCCAAATGGCCAAATTATTTTTTAAACATTACAATACTGCAGTATACACACAAAAAAAGTTATTAAAAATGCTGATGTAACAAAGTCAACTTTTTTGTTCCGTACAAATGTCATAAAATAAGGATCCAGTTTAACATTACAATTACAATGTAAATAGAAACCTTCACATATAACCATGACATGGCTTTTTTCAAACTGATAAATTTCCTCAGAAAACGAAGGTCTGATGGGTGATGAGCACGAAAAATACATGCAAATTTTGTTATCAATTTAAATAAAAAAAATGTTCGAAGGAAATGAAAAAATACCAAAAATAGTCAATTATGGCCAATATAAAAAGATCAGGACCAAATGCTTTGAAAAAAAAAGAAGGGGCTAGTAGATATTCTGATAAATTTGTGGAGTCTTTAGCCATCTTGTGATTTAATAATGCTCATACCAGTGCACCCTGTGTCTGATCTTTAGAGGAGTATAGAGAGTTTATTTACACAGGGACTGAGTATTGTTGAAATACTCTTGATTTTGGAACCTGTGCACGTATTTGTCTGTACACATGATCATTTAATGTAATCCTGCTGGATACGTTTATTCTTGAGAAAATTGAAACATATCCAGCGCGTTGCAATTTTATTTTCCGTCAGTATATTTCGGGACTTTTTTGTTAGTCCCCATCAGACCAAATGAGAAGTTATGTTTTATATGTAGCTAATTTCATCAAGATAACAAAATGAAGTTAGGGATGGGGGTAGGGGCTAGGGTGAGGGCTTAAGAATAAGATCCCACGTTTTTCAAAAGATTTTTGAAAAAATTAAGCATAGGAATGATGATAACGAGAGATCGTAATTGAGTTTTCCAGGTCTTTCCATTCATTCTCCCTTATTTGTTTTCCATATCTGCTTCTTGCCGGTTAGTATTCGTTTTTAATGGGTAAATTGTCAACGGACTGATAAAATATTAACGATTCTTCCACTGTAGATAGAAGCATGTTCAAGACAATCAGTAGATATGCTTACTGCAAAACAAAAATCATTACATGACTGTACACACACACACACACACACAAATATATATATATATATATATATATATATATATATATATATATATATATATATATATATGCACGCACCACAGACAGAAGTACATTTTGATTTACAAGACTAGTTGGCCTTGTTTTGTCGTATATATTTTACTTTAAAACCTTCCATTAGGTCCATTGAGTATGCATACCAAATTTTGTTGGCCAAATCAGTTAGTATTATATGGAAATAGAAATCCAATCATTATTATCGGAGTGAGAGCAAACGCAAACCCATCATTTTTTGCTAAAGGGGAAACCATATGTGATTTTAGCTCATATATACAACATGTTGGGGGTTTACAGAAACTGTTTTAGGCTCTGGGTAAAGTCAAAAGTTTTAAAAAAAAGAAGTGGTTCAATCGACTATTGTAGAATAATATAATAGATATTTGAATCGTGAATCCCTGACGACAGAACAACGTCAGCAAATCCTAACGCCATTTCCTTTGTTCGGGCAATTGGAAACAATCTTTTCTTGACAAAAGAGAAACACAACATTTTTTCGAAGAAAAATAATATTTTTTTATTGCCTTGTATTAGAATGCCTCATCCTGAAGCACAATAGGAGCATTGTTGAATGCTCTCGACCACACAAAGATACGTGGGAGAAGATGTACATGAAGGAGGACAGGATATTCAGGCAGAAGTCTTTGTCATTCATACGGAATACTCAATCGCAGGATGTGGTTTCCTTATTCGGTTCATTCACTAGAATAAGTAGGATCTTATTTTTTATTTTTATTTTAAAGAGAATGACTCTTGAGAATTCTTCATCTCTAAAAAGAAAAATCTTAAGCAGGCCTTTTTCCCATTGGAAATTTTATTTGAATAAATTCCCAGCGATTAAGATGTATTTGAAGCCCAAGCTATTGACTCACGAACTCAATATTGAGGGCGGGATATTGGCTTTGAGGTTCGAACATCAGTCTGATTATAGAAAAGTTAGGTTTGATTTCAAAATCCATATAATCATATTTCTAAATTGATTTTTTAAACTGCAACAATTTTGCATGTAGGGAATTTTATGAAATATAATTTGCTTCCCTATGATTCCCAGGGCAAGGTCAGGTATCTGAGCAAGTACATATATATATATATATATATATATATATATATATATATATATATATATAATAATTGTGTCATCCACAGACAGCTGTTTCGTTGTATTACTACTCTTTAGGGTGGTCAGAGACAATCCAGTATCCCTTCCAGTACCTTCGCTTCAGACCCTGTCCAACGCAAAACTGCACGGTCAATGGGACCGAAGTAAATGATATATTTACTTACACATAATTCCCCATCTACCCGAGTGCTCCATTCCAGAGTTGAAAGAGTATATATATATATATATATATATATATATATATATATATATATATATATATATATATATATATATATATATATGTGTGTGTGTGTGTGTATGTAAGTGTGTGTGTGTGTGTGTGTGTGTGTGTGTGGAGGGTATCATTGGCCCCAGTCTGTTTAGAAAGAACGAATTATCCGTGTATACTTACTCATTTTTATCAAACGTCATCATGATGTGTTGTTAAAAGAGTTACAGAAATTCTACGATTCATCCCCGAACAATTCGTAGCTTCAAGTGTTTCATAAATTTCGAAACATTCATTCCCAATAATTCATCTGCAACTTAGTCGAACAAAATTGATACCAGTTATAAAGATATCGTAAAACTCATTCATGTTGATTACGATAAACTAAATCTCATTATTCTTGTGGCCATGTAAATGCTAGTTGCCGCTGAACGGCTTTGTAGATAAATTCATATTATATCTGAAATGTCCATTTGACTCTAGCAATACTAATGTAATGTTCGTAGTGTTCTTTGAAATGTGAATGAGGTATGTGAATATATTTTGAAAAGGGTTTTGATGAAGTAATAACAATTTCTCGGCGGTGTTTTTTTTCACAAATCTTCAACACCCTATTTTTAAAAACGTAAGAAAAATGAGGTTTTCAAGTGTTTCATTGTTTGTTTTTATTAGAAAGGATGAATACCAAAGTATTTTAAGAAGAGAAAGAACTAAATCATCAAATAAATTGAGAAATTCATTTTGTCCAATGAAAAAAAAACTTTTTTCATAAATTGGAATAAAAAACCCCTTAAAAAAAACCTCGTTCTCATTCTCACACACACATGCACATATACATATACATACATATATATAAATCTATACAAACATAAACATATATAAATGTATATATACATAAACCAACTGTATATATGTGAGCAAATAGTTCTATTATCGTACCACTTGTGCAGCAACTTCGAATTTCTTATAATGGTGTAATCATTTGGACAAGCACCGTCAACTCTTAAAAACATAACAAATCAATCTGACACGTTAGAAGTTGCCATGAAAGATTCAAATGAACGTGAAGTTTCTTAGCTAACAATCATGGAAGTTGTGGATGATATGTCCCAGCCACTCACCACTCTCCAAAGCCATTAGACAATAACAGGCTTTGAAATTATTCAATTAATTGAAACAAGAGGCTGGGAAAATCATTCAAACGTTTAGAGTATTGATAAGAGTATATTTCATTGAATAGGTCTATCTTTTCAATAATCCAAAGAACTTATTTGCATAAAAACTAAGTTTTACCTTCCTCTGATTATGAAGTTTCTGATAGCAAAATTAAAAATTGAAACAGATGTTTAAACAAACACACATATACATATGATAGTACATAATGATTCAATTTGATAGGAAATGTATTTCTTCCGGCACCGGAGTAACCCAAACAATCCACTGCGTAATTGAATAAAGAAAATGAGCGTGGTGTGGGACATTAACCTGTGTCCGCCGGGAGGAAGCCTTAACGACACTCTATTCTACCGACTGAGCTTACAACGCCCCCAGTAAACAGAATAACAATTTGCTAGTCGGTTAATTACGGTGCCGGACGAAATATGTCTCTAAATAAATTGTCTTTACAATTATCACATTTGTCTGATCTAAACTGTCCAATCTAATGATTTACACACAGTCGGTAAAAAAAGGAACACCCACTCATATATATGAAAATATTTATGCCTTCAGCCGCTGAGTACAGGGATTGATTATTTAACTGCGCCATTTCGAACTCCTGCTGGGTCAGTCGGAAGAGCAGAATCGCCTCAGGACTGCCTCCTGGTGGACGCAGGTTCGGATCCCGCACGATGTACATTTTCTTTATTCATTTACGTGGTCTGCTGTTCGATTTGCGGTTAATTCCGGTGCTGAACGAAAGAATAAATTGTCTCAATAGTTATCAAATTCCGTCGGACATAAACTGTCCTATCTGATGATATATATATATATATACACACACACACACACACATATACAGTTTGGCTCATAGTTGACCAAGTGACACCGTGACAAACTTGCTCCATGTCGAGGGCAAGTCTGTCTCTCATTTTCAGTTAACAGAAAACGATTCGCAAAGCCATGGAGCACTTCAGTTTTTGTATCTTTTTTATTTTAAAACCAAACAGCCACAACACAAAATTCAGAAAATAAGAAACATTCAGTTTTGATTTTAAAAGCGTTGAGATCTTTGTACAGTGAATAATAATATTTGGCACTCCCTCTGTAAACACGGTAAAGATATAAAAAAAAAATTGAAATAATATAATTTCGCCATATTGCTTCAGACTATGACTTGAGACTAACAGATCATTTCCTTGTGACCTGGATATTTGATCAAACAAACAATCAGGAAAGAAAACAAACACTTCGCCATTAATTTGCTGCTGTATGTCTAGAAAAATAACAGGACTGGTTAGTCACACAATAAACACCTTCCCATGACCAATGTCTTTTGAACGCATGCTCTGTTAAGCGTGATCAATTAAAAAAAAAAAATTGAGGACGAGGGTGAGCAATGAATAAGTTACTTCTCTTGATTTTTGTTGGGCAGTTTAAAAAGAACAAAAAATCAAGCGTGAATACTTACGGACACAAACTAAGGGACCAATCTAGCATAAACTTACATTTAAAATTGAACGCCATATTGTAAACTACTTTCAGGTGGGATTCAAAAATTTCCAAAGTTTTTTCAGGACATAATAAGGAGTAAATGCTTAAATTTTCAGCCCTCTAGCATCCTTGGTGCGACCTTTGATGTACAGGTTTTCTGACAGTTATGCATGTCTTGTTGATAATATCAATTCGCTCTGAAACTTGACTCGAAGAAGTTTACTTTTAGTTATCAAGATAAGTTTTTTAGAATCCACTTCATCGATCTGCAACATGTGATTAGCAGATTTCTGGTGAAAGAAAGCAGCGGATCATGCGACAGTCATGGCTAAAGTCCCCTTAGGCTCGAAACAAAATTTGGTGGTCCGACTCAGCCGCGATCCAGCTTACCCTCCTTCAATATCTATAGTTTTACCATGTTCCTATCTATACTGCCACATACAACGATATACAAGGGGATAGGGAAAGTGGTATAACATCGATTTCCCTAAACAGTAAGAGAGGATTACACCTGATCTGAATAGCAATCGAAACGTATTCTTTATATGGACATCAGACGTGCATTCTGTCTTCCATCTATTTATTGCATGAGTATGCATATTGAGACACATGTTACCATTTAGGAATACGGCTTGCATATTTGTCTAAACGGGAATATATGTTCCTTGCATACGGAATTGGAGGAAGCAATGAAATACTTTTATTGAGGATTTATGCTGAGAGCATAAAAAGTTGAGAAAAAAAAAGACCTCATGGCCGCTTTTCCAAAGTAGTTAAAAATCTATCACTTTCATTTCACTTCTCTTCGGCAGCCATTACACATATTTTCTTTTTATGACCTTGCCATTCCTCTCATTCCAAGGCCAAGATTTGAGCGCTGATTCGTAAGTCCGTCTCATTCGGGAAATTAACTTCTTAGGTTTTTCTACTATCAGTGCATTCCTAAAGTATTCAATATTCACGTTCGTCCTCTCTCTCTCTCTCTCTCTCTCTCTCTCTCTCTCTCTCTCTCTCTCTCTCTCTCTCTCTCTCTCTATATATATATATATATATATATATATATATATATATATATATCACTCCTCATTGATAATTGAATTATGAGAAAAATCACCCTCTGATATTTTTTTTTTAATCGAAAATTAAAATCTGGAAAATGTTTCCCAAAGTTATCTTCTAACTATATATATATATATATATATATATATATATATATATATATATATATATATATATATATATATATATATATATATATATATGTGTGTGTGCTTTTGTGTGTGTGTGTGTAATAAAGTGTAATAACGAGAGGTCATTTCAAAAAGAGTTTCAAAGTAATACAACGCATCTATAATGTGTGTATTTACATGTGTGTGTGAAGTTTATACGTGCATGTAAATTTCCAACATAGTCTTCTCAAAAATCACGATCACCAGCAAAACAGCCATCATCACCACCACCATCTGCTTTATCAAAACCATCATCATTATCAGCGACAATCTGATAATGAAAACCACCACCACCACCACCATCGTGAATGTGTTCCATTACCGTCGTCACCACTGCCACCATCACCACGAAAGTCATCTTCATCATTACCAGCATCACTATCATCATTAACGTAATCTATAACATCAGGCCACTTTCAGCCCTGCCAGCGATGACTGGGTAGACTTGAGGACACGTGACATAGGTAAGAAACAAAACCCAGTTGGCTAAGAGCACTAGTGACCCCCAATGAGACTTATGAGTGGCCAAGGGAGGTACCATAATCATTAGGGAAACACAAGGTTATTAAGTCAAGCTTTTGAAGTCGAAAAGGCACACTGTCAGGAATTCCTGTCACTAGGCACACTGGGTAAGGGTAGAGGGTCGGATTTGAGAGAGAAAGTGGGGTTTGGGGTTTCGAAAATGTATGGAGGCCAATAGACGCCAAATATTTCACGAATACAGTAGATCCTCACTCAGCGATGACAAGTAGAAATCTTTCTAAATTGTGTCTCACTGCTGAGCAACCCAATAGGAAAGATACCGTTCATGTATGCGCACGATGATCTTGCCTGATCAGTTACCAATTACCACAGATTTATATCACTGCCGCGCAAACGATTATCGAGATATCTAAAATGGTTGATATTTTCCGGACAGGTCTTGTATTTAGACTGAGAGACGGGATGTGATTCGAGCAACTATATCTTTCATGTAGATATCTACCTGGCTTAAATTAGCCAAGCATATGAAAAGAAGTGGGGGGGGGGACTGTGATCCGTCAAGTAGGGAGGATCTGTCTTGAAAATCATCATTCAGAATCCTGGCTTTCATTTGGGCTCGAACACCGTGCTTTGGCACTGGCGGAAAATAAGCACCTTGTGAAGTAAAAACTGATGACAGATTGGTCGATTCATTCATTCATCAATGTATATTTATTCAAGGCATTGGAGATACATAGACACATACATAATGGCTGTCACCGGTACACCGAACTCCTAGATTGTTTGCTTTCACTACTGTTGAAAGTCCTATCTACCCCAAGTCTGAAGTATGTATGGCATCCTAACATCAAAGTAATCCCCTGAGAAATAGAGGAAGGCTGACAGGTTATTAAACCTTGCCCCAAGATGAAGGCAGGGGCATTCAGCTCCCTGAGGTATCTTAGTATACCTGCACACATACACATACATGATCTGGCTTGGCGGACGAGGATTTTAGGAGGGTTTTCCACGATTATGGGATTATATATGTGTATCAACATTGATCCAACAAATGTGGCGTCTTCTGCAAAGCCACCAACAAGAACGACTACATACACTTTTACACTAACCACATTCTAAAAATCGGGATAATCATAGAATATATTGATCAGAATACCTTGATGACGAAGAACAATCCCTCTCTTCACTCCAGGACCCACGATATTTCATACACTGCACAAGGAGGAAAGCATGTAGGATCCACATCACTAATATCAAACAAGATAAAAAGAATAACAACACCACCACTGGACGCATCACACCAACTCAACAACCATCAACCTCATTGCCACGAAAACTTTAACAACATATAAAATAAGGCAAACAAACCCCCACCACCTACCAAGCTGGCGTTTACGCAGTACTGTGCTAGGATTGCAACAAGATCTATATTGGAGAGACGTCGAGACCTCTCAAGAAAAGAATACATGAACACAAAAGAGCCCTGAAATTAGAATACGCTGATCATAGAAACAAACTCAACCACAATTTCAACTTTCACAAAGCCTACATCATCAAAAATATACATGACTCATAGACTAGCAGATGTATCGAAGCAGTCCTTATATCCAAATCCAATATGATAACCCTGTGATCAGGACTTTTTCAGATTGCAAATCATTTAAATGCATTGGATTTTAAATATAATCACATAAAAACAACATATTAC
This sequence comes from Thysanoteuthis rhombus, assembly GCA_963457665.1. Classification (NCBI taxonomy): domain Eukaryota; kingdom Metazoa; phylum Mollusca; class Cephalopoda; order Oegopsida; family Thysanoteuthidae; genus Thysanoteuthis; species Thysanoteuthis major. The sequence continues at coordinate 82,330,683 of OY735200.1, forward strand.
AACAGACCTAGTATGACATGAGCACACAAATACCACCCCTTCAGAAAAAGAAAATGAATAGTCTTACATACCATCAACCAAAATGATTAAAATCGGCACACACCAGTTTCACCACCCCTCTCAAGGACCCTTCTTATTTCAGATCAACCTGATACTCACCTTCAAAGATACAAACACCCCTAACCCTCACTAAACAACCCACAACACAGAAATCTCATCTCATTCCTCAAATTTCAAAAATTTAAACAGCATACCGTTTTCTCTGTAACCACAGCAAGTTTCTTTGAAAAAATGGATGGTAACCATTGAAATGCATCAGAACATGCCCATGTGATGATACAAATTTTCGAGATGTATCATTTGTTTTCCTCCTAATTTTATATTTCACTCTCTAATTGTGATTTTACCAACTTACATATATATATGTGGAGTGAAAACATATATATATATATATATATATATATATATATATATATATATAAATTTGGTTGTCTATAGTCGTGTTAGTGTGCATGCCTGGCAGTGGTAGAAAAGAGGACATAGTGAGAAAAATCAACAGTCATCAGAAGCAGCACTGGGAAAGAGTTGACTGGCGAGCACCAGCCTGTTTGTTTATCTGATGAAGTTCTGTAAACTGGCACTTCTCGAACTTGAGGTTGAGACCCTTCCAGAGGCCATGTAAAGATTATTACGTTTTTGCAGAAATATTAAGATTAATCATGTGACTAAAGCTTTTAAAAAAAATATTTTAGCTCTATACAGATATTCAGTCCAATGAGTTCTTAATGCGAATTGTTAATTTTATGAATTTTATGAATTTCGTTTCTGTTACTTATTAGTAATTATTTCCATAATGAATAGTAAATATCGTGTATAATTGCAATTTGATGGGTATGTGTTTGTTTCTATGCTCAGTTACAGTGAAACTGTGACTAAGGATTAATTGTATCAGGGCCTATTGCGTTTAAAACACTGAGTGAGCAGCCACGAAAACATGTCTCATCGTTCGCAAAAAAAAAAAAACAGAAACAAAAAAACTTTATTATCTATGTTTGACTACAATTTACCGCTCAGGTATTATTATGGTTAGCACACCTGCTTCACATGCAGTCGGCTCTGAGTCCGATTCCCGGTAGGAACGAAGATTATGGAAAACTCTTCATTAGGACAAATTTCCCAGTGCTCTCTAAACTGCATGAGGTATCCTTTCGGTGTAATAGCATCCTGCCAAGGAAATGGCTATAAAAAATTGTTGGTATGGAGTCCGAGTTTCAACTAGTCGGAATCACTTAGCTGACGCATGCAACAAAAACCGGGACTTCATCACCGGCCGTCATACGTCTTTAGGTTCTATCTCTTAAGAGACGTAAAGCTTTATCATTATCTTATTTTTGTTGATATTTTGATCATAATTTCTCTTACCAGTGGGAGCAAAAAAAAAAAAAAAAAAAGTAATAAAATAGAATTTAAAAAATTATTTAACTATATCGATATTTATATTCATATCTACGTCATCTTGATCATGTGATACATTAACTGTGTAACGATGGGAGATAATTTCAAATAAATGTTTCTGTTTGATATAACGCGATTTATAATCATTTTGTCTCAACGTATGTATCCATTTCTTAATGCATAACTGTCGCGTTGAATGAAACGAATAGACAGAGAATTGACGAGATGAGAATTTGAAGTAAAACCAGTTTTGGGGGCCTTTGCATTACCGGAGGTAGTTTAGCTCAATGGTGAGAACAACGCTACGTTGAAGCGGCGACCCTATCAGTTACATATTCAATTCCCTCAGCAGCTCCATTTTCTTTAATTGTTAATTCCATTTACGTTGTCTAGGCCGAGTGTTACATTAATCATGAAACGACAGGAAATAAGATTTTCTATACTATATAATGCAATTTATAATCATTCTGTCGTATCATATGCATCCATTTCTTCATATATATATATATATATATATATATGAGATTTAAGAGAAAAAATATCCGACGCGTGTTTCATGCTTTTTTATTCAAACTATTTTAAAATAAAATAGTATTATTGATAATAATTATATGTATATATGTGCATGCGTGCGTAAGTATGATCCGACAATATATATATATATATATATATATATATATATATATATATATATATATATATATGCGTATGCTCGTTATTTATATATATTCTCAGATTTACTTCCTTTCTCCTCGCATATATGAATATCATCAAAACGATATAATTTGTTTATGGCTGTGGACGTTAGTAAATTATGAATTATGACGCTGAACGAGTCCCACTGAACAAAGATTCTGCTTCGAATATCTTATAGCAGTTTTACATACAAGTGCGCAATTCTAAAATCGGCGTAAACACGACGTAACTGAGACCAAGCATAAAGTTAAACGTAAGTGTGTGTGAGCTTCTTGGTCGCTGAACAGGCAATGACGTCAATCGCCAATCTGACCCCCAAAGCAATTATCACGAAAGGAGAGAATTTCCTAAACCAAAATAATTGACTCTTATCCTGTATTATTTTCAACTCTAAAAAAGATGTCGTTTCAAGATGGCGCCGGTAGCCATAAATCCATGACTTCCGCTTCATGGTGGCTACATTCATGCCTTAGATTACTCAGTCGGTTGATACGCTATTTATTTTTTAAATCCAGAATAGGAATCTCTGGTTGATTAAATATATAGTCTAGAAAGCTTTAAAGTTTTAGACACTAAACACATTGAAAAAAAATTCAGTCACTTATTTCCCAACATCTGTAATGTAATTTTTGTAATTTTCTTACATATGCATTGTTATTATGGTACTAGGTGTAACTGTTCTCTTGCTGGGGTCATCAGTCGTGTATCATGTGACCGTTTCGGGGATTTTAAGAACAAAACAGTTGCATCAACATGGCACCCAGCTGTGTTGATCAAACACCACCTCCCTTCCAGCTATGATTTCAATACATAGCTTATGTCATACATGTAGTTTATCATTTTATGCAGGGTATCATCATAACGTATTGTACATGAATATTACTTTATGCTACACATCATTTATTTATTTTTTGAAACAGGACTTACTTACTTAAGTACCCCCAAAACGTATTTTACGATGACGGATCAGTAAGTATATCAAGAGACATTCTACACACACACACACACACACACGTGTGTATGTGTGTGTGTGTGTGTGTGCGCGTACGTGTATGTGTGTGTTTGTGTGTGTGTATCGGTATTCGTATATTACATCCAGACAACTACAAAAAAAAGTTATAAAAACTATAGAATGCATATGTTGGATCTACATCCTTTTTCCTTTCAGATGAATATATGTGTGTGTGTGTGTGTGTGTGTCGTTGTGTGTTTGTCTGTGCGTGTGACCCCAAAATCTATTCCTTGTCTTTGTTTTATTTACCAAGTTCGTACTGTGCCCATTGCCCTAATGTGTATATTTTCCCAATGCGTTGCAGGTGCAGGCGTAGAATTTCATCGCTTGTATTGGATACTAATTGGAGCATCTAAAAAGTTTCAAGGGGATTGGATTCAACAAAGTTTCTCAATAAGACACATTGACCGTATTTTACGAGGTACATCTCATTCCCAATTGTAAACCATCCTTGACTGATTTCGAGCAATACTGTCACCAACGACACAATCATCAATCCGTTGATTGTGCAGTATACATTTTCTAGGTCGTCTTATTGCATGAGCAAACTGGACAGAACAATTCTAGAGACTCTGAAATTGAATTTGAAAAATAAAAATCAAGGTTCATGTTATTAAATTGCTGACATGGAACAAACTCTTTTGGGGATCCATTTATCAAATAAGGGTCGGACTACTCGCCAAATCCAGCACATTTTTCACAGGGGCGGGCGACGGTGCTCACAAGTTCTCGTATATTCTACAGAATGTTCCTGCTGCTATTGTTGCACGTTTAAATTCGTGCAGGAAAGAGGTTCGGACTATCATTTTTTCGTATGCCATTTTGATTTCACGTGTACTCTATTATTTTGGGGAGTTCATTTGGAAATGTGTCGGTTTTATATTGCTGAAAATTTGGTTTATCTTTTTTAAAGACGATGAAAAAGAGAACATCGGAAACCGCTCGATTTTTTTGTCACCTGACGTTTATATCATTATCATAGACAAAATTTAAGTGAGAAAAAAAAACAGGTGTTACATCACTAAAATGATCATTATCCCGTGGCCATGTACTGATGCCTTTCGATGAGTGCGAGCAGCCATTTCAGGGAAACCTGCTGCGGTTGCAGAGAAAACTGTATTTCTCTTCACCTTCCAATTATCATTTTACCAACATTCTGTCAGATCACCTCACATCAACACAACAAAGACACACGTTAGCATACTTTGCCTACTAGCAGAGAAACCGCCCTATTGGGTGGGTTTTCCAGTGAATCTCTGCAGGAGGTGTCTACCGATATTAAATCCGGAAATGAGCATCTATTTCTTGTTTTGATCGTTTGAAATTTGTCTTCTTTTTCAGCTACTACCATTTCGTTCAACTTGTTTGAAAATGACCTCATTCAGGACAGCTGTTGATATTCCGAGAATAAGGGTAGAGGTTTTTTTTGTTTGTTTATCTATTACCACTGTTGCAGCTTACAGCTTTTCCTTTTAGGCTACCGTAATTTAGAATTATGAATGCTAGTTTTTAGCCAGACCACTAAATATCTTTTTTGATCCCAGATTCACAGAACTATGATTTAAAACCTTCCCCAGAGAAATAGCTTGCATACAGAACTGTTTTTTCGGAGTAAAATGCAATTTTCACGGAGAAAGATTGCTTCAACAACTTAAGGCATATTTCCTGTAAGATATAAATCATAAATACCGAACATACAACATCCAAGTTATATTGTGAACCCTCCCTCCCTCCCTCTCTCTCTCTCTCTCTCTCTCTCTCTATATATATATATATATATATATATATATATATATATATATATATATATATTACAAATTTCCTATATTCTTTCCTTTTCCTCAATTACACACACATATATATATGAAAAAGAACCTCACAAGAGGAAATGACTTGTAGATGATTAGCATGATTCATATTTGCAAAATACTTGTTCATGTCATGTAAGCAATACAAATCAGATGTTGTTTGGCTATGGAAATATTGACGTCAATGAATCGAAAGCTTTAACTGCATAATATAATCTGTGAAGCCATCGACTTGTCTTAAGATATCTTTCGTTTACGGAACTTGTTTTGGAACGTTACTCCCATCAATAAATCTCGACTCAGACTTCATTTCCAATAAATCAGGCTCTCGTACCCAGTGCCAGATTTACTGTATAACAAGTCCAGCATATACTATGGGCATTTTCAAGGGACCTGCGCTAAATGCTTGCAAGCTACCAATTCCAATTCAATGACCATGCATTTGCTCTATGTGTGTAGCGCTGCCAGCAGCTTTTCCTAAAAGAATAAGATCAAATGAACCCAGATTGTACTGAAAAATCTCCCGATAACATTAAACTCAATGTGTTTTTAAATGAATTATATTTTTACGTACACTTGTCATCTGCCACATAATGTTACAAATAAACAGCAATGACTTTTAATTAGGGGCATAGTTCGAGATGCAGTGGGCCAGAGGGGGTTGGTCCCTTGAGCAGTTCCCCCCACATTTATGCAGTGTTTTCAAACTCGGGCCACGGCCCCCTTGGGGCCCGCACAGGTATCACTGGCAAACATGAGCTAACCTTTCAAAGACTGTAACCTAGATAGGAATTTGAAGGCCTTGGATTTGAAGGTCTTAGAGGCTTGGCTCCTTGATGTTCCCTCTAGCATTTGGTGGGGTTTGGTACTGTATTATATTATAAGAAATGCCGTTGGTGAACTAATATAGCTTTTGGGACCCCTTTTATTGGGAACCCATGGGTACGATTTAAGATTCGCTCCATCAACTTTACCAGTTTTTGATTCGAATACAGGTAGCTAACCTGGATATTTAGGGAATAAAAAAAGTTGTGCGTGGAAACATGGATTTTAAAATGAAAAAAACAAAACAAAAAACAGACTGGTATCTAAAAACACAGTGCTGGCAGCTTGGCACTGCCTTCAACTATTATAAACGACTGGGTGTCTAAGGTTAGAGATTATAGCCAAGTATCAATTTTAACTGGGGTTACTAGTTCAACACAGTTAATAATGGGGGTGCAGTATCTAAGTGATACGTATATGACGTGTATATATGAAAGTATTTGAAACTGAAATCACAGCTGCTGCACAAAAATCAAAATCCAAACGAAGTAATACAATCCCTGATACAGTAGACACATTGGTATTATCTGGAAGTTGAGCAAATGAAAGAAATCACTTTTCTTTGAGAGTGTCTTGTATTAATGTGCATTACTTTCTAAGTTTAGGGCCGCTTTATAGTGTTGCGACCCCAATATTTTTAGTCAAGAATTGGGTACGAAACCCTTCTTTTAGTTAGGTATCTAAAACGTACCCTTCTTCGACGACCCTCAATAAAAGCCCTGGACGCACGTAGCAAAACCCGGTCATCGAACTGGTTAACTTCTAGCCTTCTGGGCCCGGCTTCTAAGCGGGTTAACTTATTCCTTTCTCCCTCGCTTATCTAGCCCTGACATCTCAAGCTGGTTATCTTCCTTTACCCCTCTCCGAACTCACGGCTTTCACAGTCTCTACTCATTGACCATATATATATATATATATATATATATATATATATATATATATATATATATATATATATATATATATATTGTCTTGTCACTTACCTTCCCCGCAGGAACTTCATAGCTATCAAATGCAACTACTATTTTTGGAAACCCTGCAAACGCTGCGTTCATTATTTTCGTTAACTTCTTCTTGCGTCTATCCTGATTAACCGCCTTTCTCTAATCTATACCACTCATTATAATAGGTAATACTTATTAGGCTCCATTCTCCTATTCTCTACTCGTCTTAACACAATCGAATGTATTAATATTTCCATTCCATGTGTTTCATTTGCATTTTTCATTTGTGCATTAAACATATCTCTCATTTTTCACATCTTTGTATGCGTTTTATTGTTCCATTTCATATCTGCGTCCACATTTATACTTGGTGCGTATGTTTCCTATACATCTCTCTTCCTTCATCAACCTCTCCCGTGACATCGTCGCTAACACCAAACCACATGGAAACAAAATCCTTTGTCTCCAACATCTTTGCATTACCCATTTCTCGACGAGAACTACAAGGACTATCCAGAACCATTAATTTCTGCGAACAGTTCACATTCCAACCTAGAATATATCCAATAATAGCGTTTGTTACTGGCCCTGCATTAGTTCAATCTGGCCCTGCTCATACCGTTCCCGTTACAGAATTTAGAAGCCATTTTTAGACTGTGGAGGAGAATGGCTCCATATTCTCATTTTAAATGAACGTTTAGATAAAAGTGGATTTCGGATAACGAGCCCTACCAAGCTGGTAACACAAATGGAGCTGCACATAACATATTGCGTGAATTACTCATTTTTCCTAGACATAAGAATATATGAAAATGTTGGAAGGGGTCCCTAAAAAATTGGATCCTATTTCGGTGTTTTTATAAATTTGATACTATTTTTGTGTTCTTGTAAATGTACATAGAACACAAAAATAGTATCAAACCAGGGAAAAATAGGAGTCCAAGACATAATAGGATCCATTAGAAAACTGAAATGGCAACAGGCTGGTCATGTTGCAAGAATGGCAGACAACCGATGGACATCATGACTCACTACACAGATCCCCAGAGATCGCATGCGTAAGCAAGGCCAGTAAAGCACAAGATTGAGAGATGAACTAGACAAGTTCAGAAGGTATTGACTCCCATGATAGAGAGATCTGGCGATTCTTGAGTACGGTCTATGTCCGACGACGGACGATAAAAGACTGATGATGATCATGATGAAGCTGACCACCGTTAGTCTCATCTCTCCACTTTGAAAAGAGCGTTTACGAAAACAGGGCTCACAGTAAAGGAAGATATTTTGTTTACAGAAACAGCAAAGTCTATTTCGGCGCTGTTTTTATCAACATCCTATGACTGCAGCGTGATTTCCTTCAGAGATGTCTGTCTTTTTTTATCGAGCGGAAACGGGCTGTTTAGATTGAGTGTCCCGCTTAAAAATCATTCAAGTGACAGAGAAGAAGAAGAAGAAGAAGAAGAAGAAGAAGAAGAAGAAGAAGAAGAAGAAGAAGAAGAAGAAGAAGAAGAAGAAGAAAGAAAGGAAGAAAGAAAGAAAGAAAGAAAGAAAGAAAGAAAGAAAGAGAAAAAGAAGAAGATAGTGGAAAGCTGGACGTTAGGATAATCACTGGAGAAGAGGAAGGGGGACGGAAAGGTTTGGATAGAAGTCGAAGTCAACATTTTCTATCAACATCATCATCATTATTATCATGATCATATTCGTGCACTTGCATGTTTACACAAGATATCTGATGGTCATTGCTGAAGATTTAATAGTGAAAACGAGTCCCTTCAAATATCCAGCACCCTTCTCAGTATCCTCGCAGACCCCAGCAACACTGAGATCTGTACAATCATTCCTCAAATTTCCAACTCATCCGTTGTGGTATTTTGGTACGGTTCTTGGCGCCCTCTACCACGTGCACCATCCTAACCATCACATAACAAACCTTCCTCTGTCCCTAGGCAGATTCCTAGTATTTTTCGGATGTCATTCTCACATCTACTCATTCACGATTAAAAGAGCTGCTCTTTAGTTGAAGCAGTCCGTCTGGAAGTTAAAACCTGCCAGAGGTTTTTGTATTGAGTCATTCTCTCCTCTGTTCTCTTGCCGAATTCAACCGACTGAATATTCTCAGTCCATTCTCACATCTCTAATTCTTCCAGCTCCTTCGTGAAGGTATGAAAGACCAAACCCAGTTTTCTAATGATGACGGGTACAATCATTACCTTTACATTCAACTGGTTATTCCCTGTGGAGAAAAATCACCGATATACAGAGTGGCTCAAAAGTCCCGAAGGGGTTCGAAACAATCATAACCTTTTTCATTTCAATATTTTTTCTGTTTCCCCTCTTCTCAGATCTACAAAGAGACCCTTGGGAAATCACCAAGGAAAAGTACACAACTAGGCAACGAAGTAAAATAATAGAATTTCACTTTGAATAACTTCAATGTTAATCCAAAGGAGCATATATATATATTCCCGTTATTTGAGCGTCCGGTCACTACCACATGATATACTGTTGGTTCGCACATTTTCGAGAATTGGGCTCCGTTAGTGATCACCCACCAACAGGGAACCTATGTTCAGTCCGAAATGCTGAGAATCATATACGTATGCAGAGGAGCTTACATACTTCGCAAGGTTAAGCAAAATGTTATTAAAAGAAAAAGAATTTGTAAAGTTAAAAATAGCATTTGGAAAAAACAATCTTCCTTACATAGGTTAAATAATTTGTCAATAAATCTCATTTTTTTTTTAACATGAAAACTAAAAAGATTTGAATGTTTTGAACTGCTTTACGACTTTTGCGCCACACTAATTGAATTTTTATGGGAGGATTATTTTCTCAGGAATGAAACTATGTACAAATGAAAGTATGTACAGGTATAACTTGATCTGTGCAGTTTATTCGTTCCAATTATTTTCGTACTGTTGAAAACTGCTCTGTTCAAGTTCTTATAATCTAATTTTTTTTCACCATGTATTTGGTTGCATTAATTTGTAAAACAAGGCCATAACCATACTACGCCAAAGACTGACTGCATCAATCGAAACCACACGATTCAAAGTAATTATTTATATATATATATATATATATATATATATATATATATATATATATATATATATATGAGGGCGTATGACTTTAAAGAGCATAATAGTTCACTACTTCAAAGCTGTTCATAGTGTAAATATTTGTTTACGTCTAATCAATTTCATTTGAGGTTTTATAAAAAAAGTTATCGAACATGTTCAAGTGGAAGAGTCCATTGTTTCAAATGGATGGTAGGAGTTATTATATCAGCAAAATTGTTACCTACTAAGTAGAAGGATCCATTGATACGGACTGAGGAATTACATTGTTCATTGTTATAGTATATCATTTTTGCAGTCACCGGATAAGGTCTTAATATTTTCTTCTTTTCTTTTTCACCCGCTGTTATCGCTGTGCGGTCAGGATTTATAAAACAAATACGTCCCGACTTTCATTCACTCACTCTAAAATCATATATATAGTGACACAAAAGAGAAAAAATGAAAGTTGTATTTTAGCGCCGGGTGCATTTAAACCCGTTATAATAAGACGGTGTGACAAACTAGACAAATTCAGAAAGCCTTGGCTCCGCAACGACCATTATAGGGAGATCGGGCGACTCTTGAGTAAGGTCTATGTCCAACGAGAGACGCTAAAAGGCTGCTGCTGCTGATGATGATTATGATGATTATGATGATATGAAGACAAGATTTCAGTTTTTCTCATCGTTGCACACTGACTTGATCACTATTCAACTACTCATCTGCCCCACTTTAATCATTTCCAACACCAACTTACTAAATCTTCCTGGTTGCAGAGAAAACTGATGATTATAATCTAATTTCAAAATCTTTAATTAAGAATATTTTTTAAAAACGAATTTTCTAACCTCAAGCTATATGCTGTGTATTAAAATTCACGAGAAAATAAGTTGTTACTAGTCAGCAAGCATTACTGAAAGACTTGAGTGATCTACTTGCATAATGAACAGTGTATTTTTTCTGATTCTCTGTGAGTAACGGAATCTTTCATTGAAAGTTTTTCAGCAGCAGCTGTTGGAAAAGTAAGCAAAACTGTGTCCACTTTAGCATGAATTTACATTGAAAACCAAACAAACCCTTCATTACATTTTTTTTTTTTTGGAGGGGGTTGGTCCAAAAACCAATTAACTAAAACCCTTTTCCGGAGTCACATTGGTACATAAAGAAAGTTTCATGGAGTTGTATCATGTGGTTTTTGCGGTAGGCTGTCATAGACATACAGACAGAGAAACTTTTAAGATACTTCATCTCGACGCATCAGATTCCCGTATAAATTGAGTAGCCACTCACGAAAACAATACAAGGAAATAGGGTGGCGCAAAATGACGTCTGACTTTATGTAAATAATCAAATTTTATGTTACATTTCTCACGAGACTCTGTCGCACTGGTGAAGTATTAACTCATTTTTGTCGGGTTTCCTTAGTTCAAAGAATTATTATAAACAAAAGTGCCCATTGGGAATAGAAAACATTGTTTACTTATTCAATTGGCGCGATATCTTCAGTCAGTTGAAATGATTGAATCCATGTATTAATATAACATTTCAACTGCGCAATTCGTCATAGTAAACTGTCTGGAATTAGCAACTCAAAAATATTTTTTTTATTAAAAACTGAAGACACATGGTTTTGTGGCCTGCCCAAGTGTGTTGAGCATTTGTAGTAAATATATTAATTCTTGTTAATCCCCACGAAAAGAATTCACGGATATACAGGTTTCCCACGCTATCTGGAAATACAGCGTTCTTAAAAAAAAAAATTTTGCAAGCCGAAATGAAGTAAAGCGAAGAGGCAAATATCAGTAATTTATATGGGAAAAATGTTTGAACGCTCTCAGACCCCCAAAATGGCCAGGAAAGTATGTCAGGCACAGTCGCCTTAGGTGAGGGTCGGAGAAGGGACAGGGGAGTGTGTTGTAGAGGATAGGGGGAGAAGCTGTGCGCTGCCACTATGAGTGCTCGCGGAAAAAAAATTGAACATTATTTTCGCTTTTCTTTTTTTTTTCCTAAAAGATGTGCGTAAAGCCAAGTTTTGAAAGGAGGAAACTACCTGTACATGAATTATATCAAATGATTTTTTTTTAGAAAAGACACCAAAACACTTGATTCAGTGAAAGAGTTCATTGTCTAAAATGGTGGTCAGGAAATATGTTTTTCAGCATTTATTCCCTCTACTTGGAAGAGTCCATGGTTACGGACAGAGAAATCATACTGATCATTATATAAGTAGACGTTTGGCTGGTGTTCGAGCTAGGATTTCAAACACTTTTTGATAATGGGATTAGGCTGGCCGTGCTTATTTTGAAATTGAGCGTAACTCGATCTTCCTACCTCTCCCATAGCCTTGTGCCATGCTAAAGGGCGCTTTGTTATTGTCACAAGTGCTTCAAACGAAGAGATTGGACCAGCTGAGTGGCTGATGTGGTTGCATATATTCCACTAGAGCCAGAAATCCCAGTTCGAGCCAAGATTTTCATTTCCTTTATTTACTAAGTCTGACCTAGACTAGCACAGGGCCATGTAAGGGGAAATGAAGATTGTTTCATGCTAACCCCAAGGCTGGCCTTAGGTACCGTCAATACAAGTAGTCACCCGGGGTGCAAAGTTATATGAGGCGTCTGTCACGTATCATCTGTTATGAGAGTAGGATTTTCCAAATACAAATGGAAAAAATGAATGTATTAAACTGAACAAAAACAGTCAAAATGAGAAAATTCCCTCATGAGATTCTGATTTTCCGGGCATATCCGACAGTTGAATACTTTCTATTGTGGTGAAACTAAGAGAAATAATTGACAAAGGAAATTATCATGACCTATGACAGGCTCAATTATGCTTCAAAGGGCGCCGAATTTCAGTTTACCTAGGATGCTTGAAACACTACGATCGTCTCTGGATAAAACTAAAAACAGTGTGGAGTGTCTACTTATCTTGATATTCAGCATGCGAGTACTGATCTTTTAGGTAGAACCAGAATAATGACCTAGGTCGCCAGTAAGTATTACGCAATTATCTGACCGGCCATATTGGTCTGGACAGAGTTCAAACAGGCGAGTTCATGCCTTTTTGCCAAGGGTACTTATGCCGTGAACATGAACTAACTCAGAGAAAAAACGAACTTGGTTCTTACTTCAACACACATTTTTTCTAGATTTATATGAACGTAGACTAGTTTATGTTCGATCATTACAAGGTGCCTTTTTATTGTGGTGTTGCGAATATCATTATTTCTTTTCTGATGTTTTTATTTTGTTTATACCTGACTGATTTCAAATTCCATCATTTTTGGTAGAAAATAATTCATAACACTGATAATAACTTTTAGCCTGGCGTTTTACAATTTAAAAAAATATTAGATTACCAGAATCTGTGTGTAAAATGGATAAAATTCCTATTAGCCTCAAAATGAAATAAGGATTATCTCCCCCTGAAAGGAAAACGGATTGTTATTGCTTAGCATGAATTCAAATTGTTAAATTGCTTTTATTCATGCGTCATTTTTAACATCGAGTGAGGAAGTGTGTGAGACGTTTAAGGCTAATATTGAAATAAAGTTCTTTTCATTTATTCAATAAATGCGCCGTTTATAACATCGTGTGGTTGAGTGCGTGAAACGTTAAATATGTCAGTAAGGATTTTTTTTCTTTCTGCTGTTGAAAAAGGTTGATAATCCTATGGGATTTATTTTCATTCATGGTCGAATTCTAGGGATCAACTAAAAATTCAATTTATTTTTTTAATACGCATTATCTATTAACATATGCTCGTTACATAATACATCTACATTAAAAAAAAATATCATTAATGATTATTCATCTTCCTTTTTCTTTTAAATTCAGATGTCCCCAACTTTTTTTATCTGTGGACCCATTTGTCCACTTCATCGATCCCTCCACATTTTTTAAACCCCAGAAAAACATAAAAATGATTCTAGAAGGAACACTAATTCAATAAAAACAAATATCTATGTCTCGTATTTCCCAGCTATTTAGACGCCTTTTTTCCTGAAAAATTCCCTAAAAAATCACCCTGTGTCTAAACACTCGAAGTTCAAGTCGTAGGGAGAAGTTTTCAAACCCTCAAGAACTCCAATACGGTAAGCTATGTTACCTCCAAATACCTAACTTATCATAGGGTGCGTCTTACCACTTGCAGAGTCTTATCAGCCGGAAAATACAGTACATAAAGCTCAACATATATATATATATATATATATATATATATATATATATATATATATATATATATATATATATAGAGAGAGAGAGAGAGAGAGAGAGAGAGAGAGAGAAAGAGAGATATTGAGTGTAAGTGTATGTGAAACACTTTTCAATAAATGCACAGATACCACACTAAAATCCTAAACAGAGGGCTGGGGAACGACATTTTGATCCTATGCAGAGCGCACAGATACTCTGATTCGCGACAGAAGTGCTGATCCACACGTCTCGGAAGGATGTGGATCAACTGTAGAAATTCGGACACCAAAAGAAATTTGAGTCAAGGTCTTAAATGTTCAGATGTCACTGTATATGACATTACGTGACTGCTGCCACGTCAAGGTGTCAACGGATATTTTTGCTCGTTTTTTTAAATAATTTTCACTAAAATTCAGCGTTTTTACCAAAACCTCCACCAAAACTTTTTTCTGTGGATTCTCTTATTTCGTTTTATTCATTCTATACCATTTTTACACCGTGTGTACGCGTGTGGGGGGCAAACAATTGGAAATTACTCACAAAACTGTGAATCCTTGGTTTTGTTTTGTTGACAGAAATACTGAAGTACCCACACCACACAGGCACTTTGAAGTTATTGGAATTGTCAAATATGTTTTTCTTAAATCAGTGCTTGGATGTAGGAGATTTTTGTTTTGATTAAATCAAATGAAATGTTCATTAAATTGAAATTACATATTCATTTATTCTGTGTGGAAAAAATCTGCAATCATCATCATCATCATCATCATCATCATCATCATCATCATCAACAGCAGCAGCAGCAGCAGCAGCAGCCTTTTAGCGTCCGTCTTCGGACATATGCCTTCTTCAATATTGGCCAGAATTATCTATCATGGGCGACGCAGAGCCAACACTTTCTGAATTTATCTAGTTCGTCACGCCATCAGATATTTTGCCGGCCACAATTTATGTATGACCTCTGGGGATCCATGCAGTGAGACGTGATGTCAAGCGGTTGTCTACCATTCTTCCAACATGACCAGCCCACTGCCATTTGAAATTTCTGATGGATTCGACGATATATCTGACAGTTGTTTTTCTCAAATGTACTGTGCTACCTTGTGGACTCTCCATGAGAACTCTCCATGTCTCCTGTGTACGTTGCATGGTTCTCAATTTGTTCCAGCTCAATAGGTGACTATCGAGAAGATGCAATGGTGGTATCCCCTTCCTTTTAGTTTTTTTTTATTCTTGAGGGTTGATTATCAATATTGAAACCCCAACGCAACATTTACCATCCGTAAAGTCAAAGGCCCGAAAGTCACGGATCTAAAATCACAATGTTGGTTTGTACGCCGAGCGAGCAACGAAACGTAACTGGGCATAAAGTCACACAACTTTAAATCACAGACAGAAAAAGTTGTTTTTTCTAATAAAATAAATACTATTTTAATTTAATTAGATGATGTAGTATTTTTTGTAAATTTAAATGAATGAAGGTTGTTTTGTGATTTATTTATTTCATTTTTTTGCCTTGAAATGAAAGCTAGATACTCGTTGTATATCAAGTTGAATAAAAAGCCTATCGTCTCTTTAATAAAATGAGTAAGTAATATTTTAATCTAATTTGCACTAATTAAGTAATGTACTAGATTTTTTTTGTAGATTTGAATGAATAAATTAATTTATTTATTTCATTTTCTTTTGCTTTGAAAGCGAGATACTCGTTCGATATAGAGTTGAATAAAACCTTTCGTAATATCCAAGCTGTTATAAAAAAAATTTCCCTAAAATATTTTTTATTTTCTCAAAAGAATTCCTTATTTTATAAGATGTGTTAGAATATTCCTATAGAATATTACTGTGACTTTTAAACTAACTTTTTGCGACCAAAATAAGTATTATCTTGATTTATATTAATAAATGAGCAATGTTCCCAATGAAATAAGTAATTGACACAAATTATATTGAACTCATGTGACTTAAATATACTTTGTATCGATTTTTCTAAAAATACAATATAATTCATTGACTTATACTAATGGAATAGAATGAATAACATTCTAATTAAGTGAATGAGTTAACGATCACGGTAGGTTTTATTCGATTTTAAATCTCTAAGAGTAAGATTCTTCCTTTCGACTCCAACGGCTCAGTCGACTCCCTGGAGATTGTTGACCTTCTGGAACATCTCATCGAACCCAGGGGAGGGGGGTTGATATCGACCAATCTGGATACCTCTGTTTTAAATCATCGATTTGTCAGTGGAATCTATTGCGCCAACATCCCACCACTCACGGCACTTGTCTCGTAAAATCAACTCACTTCTTCATTTATCGGTTTTCAGCCACGTTCTGAATACCGGCTTGATTAGTTTACGATCAGTCTGGCACCAGCTTTTTGGTGATCTACTTGATGAACAGTGTGATTTTCTCTGACTGGAACCATGGACTCTTCCACTAAAAGGTAACAAGTTTGCTAATAAAACATTTCTCCTATTAACGCTTTGAAGTCTTCCACCGAAACGAGTTTTTATAGTAACAAAAATCTAATAGAATTTAAATACAAGTATTTCCCGATTGAAGGGAATTCATTTTACTTTACTTTTTCACTTTTTCGAAATGAAGATGAAAAGCGAAAATAGCCTTCAGATTTTGTTCTAAAGCGAGCTATTATAGAGACAGCACACACGTCTCTCTTCAACAACCCGATCTCCTGTACATCTCAGCTCTATGAACTCCAATGAATCAACTTGATATACCATCCTAACCTCTTTGGGGTCTTGAGATGCTTAAAATGTTCCTTCTAACAAAATGATGATTGCTTTTTCATTTCACGATTCTTTTCTAATAAGAATGCTGAACTTATAGCGGGTGGAACCTATACATCCGTGATTTTTTTGTTCACAGGGATCCTTGCTTTCTTTGTATACAAGGGTCTTGTGTATTGATAACTAGAAGGGAAATTAATACTTCTTATGTGGGAGTGGCGTAGCAGTTGTTGGCACAAAAAAACGGCGAAGCGAATTTGGCCAAGGCTGGTCAGCTTCATTTCGCTCTAATGCCCTTAGGAAAGGCATAAATTAATTTCTCATCCTCATCATAGCTACGGGTGATTAGCAGTTCAGCATGCTGCGAGGCTCAGGGCCAGCCACTCCACCCCATAAAAACTACTGCTGCTGAAACCGCAGTCGTATCACCCCAGAGATTGCCCGCTGGCATGGTGTGGTTACAACCAGTGAGTCTACAGAAATGAATATAAAAACACATGTAGATCTTCATGGTGGGCATGAAGTGTCTAGGTTTAAAATTAAAAATCTGTACCTTGTTCTTTGTTCTAAGGAAATAATTTAATTTTTCTCTGGGTTCTTTGGGACATCTTCAGCCAAGTTGATAGCTGTAATTCGAGAGGCGGTTTTTTACAGGCGTCGCACAATATGATGCTTTTCGTTATAGCGCAGTTTGCGATATAAGGCGGGTGGATAGTTTTGCTTCTATTGTCGCCCACTCGTTCGTAAAATAGCGAATAAAAACAGAATTCTATCAAAAGACTTATTATGACTAAAATATTAATTTTTTTTTTCAATCTGCAATCAATTAACAGAGCATGCATGATTTCTTTCATTTCGTGATGAAAACAAAACCTTCGAGCTTCATTGAACTTGTTTTCACACTTGTAATTGACTTCTGATTATCTGCAGTTCAGTTATAATGCGATTGTCGCGTTATAAAGGGAGACTACTGTGTAGTTGTTTTCAGTTCCACGACAATTAGTTGCGATCTTTTAGAGCAATGATTACACTGTGAGTCAGGCACTAAAATAGTCGAGGCACACCAATATGTAAGGGTTGATTTGATGAAATATAATAATGAGTTCATAAGTGAAACAAATTGATCATTTATTTTACTGCCAAAAGTATGTTGTTGATCACAATCATATTTTTTCATCCACACAGGAAACACTGTTCCATGGCCATTGTATGAGGAAGGATCGACCCTTCTGAAAACTACCGCAGAACACCTTATGATGCTCCGTGGAACACAGGTTGAAAATTGCTGTTTTAGGGCAAAGTATGCCTCTTGTTCATAGAGAGTGCCTGACGCTGACAGCATGTGTGGAATGAACCGTTTCTGCGGAATGGTCAAATAAACATCGTTACTAACAAGACAGGTCCTAGAGTGCCTAGCGACCCGGTAAGCTGAACTTAAGCACCCTCTGAAATATGGTGCTATCTATATTATTCCTAAAAAAATGACTTCACAAGGAATTTTCTTATTTTGACTATTTTGAATAATTTGAATAAGTTTAATTTATCCGTTTTCCCATGTTTCTATTTGAATTTTGAAAGTCTTACTGTATCAGACACATTATTTATTTTATGAATCCAACTTTTGATTAATTTTTTTTTCTCAAATTCGTCTTTGAATCGTTGATTTTGTTGAAAACTATTCCATCATTCTCGGTATCTGCTCAAGTATTCCCTTTTTCACTATCCTCGTCTCTACTACGATCCAACGACCAAAAGTGACTCGATCTATTTCATCTAGATTATCAGTCCGACCCAGAAATTCCATTTTGTTAATTGGTCAACAGCAAAGAGAGTCTTGGTTAGCAGCCTACTCTTCTCATCTATATTCTTGTTCCAAGCTCAATTAGCATTGTCTTGAACTAACTCGCAGAACTCGGGAGACGCATTTTATCTGGAGGTACAGAGTTTTTTTTTGGGGGGGGGACTCTTTGCCATCCCTATCAGACATCCTTTTTTCTATCCACTAAGGTTTTATGCCATGAGCTGTAAGGCTAAAAAAGATTATGGTATATCAGAGAGGGTCAAATGGAGCACTCTGTTGATTTTCTGCATTTGGGGTCTTATGCCCTAATACTCCATCCATGGTAAATATAGAGAAAACAAGTCTTGTTAGTCACTCAATAGAAACCTTCACATCACCAACGTCAGTAAGCATCATACCATGCTGGGGATGATAAATCAAAATTTGGAAAAAAGAGTGACTTATGAATAAATCACTCCTCTCACTTTTTGTTGGGCCTTGATAATTGAAAAAGTCTGAATGATAAAAAAAAAATAAAAAAAGAAGTAGCGTGAACGCTACCAGACACAGAAGGACCAATTTAACATGTAAATTGAACACCCATTAAAAACCTATTGGAGGGATTTTCGAAAAACAGATGAAACGTTTTTGTAGACATAATAAGGAGTCAATCTTCTAATGTTTAGCTATCTAGTCCCATTGATGCAGCCTGACACATACACAGATAGATAGCCAGGTAGCTAAACCAACTTAAAAAACTGAAGAAATCTATCTTGACGAAAGAGGATCAGAGATAAAAATGTATTTATTTGATAACCATGTTTATAGATATAATTGTAAGTAAAAAAATTAATTGAGAATAAAAGTTAAATATGCTTAGTATTTATTTCTTGAAAAAATTTTTCCTTTGTTCCCGGATCCCCTTTAGACTATCGGACCCCTGCACTCCTCTTTCATCAGCCCTGCTAACTCAATATCAATTACAAATTGTTTCGCCGTCTTCAACGAAAAGTGAAAATATCTGATTATTAAGTCATATATATTTTTGCATCATTTTTAAATTCCTTTTTTTTAATAAGAATTATTCTCAGAATCACCTTCATCTCAGGTGCTAAAAGTGTCTGATTGGAGGATTTGGTACACACATGCATACATGCACACACACTAGCACACAAACACACGCACACACACACAAGCACACAAACACACGAATTAATATCAATACATATATTTTTGTATTAAATTGTCGTTTTCCTATGGTAAGATGAAGGTTGGTATAAACAACAGAAAACTTAATATTAGATTAAAATTTGACCCATTTGTAGCCATAACCTTTTATGTTTGTCGAATGATAACGTCATTTCTTTGAAATTCTTTATATTTAGTTGTCACAAATAAAAACAAGAATTATGGTTTCCATACTATTGAACGTTTTATTACATATATGGACTTCAAATTGCTTATGAAGATGACAATCTATTGGAGAAATCTCAAGTCAATATGGAGGACGCTTAGAGACTTCATATCCTGATTCTCTGATCTTAGACACAGGTGTTGTATATGGAACTGTCATGGACTATTTTATTTACTTCATTTGATACCTATTTTTAGACTTTCAAATAGTTCTCATTACCTTAGAGATGACGTGATATAGTTGGTGTTGAAGTCCCAAAGTGCCCAGGAAGTGCGCGAACCGTTGTTTGCAGCTCTTTGTCCACTGCTGTTGATAATACTCCATCATTAAGAACAGACTTGGGCTTCCTTTGATGTTTATTGCTGGTGCCTATATTTCCAGAGTCTATTGAATCAACACTGAACAGTTTGCACAAATATTTGAGCAACATTATGTCCTGATTTGAAATCGTACCAGAAAGTTAATCTAACTTCTTATTGTTAAGAGATATAAAACATAAAACACCAATAATCACGAATTATACATCTACTAGCATATAGCCGTAAAAAGTTACCGCATTATTCCTGTATGAATCGGCTCAAAGTGGCCTTAAGTTTTTTTATTGGGTAATAATAATTCAAGTATTTCATTTTTTAAAAAATCAAATCATCTGAAGATGTTTTAATGTGCGATCAAACATAAAGTCTAAAGAATTTCTATGACGTAATTTTCATTATTATGTCATAATAGGAAGGTAAATTGACCAATCAGGGCATCCAATTTGAGCCCAAATAGACAGAGATGAAATTTGCATACATGCTCATTATGTGTATGCATTTACATTGATTCTACAAAACTGCAATTACATCAGTAAATCTTTTACTTTTAGCATTTTTCTTAATGACGTAAAATGACAAGGGTAACAACCTAATATTTATTTATGTGCGCTTACGTAAAGTATTGAATTTCCTGCATCTGTGTGTGCATAATGTTTGGACATGCGCATGAGTGCGTTTTGTAAGATCCCAACTGGGTCTCGAATTCTTTGGTTGAAGGGGTGGTTGAGAACAAACTCCGAGGAAGCCAACAGACGGTACCCCGGGTGCAATGTGTTGAACATATGGAAATCACAAAATTAACGCGAAAATAATTTTGCAAACGAAAGAAAGGGTTTGAAGAAAAAGAAGAAGAAGAAGAAGAAGAAGAAGAAGAAGAAGAAGAAGAAGAAGAAGAAGAAGATGGATGAAAGATACGGAAAGTGAAGTGAAGAAAAAAAACGTTAAGAAAGAAGATTTATGAGAAAGAATACGAAAGAAGCCGCTTATTGTAATTACTTTCGGATAAGGTCTTTTATATAGCAATAACCAGCCGATAACATTAAGCAAAAGGTATGAAAACGGGTGCAATTTACGCTCATTATTATAAATTCATTGTTATGCTATTGAACAACCATAGCCACCAAAGGAGTATGAGATTGTTCGTTTGTCTGAATGTTCCAGTGCACCTGGCCATACCTTTTTGCCAACAGATTTGTAATTTGGCCTCAGTACTCCAGAAAACTGCTTCAAAAAATGTTTTTTCATCTTAGAAAGGAAATGCTTTTCACTTTTTGGGGACCTTATTTTGACGCATTTGATTCCCCAGAGTCAAGATGTCTATATATGGTATTTTACTCTATTCAAGATGTTTTCCAGTGGAAAACACCTGTGATGTCATAAATAGACTTTGATCTTACCATATTTCTTCTTCGATGGAATTTTCTTTACATGACTTGAAATTTTGCGATTGTTCAATTATTGACTTTGATGGCGACTTTAATAATCTAAAATCCATTCTAGTTAAAGTGTTTAGGACCGACTGATTTTGATCTCAATAACTACTTGATGAGATTATCCTTGATCATGACAAACGGCTTCCTTTACAAATGAACAAATGATTGGATTTGAGGAATGAAACAAGGGATGAAAGAGAAAGAAGGAAAGAAAACAGAGGAAGAGTTATCCCAAAATACGAAGACATAAAGGCAAGATACAGAAGAAACAAATAAAGAAGAGGATGCAAGAAATGGCTAAATTGAAGGAAGAGAAGGAATAAAATGAAGGAAATAGTTCAAATAGGTGAGAAAATAAAGAATTGATTTGGGAAAAAAAAAGATGAAGAAAATACATAAGAGAGAAATCAGTCCAAAAAAGCCAAACCCAAACCCCCCAAAGAATTGCGAAAATAAACCAAAAAAATAACACGAAGCATTTTAAATTTCCTCAAATTTGCTTTTTTTTTCTCTACTAAGAACCCGGATTTAATTGTATTCTATTTCACCTCTTTAAATAAATTCGAAGAAAAAACATCGCAGAGAAAAAACAAGAGAACAAGAGGATTTAAGAAATGACAAAAGCATAACTAGATGAGAAAGAAAATGTAGAAAGAAGTGCAAATAAAAAAAATGAATTAAAAAAAAAAGCGATGAAGGAATTACGTAAAAAGGAATTCAGGACAATAAAGTCCCTCCCTTACCCCAAAACTACGAAAAATAAGCAAAAAATAACATGAAGCATGTTAAAATTCTTCAAATATACTACTTTTTTTCAGTCCTATGTATCTGGATTCAATTATAGCCTATTCCTCCCGTTAAAAAAAATTCTTTCCATTTTTTCAAATCTTTTATTTAGCAAATACGTAAGAAATAAAACCAGACAAGAAAAAAAACCCAGAAAATGAAGCACAGAGAAATAGAAAAATACAAAAAGAGACAAAACATTTCAAATTCCTTCAAATTTACTGTTTTTTTTTTCTCTTTCTATGAAACTAAATTTGATTATGGCCTATTCCTACCCCTAATTTCATCATGTCTCCCTTTCCTTGATTTTTTTTCCTAAGCAAATAAATGATTCTTTCAATCCCCCTGAACAGAAATACTCCCTGCAAGCCTTGAATTTATTTTCCCTTTCTTAGATTTATTAACATCGTTGGAATTCTTTGTGCAACAATTATTTACTTTAAATTCCTTATTTCCTTTCTTGGATCAAATGACACCCAATAAATAATCAAATACAATTATTTCGTGACAACTTATGATGTTTGGATGTCGGCCTCTGCGACAAATATGTAAATTATTTACACAACATTCCTCTACTTGTTCTTTGTTCTGTGCAGGCTCTTCAATTTAGTTTTTTTTCTTAGATTTTTCGAATCTGGAAATCACTCCCAAATTTAAGAAAATTTTTCAGGATATCTTAAGCTAATCTGAACTCCCAAATTCGAAAAAACAAAAACAAAAACAAAACAAAAACAGGCCTGGCTGCTGCAGGGCCAAACTCCACTCCAACTTCTATTCCGACTGAAGATGTTAACTGCAACTTTTGTAACGTACGTATAACAAATAGAGAATAACAAAAATGCATACACATATTTATTTATTCGAATGAAGTACGACCTTGTGTATCTGTACGTTGCATTTTCGTAAATATGTAAGACTTGTCAGTTCGTCAAAGACGGTAAGAGAGCCGTCTACCAATCACTTTTTCGTGATTTCAAATCGTGGTAGTACTTGATAATTAGAATGAAATAAACCCTTGCATATTTCTAGCAAATAATTCTGGTTGATACGTGAAGCTGGTAAATTTAGCTCAGTCACAATGACAAATCAGTCAGTCGTGATCACAAATCGCAGTACGGAAAAGTTACTTTCTATTCCCCTAAATTTGGTGAGGATTGTTCTTGTTGTTCTTGTCACGGTAGAAAAATAAAGTCAAGTCCTGGTTTGGACTTGTGTTTGACAACATTGACACGGGCAACACTAAAAAAAATAAAAAAAATAGACACTCTCTCCTATCACACCAAAAGAATAGTCTGAGAGACTAGCTTCTTAATCACTGCACTGTATTAAGTACGTAGTCATTCTTTTTTTATCATTTGTTCGCAAATGTTTATGAATACCTTAGGAACACCCTCCTTTCTCTCACTATATATTTATGTATCATACATATGTTTATATATAATTATGTACGTGTGCGTATTTAGCACAGACTTTGAGACAACTTGTATTATGAACTTAACATTTTGGTGTTTACTAAGCTTACCTTAGTCAGGCACAAGATCACAAGTATGGAGCACATACTGAAGATAGAACTCATTCATGTAGTGTCAGTAAGACTTGCATGATAACTGTGATACTTCATGATATGACGCTCTGCAAATCATCCGTTTATATTCCACAAATAATTCGCAGATGACGGAAATGTTTCAGAAAACGAGGTGTGTGAAGACTATGGAACCTTTCGCTTCCTTTTCCCTTATTCCTTCAAAGTGAATTGTTGAACACTAAGGGTATTTTTGACTGCTTAGTCACATGGGCGTCCACAGACAATTTTTCAGGGATGGGGACCAAAGAATATGTTTACAGTGGTGCGGGGCTAAAAGATATACTCAGAATATATCTCTGCAGCTACCCAGTAAACTCCGAAGAATAATACCATCTTTTCATAAGGGTACATTAAGTTGGTGTTACATTAACTACAAGGTTCCAATTGTAAGACCTTGATTACACTGATGAATCTGCAGATCATTTGCAGAAATCTTTTTGTGGGTGTAGATTCATTTTCCAATTCAAGGTCTTGTGAGGATTGGGGAGAGTGCACATCTTGTCAAATGTGGGTACATATCGAATGCGTTTCAGAAAACAATATGGATCACTTTGTCAAAACTGTACTTCTGATAATTCTCTATTTGATTATTAGCTGTCTTTCATAAGGAATCAAACATAGTAATTGCTCTTCGGTGGCCAAGATTTGCTACTGATGTTGTTTTTACGCCAATTTCCATTTTATAGCAGAGGTTTGTTGATAAAGATAAACCTTATTACAATGTATCATTTAGGCCCACTCACACATGATGCCACTTGTCCTGCCAGGTGGTCATTATATTCCAGAAATCTTACTTTTCACTGAATACTTTCGTCTGGTTTAAAATTTTATATTTATCAATTATAAAAATATATCAATCGTAACTCTACCTACTATCAAGAAATCTAACGAATCCCATCAGAGTGTACCAACTATCCCAACTAATACGGTTGGTCGGAACACCGAATGTTTAAATGATAATATGATAAACCAAACTAATGTTTCAGATTTAAACGATTCATCCAGAAGGAGTCTCTTTTTCATAGTAATATTTGGTTCTGATGAATTGATTTCATAGGAAGTTATAGCCATCTAAATGGAAATGTACCCACTAGGTCTCCCTTAAGTCTGATTTGTCGCTCTTTACCAGAATCTATTAAGCTTAGAAAATAACTATAAGTATTAAATATAGAGGTGCAACAGATTTTATGCTCGAACGATGCATCATATCCAGGGTTTAAAATGACTGATGAAATATGTGTTTATATTTTAGGATATCCTGTATATGCACTTTGGTCGTTAATAACTGCTAGATGTGATTAATTTAGTAAGTTTAAAATTAGATGTTGCCATGAAAACCGAGTATAAGAAATATAAGATGCTTGATGTACAAATTATATTTTATCAGAAAATGCCTGATCTAGTGTGTATACATTGAGTATTGTACTTGTAAAATCTAAGTATAAATATCAATTTTGTTTGAGATTTAGTCTGGGAAAATCACAAGACTGAATTAAACAAATAATTACTGTAAACCAGACTTCTGGTAAATCTGATACCATAGACATATCCTCTTTCAAGAAAAAATGGTTAAACTCTGGTCTCAGAGCGCATTAATATTCGTATTTAGGTTTTGTTTGCGTGTGGTTGGCATTGTGGGACGTATATCATTTGATTTTGATTTAGTTGGACTAACCAAAGTCTGGCATAAGGTTATTACCCTATTAAATGTGGGTGACTGGAATTTCCGTAATTGCAGTTTTTAAGTCTAACTCAATAAAATGTCTGTTTTATTGTGATTGTGGCAACTCAGTTCTATTTGTGAGTTAGGGCTTTTATCTCTCAATGGATCATCTTGCAATGGAGTATCTTCCAATATATTAGGGCTTTTCATCTCGCAATGGATAAATGATACTCAGTCGCCTGCTACTAATGAGTTAAAACCGAAACGTTTGTTATTAAATTTCTTGTAAAGACTTGATTATCATTGTTGGGACGTCACCAAATCCCGAGAAAGTGGCGCAACACAATCTTTCTAAGGAATAAAGCTCTCGGTAAGAAGGAACATTTAAAACTCAAATTCAGCAGAAAGCAAAAAAAAAACCCCAGGACTGAAGATTGTACGATGTTAACGCCCATATCTATTCAGATGCCGAAAGAGAGATAATCTAAACAAGTTTTTAGCCAAATATAATCCTTCGTGACTTAAACAGAAGTTGTCATGTATACATGCCGTGGATTTACTCGAACTATTGTCCTCATCTTGGTCGATGTTTCTGCTGTTGACACCCTATGGCCTTCCTCATGTAGGTGTCATAAATGTAAGGGGGCTGAATGTAGTACAAGCCCCCCTTCAAAACAGGGGGACAGAATGTCCTCATTCCACCGTCTTTTCCCTATTTAGCTTGGCTTGAGGCCCATAGATTAGCTACGACACCAGCCGTCCCGCTCAGGCTTCACATATCGTTTTTCTTGTTTCGTTTTGCGAAATGTAAAATAGACTTATAGGCGACAAACACCTGAAGTGGCGTCACTCACTCCACCATTCCTGCTTACGGTACCTGGTATTCCCAAACGATCACCCATCTAAGCACAGACAAGGCTCAACGTTGCTTAACGTTTATTATAAGGTGGCGAAAGGTTCTATCCTATTTGTACGTGCATGCGTTTGTGTGTTTCAGTGATAAAAATTAGCAACAATATTCCTCCAGATCCTTTTTAAAAACAATTGAGGGGTGGGGGCGGGCCTCATTTTGACGGGTTTATTACTAACATCTAGAATCTCTTCAATCCTTTTTTTTTACCCCACTTTTAGGTGTTTTCTGTGGAAAACGTCAATGATGTCATTATTCTTTGATGAATTTTCTATTTATGACATCGAATTTTGACGCTAACAAATTTTGTCTGTTAACTGTGATGGCGAGTTTCTACATATTTTTCTAAAAAAAAAACTTCCGACAAAAAAGAAATTGTCATAGTTTGAATAAAGCTGTTTACTTCTTGAGTGCAAGTTTTAAGTAAGTGAATAACTTTCGGGAATTTGATCTCTATGCATGTAAATAAAAACGCAATTAAAAAAATATTCTGTTTACTTTTGAATTTCTGGCAAGAGGGTTCGGACACTTTGAATCACAATAAGTTATAAAGTCGCAAATAACTTCGCTTTGTTTATTTACCTCGGTTCGTTATTAAGTGTATTGGACTGAAATTCGGTTCCCAATACATTATACCCCAAAAGAAATTGGAAATAATCTGGTGACTACCATAAACATAGAACAAAAATCGAATAAAATCAAAGGGACCACAGTTTTTAAGACCAGACGCATTATAGGACCAATCTTGTAAGAACTGATTCAAACGTATGTATCACCACTAATCTTACTGGAATACTGGGGAATCTTGCTGTCACTTGATCTCCAGTGAAAGCAACGAGTCACCGTTATTAGATACTACACCAGATACTACAAGTGTGAAAATTCACTCAGTTCGATGAATTAGAAATTCGAGGAAGAGTTGAGACTATCCAGACATTGACATTAGAGGCTAAGCTAGATAGCAGAAATCTGATAAAGGAATGAACACATGAGATGTATCGGTAGTAGGATACACAGCCCCATTTCTTGAAGGGACAAAGGATGAGCTCCAATCAATGTACTAGCAATCTAGGGAACTATGCACAAGGCTCTACGTCCAGGAGATGGCATAAATAGGTTGTATGCGGAGGGGAAAGAAGGCTGTAGAGGACTCATCAGCATAGAAGATTGTGTCCAAAAGGCTAAGACGGGATTAAACAAGTTGAACTAAACAGTGCAGCTATTGTGAAAAGCGTTCGAAGCAATGCAATAAACAACAAAAAATATCACCGATCATGAACATGGTTGCGCAAAGAAAACCTGAATAGAGAAATGGAATCCCTCGCCATGGCAACCCAAAACAAATGCATCGGGACAAACTACGTCAAAGTAGCAAATGCCGTCTATGTGGAGAAAGGAATGAGACAATAAACCACAACCGGTAAATGTGGTAAACTGGCCCAGAAGGAGTGTGAGAACAGGCACGGCAGTTACACTGGTTACTGTGCTGAAGACATTGGAAGCAAGATCGGACAAGCTAGAGGTATGAGGAGGAGTTGAGACTATAAAAAATCAAAAGGCTGCTGCTGCTAATGCGCCTACCTTTCAAATTACTGTGTAACCATACTGACGCAAAACACAGCTTTAGATATACTGTTAGCAAAGCAACAGGCTATCATTATTTACAATGATAGGGGGAGATAACAAGCTCAGTTGCACTAGATTCAAACCCTTTTGCTTCACTAAATTATAAAAGATAAACAAAACAATGCATTTCTTCGAGCAATATTACTCCAAAACTACGGATCCCATTTCAACTCTTTCATTAGTTGAGATTTGCGAACTTCTGCAAAACAACTTGACCTGTGTTGGGCTTTACAAGTGGGAGTGAAATCGTCACCAGTTTTTGCGTACCTCACTTTACTACTATTATTTGTGCATGACGTCCCTGTTTTTCTTTTCGGTTATTGTCATCCGTCAGTGTTATTACATACAAAAATAAAGTCAAAACTGAAAACTCAATGGTGGAATTTTGAAAATAATGACCAGTGGTAGCGGCTTCCAATCGGGCAGACTCCCACCAATTATGAGGTAGGGGAGACACGAGAGTGGCGCGTGCCATCGCCGAACCATATGTGCGCTGCATAGTCTTCTTCTCCTGCTGGGCGTAACCATAACAGTAACAGTGCCCTAGGGGAAACATGGAAATGCTACACAGTCTCGTGAGGCAAACTCCCAGATGATGACGACGATAGCGACGGCGGCAGTGACACTTCATCAAGTAACATTATATAACGAATGTTTGAGTGTGTGTGTGTGTGTGTGTGTGTGTGTGTGTGTGTCTGTGTGTGTGGCAGGGCTGGGAGTGATGTCTACGTGTTTTGTTTATCAGAATTCAATGCCAGTTGAGAAAGTTTTGGCATTCTACATTTTTCTCCACTTCGACAAAAACAAGGTCTGGTTAGTCAGTCAATAGAAACCGTCACGTGACCGACGTCTTTTTGGCAGCATGCCGTGTAGGGGGTGATCAGTTGAAAAATTGTAAAAAAAAGGCTGATCAACTGGCAAGTTACTTTTGCCGTCTTATGTAGGGTTGTGATCATTAAAGAAAGTCTGAATTTAAGAAAGAAAAAAAAATACCCCAAAAACATAACAAAAAACGAAAACAAGCATGAATGCTCCCGGACACAAACTAAGGGATCAATCTAACAGAAACTGACATTACAGATTGAATCCTCCATTATAAAACAAATTGGGTGCATGGGTTCAAGACATAATAAAGGGTCAATGTTGAAATCTTCAGCACTCTAGCTCCATTCGTGTAGCCTGTACGTGTGATTGCCAACCTCCCAGACAGACCCACTTAAAAACTGAAGAAACCTATATTGACAGTTTTGATGACGGTTGATCGTTCCTAACACTTCAAAATGCTTCTTAATGAATCATTTCTGTGCATATTGTTGTCCAAGTGCCCGTGTCTACGCAGTCAGCATTTACTCGCCTTTCAATATGGTAGTCAGATTCAGTAACCCCCCACATACATACACCTTGGCAACACGGGCGCCAAGTGCTAAGGGAGCCTATCATATGTCTGGAGCATTGGGACTTTTCAAAAACAAAGCAAAAATAGGAAAATGGATAAATCAAACAGAATCAAAACAGCTTTGGCTTGTCACTCAATAGAAACCTTTATCTTTTGGCAGCATGCCGTATTGTGGGTGCTCAATTAAAAAAATTGGAAAAAATTGATCAATGAATAAGTTACTTTCCTATCCTTTTGTTGGGCAGTGATCACTAAAAAGAGTCTGAATTTTATAAAAAAAAAAAAAAAAGAAGAAGCAAACCAGGCAGACACAAACCAAGGGGTCAGTTTAGCACAAGCATACACTGAAAATTGAACCCACCACTAAAAACATATTTACTGAGGATTTAAAAAAAAAAAAAAGAGGCAGTTTTTCCCAGACATAAGGAATAAATGTTGAAAATGTTAGACCTCCAGCCCCATTGGTGTGCCACCCATCCAGGCAAACCAGCTTGAAAAGTAGAGAAACCTATGTTAACAGTTTTTATGACAGTTTTAGTTTAGAACATTTCCTGATTTGTTGACGGATTTTTATCCGAAATATAAGATAATACTCCATTTTAAAGGGCGTCGCTGATCCATTAATCATTGCTCCATGGCGTGCATAACACGTGTATGCAATGTATTTTATTTATGCATGGTTGTGTATAACAGTTGTATAATTGCTCGTTGAGCGCATGAATGTTCATGTGAATATATAAATACTAACTTGTGTTTACTCCTTAATATTTGTTTTTGAATCTTAAACAAATATTGACATCAAAAAGGCTCAATTAACTTTCTATTTCTTTTTGCTAATATTTTACGAGAAGCTTCGTCAGAGTTTATCACAATTCGTTTTCTTCTCTGCGTATTTTCCATCTTTGTGCTCTTCGATTTCGTTGTTATCAAACTCCAAGAGTTGACTTTATTGATGTGAATTCGTCAGACATTGGAATTTAAGACTTTTGAATTTAAGACATGAATAAGAGACAGAAAGAGAGAGTGAGAGAGAGGGGGGGGGGAGAAAAAAAATGATGACATGACGTCATGTCGTGTTGGCTTGCATTTGCAATTTCTCGATATTTTTTTGTAAACATCAAATTTCTGTTTTGAAAAATATCATTGTCAGATTCTTGCTATTTGAGTTTTGACTTTATTTTCGTCTGTCACAACAATTACAGTGACCTCATCAAAAAGCAGTGGCGTCATGATAGCACTAACAAGAATTTTCATACACAGAAACTAACGACAAATTCACTCTTTCAACTCAGTTTATTACAAGAATTACTAATAAAGGAGTTGAAATTGGACACGTAGTTTTGGAATAATATTGTATGGAAAAATGAATTCTGTTTTGTTTACCTTTTTAGATTTTATGGAAGCGGGACCGTTTGACCCTTTCACAGCCAAGATTGTCAACAATTTCTTAATCCATCTTTCATTTTCTTTTTCATTCGAGAAAGGATTCTCTATCTGTTTTAATAAAACTACCGTCACCTTGGTTCACACCTTTAAAACCTGTGATCATGTTGGTGTTAATAGTTATGTGTGATTTTGTGTACTCATTGTAAATATGACCATACTCACTTATGGATCTGTGTTCAGGCACATATCTTGTGCATGCAGTGAGGATCAATGCCAATCTACTTTCAATAGTTTGCGATACCAGATTGCTAATCATTGCTCAACGGCGAGTGCTCTTTGGTTTTTGTCAAACTGCAGTCCACAATTAAAGGCAGTAAAAAAATAGATGGTGTGATGATTTATACAATTCCATCAGATATTGGTGTAGCTATGCCAACGGTCGAGAGGTTTGGAGAATCTTGGAGAAGGTCTATTTCCAACGACGGACGTTAAAAGGGCAGCTGCTGCTGATTAGGATGAAATGGAAGAGGAGGAAGAGCATACGAAAAACAAAAACAAAAAAAGGGGATTATTAAAAAGGTATATGCTGTAACCCCCGCGTACCCTCCACCCATTTCCACCAATACTTGGCCAACTTTAGCACAGGAATGGGGGTTCTTGTTTGCGATGATTAGGAGAAGACACTCCTCCCACTTGCGTTGTTGTTATTTTTCAAGTGGAGATCAACTGACTCTATAGGTTTTGCCTCCTCCCCCAGTGGCTCGACTGGCCGAGACAGCAAAGGCAACTGCTAAGCTGTAGAATTTCGTCTTCTTTTGAATGGCTAGCTTTACAAGGCTGAAGGAGGCCCATCCATGAAGTGGATTCATGCTTTTCCCTAAAGCATTAGTGTGAAGAGATCACAAACTATCCCGACCTGAATTTGAACTCGGTCCATCGATTCCATTTTTCATGCTATTAACAATTCGGTCAATCTGCACCGATAGAGCTTCCATTGAAAAATTATCTAACTGTAACTGACTTGCAAGATTAGCCCACCAATCAATCATAACCAGTGAGATTTCTTTTCTAAAAATTTATTTAAATATTTGTAGGACATGGCTGTATTTCCTGAGCACTGACAACTATGGAAGCCCGTTTTGTTCATGTATACTTGTGTCTGCCGGTACCGTCGATCATTGCTAGAGAATTTGATCCTCACGAAGTACCTTACTATCGTGACTTTCTGCCAGACTAAGTTATTCTTATTAAGTATCAATTTGTGTCTACGTATGGACGACTAAATTCTTGAACGAGACCCCGCCCCTGCTCAGGTACAATTGAAAATTTAAAAATTATCTAGATAAATTACCCCCCCTCCCCCAAAAACAGTTAGATAATCCCAACTAACCATGAATCGATCTTTTCTTTTTGTTTGCATATGATCCAACATAAGTATTATATAACTTTATCTATTAATGATCAACTGGACAATTAATCTAGCATGATTGAAGATACAGTCATTTAACTGATCACTGCATATGACCGCATAAAGGTCGTGTCATCTTGAAATAAGGTCTTTCCGCTTAGAATTTGGATTGACCAATATATAGGTAATATTTTTTATTTGATCCCCCACCCCCTGTCGATATCTTGGATCCGCCTCTGATGGTGAGAAATGAACTTGCAACGTTTGTCACCATCAGGTTCATGCATGTGAGTCGAGGCGCATGCGCCTATGGAAATGTCAGGTTGACACGTGATCACAAAAGCGTTGCAGATTTGGGGGTTTATGTTTAAGTCATATATATTTATATAAAAGATTTTTGTTTCTTGCAGTTGTTTTTAGCTTTAATGGTAGTTTTTTTCTCTTATCATTCCTATCTCACTTTCCTTATTTGTTTCCCAATCTTTCTTTCTTTCAACGCTTGTTATTGAATACTGAAATTCTAGATTTCCGCTAAATTGCAACAAAACCCCATGTTTTCTTTATCAAAAAAATATTAACATAACTTTTAACGGAAAGTAACCATGAGATTTATGGGTTTTCTCTCTTCCAAGGACGTGTTAGCCGATGCACGTAAACAAAGACATTGAATTCAAGATTTGAGGGAGGTTTTAAATAATACTGACCACAGTGCTGTCTGTGTGTGTCTACAAGGATACTGAGGAGGGTACTGGTGATCTGATACAAATACATCCCTGTTGCCAGAAATTACCTAACAGCTTGAATTACCATAGAATAAGTGTTGCAAGTAAAGGGAAGGTTGGAACAGTTGAAACCGACTTCTCAATTCGAGATTACTCAGCACCGACAATTCCACCCTGATCACTCGACACACGATTGTTCTGCATAAGGATATCTACGCGCAGCTCATCACAAGGACTGAAAAAAAAATCATGGAATTAAAACAATTAATTTCGATAAAAAAATTAAGATTATTTTTCAGTTGAATTATTTCAGTGAATTAATTAATTTCTGTAGTTCAATTTGATAACTCATAGTTCGCAGTAAAAACAATCAAGCAAAATCTATTGATTGTAAAAAAATTCAGTTCGCAGTTCTACATTTTATGGCTCAATGACTTGATGGAGAGAGTATGAAACTATTTATTACAAAATAGAATTATTATACGAGGTTATCCTTTCGTGGAATAGCTGTGGCCTCAAATGAATCAATTTTCCATAGCTAAAAAATGTATTATCAGAGAGCAATTTGAAGTCAGATTTAATTACAGGAACCACAAAATTTGACCCAAAACAGACGTCTCCTCAAGGGCACATGCATGGGGCGAAGCGTATGGAGATCTTGGGATGCCCAGCCTTGCTGTTGTAGTCCAGAGGGAAGCAGAGAGCGATGTGCCTGGCATCAGCTTGGCTGCAGGAGCTGCCGGAAGGACGTCAAATTGGGCCTCAAAGGGGCTCCACTTTTTGAGTTATCCTTCTCCAAAACAGGTTGCCAAATCTGCCTCGCAATTTTACGGAGTCAAACAGAACCAGCCCTGACTAGAGTATAAATCCAGGTCACCAATTCCATTGTCCGAACTGCTACCGACTACACCAATCGCATCAACAAATATACCGCTATATATGAAAAAATATCAAAGCAATTAAAAGCAAGCTGTTTCCTTTGTCTTGGTCATTGTTTAAACTTTTATTCTCCTTAGCCCACAAGACATTAAAACATTCCTAATCTGATCTGCCCTCAACACTTCCCCCACCCCGAAAGTTAGTCGATCCTTACTTTAAATATTTAAGTACATCGAATAGTCGCAAGACGACGATGAGAAATGAAGATCTGGAATTCATAAGAATTACACATCAATCATAACGGTTGAAAGTAACAGAGATGCTGACATACTGAAATATCTTGGTGCGACTGGCGGTGCCAGGCCAGAGCGAGTCCACACATTGCCTGGTCACCCGGCAGTCTTGCCCAGGCTCGCTGAATTTATTTACAACTCATATTATGACCCGCTAAACGATAAGTTTCTTGAGAGTTTATTCCTGTATGATAGCATTTTGTGGTAAAAAAAAACCCTTCTGAGAACTTGAAATTTTAGAAACATCCGAAATATAATTTTGGGTGGGAAAATGGGTGCATAGAAGCTACTTTGGTTAACAGTACTTGGCGATGAATAAAATAAGGCACGGTGCAAAATTCTTCAATTTGGGTAAGGTCCCCGAAATGTCAACGCCAAGCTCGTTTACACACACACACACACACACACACACACACACATATATATATATATATGATCAATATAATATAGCGTAATTCACAATCATTCTGTCGGATCATCTATCCATTTCTTGATAACATTCACACACATGTTTGTGGCTTACTTTTGCGAGAATAAATAAATTTTTACTTATATTGGTTTTGATGAGTGTTATATAGCATCTGGTAGCCAATGTCAATAATGTTCAATTCAATTTTTTTTACATGATCAGCAAACCGATGGAGACATCTGGATTGCTTTATCTGGATGTTTGCAGAAGAGGAAAAATCACACAGAGAACATTAATCTTAATTAATCTCAAGTATAACTGAATGCCTGTATGACTGTAGTATGACCATGTCTGCGTGTATTTTAATTCCTGGTAGCAAAAATGCTAAGAGGCAGTGTCTAAAAGGCAATCATGTGAACTAACACACATATTAAGATTCAGAGGCTCCCACGTTGTGCGACCCATGAGGCAGTTAAGTCCCTCCACCGTGTACGATCTTCTGCCAGTCTGGTGGTGTCGTTTCACTTTCTGTTGACCAGTCGGAGGTCCCTCTTCACTGTCTGTCGCCAGCTCATCTCAGACCGTCTTCTCTTTCACTGGCCTATTGGCGCCCATTCAATGGTTTTATTCGGAGGACTTGTCTTGGGGTGCCCCTAGACATGACCCAACCAGCGGGGGCGCTGTCTGTTGATTGAGGTTGATACGGGTATCTGTTGTGATCTTTCCACGACCTCTTTATCTGACACATAGTTCTTAAATTTGATGACCATTATTTTACGTGGGTATCAACTGTCAATGGCGTCCAATTTCTTCTCCTTGGTGGTCTTAAGTTGCCAGATTTCGCAGCCATAGAGCACTGTGGATAGCACGTTCAAAATTAGAATCTCGATTGGGCTTCAAGGGGAATTTTTTTTTTTTGTTGTTCCATACTTTTTGCTCAACAGCTTGAATACTGCTGCTGCTTTGTAGTCAAAGTCGTTCTAACAAACGGATGCAAGAATTTTTTGAAAACAGGAGACACGTTCAGAAAGCTAAATGATCGTCCAGTTGGCGTTGCTGAGTGTGTGGAGCGTTGCTTTCATGTCTGAATTTATTCCGATTTTCCTGGAAACGTACAAGTCATTAGGTTGTTCAGAAAATAATTAACCGATTCCAGATACCAACTTTTTCCAAACAACAATAAAATGGATTTTTTTTTAGATACGTCAGAATCTCTAGCATCGTTTGCCGTCACTGAATGACTGACACACCGAAATGTGAGTTATATCCCTTGATCAATGCTGCTAATGTAGATGCTTTTCATCTTAACCTAGATGTTTTTGATTGCTTCTAGATGTCAGAAACTGCTATTTAGATTATTTTTTTAAATAAATCTATTAATAGTTACATTCAAAGAATTTGATTTATCAATAACATGTAATACATTTCCTAGATTCAAAAAAATATGTCCGGAGAATCTAAATGTTTCAAGGTATTTTAAGATAATTTTTTTTTTTACTCAGTTTTGGATGTAAACATGAAAAATAACAGAGCCTTTGCTAGATCTCCACACAAGAATAAAGCGGGTGCATGGTCTGACTTTCGGGATTGTTTAATTTCATTTTATGACTTTGTTCATTTCTTTTCACATTTAACGTCCATGAAATGAACGAAATATTTCATCATGCAACTAGAACTTTTTCCATCGTATTTTCCGATGTGCCTGTAATTTTAGAACCAGTAACCGACTATTCGCTATATATCCCCTGATCTCCAGCCAAAGAGGGATAGGGTAATAAGAAACCGTCAACCAACACTGTCACAAAAAGTGTCAACTTAGATTTCTTCAGTTTTTAAGATGGTCCGACTGACTGGTCGGCTCGTTATATGTGTATCACGCATACAGATCGCACTGATGAGGCTAGAGGGCTAAAAATTCATCATTTACTCTTTAATGCGTGCTTCAAAAACTGATCTTTTTTGTTTTTTGAAAATCCCCTCCCTAAGTAGTTTTTCGAGGGGGCTCAATTTACAATGTAAGTTTATACTAAATTGACCACATAGTTTGTATCCGCTAG
This sequence comes from Thysanoteuthis rhombus, assembly GCA_963457665.1. NCBI lineage: Eukaryota > Metazoa > Mollusca > Cephalopoda > Oegopsida > Thysanoteuthidae > Thysanoteuthis > Thysanoteuthis major. The sequence goes on from OY735200.1 coordinate 82,367,500, forward strand.
TTTTCTTTTGGAAATCCAGACATTTTGTGATCACAAACTAAACTGGTGTCAGAAATAACTAATTTATTGATAATCAGTTTCTTCAATTGATCACCCCCAACAAGGCATGCTGCCAAAAGACGTTGATTTATCGAGTAACTAACCAAGCCTGTTTCATTTTTAAATTCTGGTGTGTGTGTGTGTGTGTGTGTGTGTGTGTGTGTATGTGTGTGTGTTGCTCTTTGATAAGCTTAACATATCTCAGCGCAGAGCTACCTAAGGGAAAACACGTAATATAAACATGAGTGTACGCACGCACACAGTTTTAAATATCCTTAATATCTAATCAGACTCCTGTTCAATTGGGCACATCTCACACACTCATTTCGAGCCAACGAGCGACTGCAGCAAGATTTTGCTTTATAGCCTGTACTAGATTAACTATAAATAAAAAAGTTGCATTTGCTACGGGTCCCAGTGCAAGTTATCAATTCCGATTCCATGATTCTACACTCCATCTACAATAGTACTATACTGCTCTCAACTTTCTTCAACGGTTGAATGTTTAAGATCAACGATTTTAGTCAAATATCACTTCTTGAAGATATTCTCTAACACAGTAATTAATGGTAGTGCAATATATATGTGATACCTCCGAGGTGCTTAAATACATAATTTGCCCATCATATAGTCTTTTATAAGGTTTCATGAACAGCTTTCGGTACAACTTGGCTACGGTGGTCCTAGTAGGAATTCTGAGTGTGAAATAAAAAGAAACAGGCGAGACAAAAAAAATTTAACAAGCGACTCATTCAAAGAAAGAACGATTCAACGTATCGATTTACTTTTGTTTCTCTTTCATTATTTCTTTTATTTCCATTTTTAAATGAATGAAAAAAAGAGGATTTACACAAAATTTGGGCTTTTTACTTTCGAGCGTAATCAAGAAAAAAGGTAACGACGTGCTGTTTCTTCTTTCTTCGATTCGTTTCTCTTTTAATTTGAAAAAAAGGTAAAGACTCAAACTATTTTCATTTCGTAGCAGAACAAAATAAAAATTAATATATGGAAATTTGCAGACGAGACAAATGGGAACGTTTGTTGAAACACGACCAACCCTGATAATTATATCATTATCATTGTATTTCAGTAAACAGAACACAGAACAAATAAATTATAAAAACTTATTAAATATAAATCTGAAATTTGTATCAGCAAGTTGAATTTAATTATCATTATTACCACTAAAATATACCCGTCAGAAATGACAGGGTTAGTTATGTATGAATCTGAACTAAGAAGCCTAAAGCTATTTTATTAAGTAATTTATTCTTAATAATTCAAATATTCTAATTTCAAGTTTTTTCCTTCCTTAAGCAGTTTTGATGTATGATGATCAGACATGAAATCGTAAGAGCCTTTATGACGTAATTCTTATTACGTCATAGTAGGAAGGTAAATCAACAAATACGATTATCTAAATTGAGCGCAAACAAATAAATAAATTATCAGAAAAAACATTCATATAAGCTCATTATATGGTTAGATTATTATTATTATTATTATTATTATTATTATTATTATTATTATTATTATAGATTCTATCATATAGGGAAAACGAATTTAAATTCGAGGCAGCCAGTGAATGAAAAAAAAAAAGACAATTTTTTATCAATTAAAAATAAAAATAAATAGGAGAATTCATGAAAGAGAAACAGCAGTAAGTTGTGCCAAAAGTTTTTAATAAAACTGTATAAATTTTCCCGGAAGGACAAATTACGTTTTGATGGGCACTTCCCATCTCTTGATGAATTCGTGATGGGCAGATTTCCTAATGAGCATTTTCCCGATGGGTGCATTTCCTGATGGGCACTTAATCTGGACATATAGCAGACTAATTTGTAATCATGAAATGAAGTGGCGAAGATAAATCTTCTGACGAAAATTAAGACGTATCAAGTCTGACAAACACATATGAATACACCTGCAAATAAAACCATTATTTGTATGAAGTGCTAAAAAGGACGTCCAATTACTACAAATATCAGTACATGTAAAATCATTATTTGTCTGGAGTGTTAGTAAGGACATCCATTATTACAAGACAAAGGAAGGGTGTCATCATCATGGATTCATACTCCTACCTCAACAAAATCACTTCTCTCCTCAGCGACAATAGCATACATGAAAAATCAAACAACACACTCATTGACACAGAAACATCTAAGTTCAACAAATCCGTTCGAAAAAATACAACTAAGTGAAGAAAAAATAAATACCTAACTCATAGAATACCGCCCAACACTACCTAGACTTTACAGTCTACCCCACCCCCAAATATCAGTATGTAACGTGTTGATATATGTGGGTTAATGTATCATTCATCCTAGACAACGTATATAGAATGAACAATTAAGGAAAACGGGGCTGCAGCAGGAGATCATTTCAAATAAGTTTTTACATAATATAACGTAATTTGTAATCATTCTGCCGGATCATATAAATCCATTTATTGTATATATACATATATGTATGAGTGTGTGTCTAAGAAATGGACATGTTTGGTTCGATGGGAAATCATTTCAAATAAGTTTCTATATGATATAAAGCCATTCATAATTCATACATATATGTGTGTGTGTGTGTGTGTATGTGTGTGTGTGTGTGTAAATACTTCATCTAATCTGCAACAGAAATAACCCTTTTAAATTCTTTGGGAGAAATCAACTCGCAACTTATGTCTCTTGGAAAGTCAGCCTGTTGCTGGGACAATGATGGTCACAACAAGAATTCTCCCCATCTCATTTTGTCTCTTATCGTGTGCAATTAATCATCCCAACCTTTGCTTTGATGTCAAAGTATCAAGTATCTCATTGAAGTAGGTCAAGTTATTACCGAACAAAAATGCTGAGGATCAAATAGAAATGTAAATGGGTTGGGGGATCTAGGTTTACAGTAAGGAAGGGTTTTGAGCACTAGGTGTACAGTAATGTCTCCATTAGTGAAAATTAAACATACAAAAACCTGGAAATTTAGAAGTACGTATACGCTGTACCCCATACTTTCCATCACCACAACTGATATCAAAATCTAACTTGAGATTCAGTCAATTTTACCAATGAGGGTCGGCCCTCGGTACCAGCAAAACGCACTGTTGACTGGGGCGCCAAGCAGGGGTGGGTACCTGCCATGCACCGGAGACAGTAGGACATTTCGAATACGAATGGAACCAGAGACTGTTGCAGCAGCAGTTCACTATAACCCTAGAAGTCTTTTTTTTTTCGTCTTCGTTCTTCGAAGTGTCTACCGGATTAAAGAAGTTACCGGATCAAAGGGCTTGCTCAATTGAGGTATGCGCCGAATTAACGAGAATGTTGTCTCCGGGACCTCAAAACTAGAGTTTGATCATCATCATCATCATCATCATCATCATCATCATCATCATCATCATCATCATCAAGCTTACGGGTCTACGATTGTCAGTAGACATAAATCAAACTGGCGTAAAAACAACGAAAACTTTGAAAAATATAGAAAATAAAGAAAGTTATATGGTGGAAGGAAAGGAAAAAAAATGATTTCCGTGTATTGCGAACCTCTAAGGCAGTTCACACGAATTGGGAAATGAATATCCTAAACCTATATTAAAAGTCAAAAGAAAATTCCTTGATATGATCAGATTTTATAAGAGTATAAGATAATACCATATTTTAAAGGGCGTTTAAGTTCAGTTTGCCCGAGGCGCCAGGGACCCTAGGGCAGCCCTGCTACCAATCTGATATTTTACTTTGCTAAGCCACTTGAACCTTAAAAGCTGAAGAGTGAAAAAGAAACCTCTTTAGATACTTGACGAAAAGTGGAGATTTTCTTATGGTACAGGTAAGTAGATACGTACATTTTAACTTAAACCAGCTGAAACAAGTGTTTGTAGACTTTTTGAAGGTTTTACATACCTCGATATGTAGCGATAAATTGAATTTCTGAGTGGGGTGAAGTAATGTTAGCGATTTCACAGGCTAGTTAGTTTGCTCGTGTAGTGTAACGATTAGCACGTCAGAAGATTCTACGTTCGATTTCCGGTATGAGCGACAAATTTCCCCGCGAATTCAGTTGCTGATTAAGCACACTTTAAGCTGTGCGATTAGTGTGGGGGTATCCCATCGGTGGACTTGGATCCTGGTCATAAAACTTGTAAGAATGAAGTCCTTTCCGTGAACAAACTTGAGACTTGTAAGGATTACTGAGCTGGTGCATGGAATGGAAACCCTGACCTCGTCACCGCAATAGGTGATGGAAATTCTCATAGATTAGTTATGCAGTTCATTTGGTATTGATATTAATACCCATTTATCTAAAGATATATCTCCCGCTTTATGAACATTCGCTTTTACGAAATACCTTAAGTAGTTCTAGCTTTAAAATGTATCTGTGGGCAACTGTTGTGCGTTATCTGATCAGAAGAGCCTCAGATAATGATTTTAAGCATCTAATATATGATACACAGTATGTGTTAGTTGATTGTTTGGTTTGTCTGCATGTCACAAGGGAAATAAATGGATTACAACAGTTCAATTTTAATTTCCGCACGTTTTACTTCCTTTCTTCCCCTTCTCCAACCAGATCGAAAATTGGACCTATGTGCGTAGCAATACCAAGCTTATGTAAATCGTCATCGGCTCCGCAAAAGCTCCAGCGCAAAAACATTGCCGAAACGAATAAATCCCGAAGTACAAGTGCGAAAGAACATCTTGTATAGATATAAAAGTCCCAAGAGTGGACCACTGCAAATTAGAAGGATTCTCACCAAAAACGACTTCAAAATTTGCAACGTTACCGATAAGAGTTCAAGATCTATTTGGTTATAGTGTGCCTTTTGAGGGGGGAAAAGATTAATGAAGAAATGTTTCATAGTTGTACTGTGCCTCACTGAAGAGGTTGGCACATGATTTGTTTGGGATCGTTAAATGCCAGCCGGTAGGAAAAAATAGAAACAGATTTTACGACCAGGTGAATTGAGGCATTGAGTCTATACTCATACTAAACGACCATTACAGAGGATTGTAAATGAAATTTCTTCATTATGATTCATCGTTTTCATTTTACCACTTATTTAAGAAATGCGTATTTTGATCCCTTCAGATATAATTCGAAGCCGGCAACGCGTCTCTGTGATCTGAAAAGCTTGTTTTTTTCCTGCGTAGCCAATGCCTACTCGAATAAAAAACTTTGATTCGACTATCTACTATTTTGATGCGCTATCTACGAAAGTCTTGCAAATCAGTGAACCCTGAATTCCTTGAAACACCTGAGTGATAGTAGATCTGTCATATGTCTGATATACTAACTGATAAAAAAAAAAGATTCATTTTATTATTATTTTTTTTTTACCTCTGACAACGAATGAATTTCGATAACATTTTGTGGCAGGATGGCCTCTGAGCTAAGGAAGATTTGTTTAATGTTTGGAATGAATCCAAGATTTTTTTTTCGATTGAGAGATCAGTTTTCATATATTAAGACAATGGTCCAAAATATGGAAAACAGATACTTACAGAGTACTTCTCCAGCGTCGTAGCTAGCAATTTTACCCAACGTCGTATTTATATAAGAACTGATTTTCATCCAGTATTTAGTAACAATGGTGTTGGCAGAGATATGCGCTCTCTGTGTGCTTTCTAATTAAATCTGTTATCTCGTCATACACAGTTTTGGTTCTGGAATTTAAACACCACAAGCGAGAATTTTCACGTATTGTCGACGATTTAGCAAAACTTCATTGCCATTCATTGAGAACTTTTGGAGGTATCGTGTGGACAGACATGGACTTTTAGCGATATTCTGTAGCATTGACTCATAACTATGACGTAAGGCAAATAGTTGTACATGGATGCGTCCGAAAATTGGATCATATTTTCTGCAGTCCATTGCCTTTCACCACATTTTTATTGGAATTCATTGCATCCTTTTAAAGATATACTATGGATTGACAGAGAGAAAAACGAATGGAAAGGCATGTCTGGATAAGTATATCATCCCTATTTCGTTGGCAACGGTAATTACTTTTCACATACAGAAAACAGATGCGATGATATTTATTTATAAGATCTGTAACTATAAAAAAGATGTTCTAAAAATTTCAGTGTTTCCAATCATCATCAACGAGAATCGATGAAAAATTACCGAAAATAAAGCTGTTTCCCTGCTTAAATAAACAAAAATTCTACCTTATCTTCGAAGTTTTTGCATGCTGCGATCTGAAAATAAAGAAACCAACCATATTTGATGGCACATAAGGCTCACACCTCATAACAGCATACAAATCAGTCCGGGGGAAATTTTTTGGTGTCATTTTTCAAATCAAATGTAGATCCAGACCCTATGATTGATTGGAGGCACACATTTTCAGATAACACCGTAATCAAATTTCGATTTAATGAATCAGTTTTTCATAATTTGTGATACTGTTTCTTTACAATATCCTTATAGGACACATGACAAGCTATCCTCAAAAGACCCAAATCTGGCTGTATTTTGCAGGACATGTTCATCTCGAATGGATAGTTACGTCTACATATGGAAGCATAAATGAGAACTATGAAATGGTCATTTGGCAAGCTGAATTTAGTTGTTCTTTTAAATGTGGTAATATCTTAAATTTCTAAAAAAACACTGACTTCACTTTGAGTAATTTCTTACTTTGTTTTTAATCAATTCAATTTATCCATTTTCAGTATTTTCCTACTCGAATTCGGAGAGTTCTCCTGTCTCAGACGTACGACAAGCGCTCCTGGCATTTCGCACCCCGGGCACTTTGTACCCCAACCGACTGTTCGTGTTGTCAATACCAAGGGCCGATCCTGGTAGGAAGGCTAGGTCTACTTTCAGGTCATGTAACGAATTACAATATTTCTACCGTCGGTCAATGTGAAGCTATTTTAGATTAAGTGGTAACTTAGATAACATATTTACAAACTGAAGACAAGGACCATAACCAGTTTTTTATGAGCAATAACACACTACGACAGTCTCCACTGATAAATACCATTTTAGTTGAATTGACTTAGTAATAGTAGACAGCTTCAAATGCTTCACCGATTTATTCGCGTTATCTAATTACGACTGAAAAATTGATATGATCCTCGGAGCTGTTAAGGACAGCTTAGAAGAAAGCCTTCATTGTGAACAACTCATAATCGTTTTCAGTTTTCGAAACCGTCAACCAACATTGTCAATATAAACAACATAAGTTTCTTCAGTTTTTAAGTAATTCTGGTTGAATGACTGGTTGGCTGGCTATGCATGTATATATGTATTTTTTTTACACGTACAGCCAGCACCAATGGAAACTACAAAGCAGAAAATTTTTCTTTCATTTATCCAAAATCATCGTACCAATAGTTTTTTGGGAGAGCAGGTTCAATCTAATGTAAGTATATGCTAAATTGGTTGTCTTGCTTGTGCCAAGATACCTTCACGATTGTTTATTTTTTTCTTTTGACTTCTTAGTGATCCATCAAAATGCGAAAGAAGTACCTTATTCATTGATTGAGTTTTTTCAATATTCAATAGATCACACCCAACACGGCATGCTGTCAAAATACATTGAGACTGTGATAGTTTCTATTGAGTGACTATCCCATTTCTATTTCAATATAGAATATAATTGGTCAGCACACACATTGGCACTTCTTAAAGTAAGATGTCTGGGTTTCTATGAGATGAACTTCTTTGATTTGGATAGTGAGAGCCACTTAGCCATCTGCTCACTTCAATGCAAAAACTGACCACGAATGGGAATAGTAAGTCACAGACTATATTTACTAAGCTGTGATTAGTCTGTAGCAGAGCCACAAGCTGCTTACATTACTTGTCATCCCCAAGTGGTAACCTATCCATATTCGAAGTTTCGTTAGTCAGAAGAAATTTAGGTAACTGTTTGAAATAGGTAGGATTATACATTATGCTGATTTATCGAGTACTGCTATTTTTAATTTAGCCGTTTTAGAATGGCTAAAATAGGCTAGATTTTTTACCTACCTTGCAAAATATCGGCAAAATGTTCAATCTCACCTATTCTAAACATTTACTGAATTTTACCAAGATTAGCCTTGTCTAGGACAAGGCCACCTGTATTTGGCGCCCAGTGGGGATCGAAATCCCTATGATAGCTATGGTCTGTGTGACTTGTTTGCTAAACACTACTTCATGACGATGTTCCTTGAATGTTTGGACCACTTGAAGGTTGAAATTTTATTTAGATGGGCTGTTCTAAATATTCAGTATTCTTCTTCTATTTTAGAGAGATTTTTTTCTCTCAGACTGCTTAGATCGGTCTATTTTCCAGCCTTCTTGAAGTGCAGAATTTTTTTGTTAGATTAATGCTTCATAAAACCTGGTCAGTCAGTTATGTCATATTTTCATGATGCTCTTTGCTGTCTTACAAAAATTTGTTGTGGATTAGGGTTCCATCTCTTTTTCTCCTTTTCCTCTTTCTTTTTTAAAATTTATTTTTTGAAGTCTTATGACCGCCACTATAAACTCGTTCCGGGGCGAGTTTATAAACCATCAAGAATATTCACTGGGGAAAATTCACCTGGATGAGCCCAGATAATGGACTGTCCAAAATGTTATTTTAAAGAATTGAAATTATAAATAAGGGAAAATTTTTCTGTGTTCCATTCACATATAATATTGTCCGTCCTTTCACAATTCTATCATGTATTGAGTATAGACATTTTTGCAAGAAGATCAGAGTTGTCCGAGATTTTTTCAGTTTCATTAAAATGTAATGAGAATAAACACTGGGAAAAATAAGGAGTTATATCGATTCTGTTTTTAAATGTATAGAGTTGAACGCGAACCCAGAACCCAGAGAGAACAGTCTTGTTGGTCGCTGATGACTTTTATACAAACTGCGTATAGAGCAGGGATCGATGAACTTCGGCCTGCGGTCCAAATCCGGCCTGCCGACGTCATTGAATATGTGACGTTGAGTGTAAAATTTCTTTTTCCTTATCGATCAACAAACCATAAAATTCAGTTTTGAACATAAAGCAAGAATTACATTTTTACAGTGGCTGCAAATAAATCTATACTTCATAATTAAGAAGGGGCCAGTATTAATAGCTTGCCACTTGAGTTTTGACTACAGGAACCACGAAATTGGAACAATTTTGAGCAATATTTTCCCCCTAAACCAAACATTTTATAGTTCTCAGTAATTGATAGTACATGAAAGTTTATGTAGGTATATAACCACATATTAGGAAAACGTTAAAGTAATCAAAAAAAGAGCTGTCTCCACGGCCTTGTATGGCCATTGTTTCATTCTCTATTCTGTTTGATTGCAAGACATAGAATAGGTTTTCACCTAAAAAAGCCGAGAGTATTGGGAAATATCAATTATTGGATTTCCTTTCCTTCGATATATTTTTCTCTCTTTGTTTTACTATTTTATCACAATCACCTAATACTTCTTTCGGAGGTGTAGATAATGGTGGATGATGAGCTGTTTGAAAACGTCCACCGGGCCCCCAATGGGAGTGGGGTGCAAAAAGCCTTATAAGTAGTAGTTCACTTTCGGCATCTCTACTGGTGAATTTTTGGTTGGGTCAACTCAAGGAGCCAAGCCTCCCGTACCCGCAAAAACCCCATCTACATCTATGACTGTTTCTGAAAGTCCTTAATGAGCATCCACTGAATTCAAGGCCTCATTGCGGTTACCGTCGTCTAACTAAATCGACGCCAGAAAATCTACTCGTCAACATTTTCCCCGGGGTCAAGAGTGAAAGAAACCCAAAGATAAAAAAAAAAGGTTGAAGTTTGTGGGTCATTAAAAAATTATGTCTCCTCGACATCCACGTGCGACGCAAAGGACCGTGCACACACGTGGTTCGTATGAGGAGCAAAATACTGTATGTGTCTGCTTGTTTTACAAACGCCCCTGTTTGAAGTAGAATTAAGTATAACTAGCCGATTACTCGACCTACGGCTATCAGTTTGAACACATGCGATAGCTAAAATTAATTACACATCTGGCCTCTCTAATTTGAATTATAAATCTTGGATGTATCTTAGAATATATATGTACATATATATGCAAATATATATAGCCTAGAAGGTTATACAACTTTAAACTTTAAAGAGAAAAGAAATTTTCAAAACTCATGCCATTTGAGTCAATTATTTCCAAATATATGTTAATGTAATTTATGCAAGCTTTTCAAAGGGTTTTATATTTTACACAGAATTAGATATGATGGTGCTATGAGTGAATTTTTCTTGTTGTATTCATCAGTTGTTTACCGTGAAACCGTTTCAGGGATTTAAAAATAAAATAGTTATATCAACATGGCTTCCCAGTGATATTGACCCCACCCCCGACCAAGTTATGATTTCAATATTTCGCTTTGTTTCATTATTTTTATGGTCGTCCCATAATACATGTAACTTGTCATCGTATCAAAATCGGTATAATCATTATGCACTATATACAAATCTTATCTAAGTTTTTGAAACGAAGGACTTACTAACGCAGGTTACCCCCAAAACACATTTGACGATGAGGGGTCAGTAAGTAAAACAACGGATGTGACTCATTGTGTTCATGTCACTTTTGTTGCATATTTACCCATATGAATATTAAATCTGTTTTGAAATCCTCGAAACAGTTATATAGTACACAAGTGATATTCCCAACAAGAAAAATTCACACATAGTACCCTAATGTCAAATACTGAGTAAAACAGAAAAAAAAACACTGGAAAAAATTCCATAAATTACATTAACAAATATTGGAAAATAATTGACTGAAATGCCATAAACCTTTGGAAGAAAGTTTTAAAAAAAAATTAGTGTTTAAAGCTGAAAGGCTTTGTAGACTATATATATATATATATATATATATATATATATATAAAGAAGTAACAAGTTTAAGTCTCAAAAACACCTTACAGAAAGCTTCATTTTCCATTCAAATATGACCGATTTTACAAAAATATATAAAACTTGCCACCATAGTCAAAAATTGAACAACCGTAGCGTCCAAATTTGAATTCATGTAAAATAATTCAATCGAAAATAGATATCGTCAGAATAGATTATATTCATGATATCACCAGCGTTCACTACTGGAAAACATCTAAAATTGAGTAAAAAAATCATCTAGAAACATCAGATTCTCGGGAATGCAGATGTTATTACTAGATAAGGCCCCCAAAAGGGAAAAAAGATTTTTCCAAAAATCAAATAAACATTTTTAGATTGAGTCTAGTGCAGTACTGATGCCAATGTTCAAGTCAGTAGACGAAACGGTATGGCCAGGAGAGCTGGAACACACAAAAAACAAAACAAAACGTAAACAGAAACACAACAAGCAAATGTATAAGAGGGTAGAACCCTTCACCATCATTGATGACTTCTGTTGTTCAAAGCAGTGTAATGATTGCGTTGGATGATTTCGAGGTTCGAGCCCGAGACAGATGCCTCATGAACCGACGACTTGGATGAATCACGCCGTTCATGCATAAGAACACTTTCTCTTCTGTTCTTTTTTACATAGAAGGACATACCGCACATCTAATCAGCGTATAACTGACCACAAAAGAGTTATTTATTAGGGGTTTCCGTCTTGTGGACGTATAATTAATAAAAAGATGGAATCATATTTGGCACTTGACTTATAAACATGAAAATGTTGGGACTGCAGTTAATTTAAGGTGCGGTAGAAAACCAGGATTGTCTGCCCAAATCAGTGTCAACCAATCAAATGATACTGGGGCAGCTGTCCCAGAGTTGCATTCTTGGAAGAGACCAGGCCTTTCTGATGTGTTGAGTAGCTTTCCATAAAAGTCATATAAAATAATCATCCGTCTGTTGTACGGAACTACGGCTACGAAGTATTTCGGTCACTTCTCTTCAATGTTGCCAAATTAAGTATCATATTTCTTGCTAATTTAGATATTTTAGATCTTAATTTAGATCTATAATTTTAGATGATTTGTAATCTGTGATATTTTATTTATTTTTATTAGATATTTCGAGAACTGCTGATCGAGAAAACTACAATCTCGACCCTGCAATACCTTTTACTAAAGTATCTGGCGAATTCGTACAATGGCCAATTGCCGAGGAATCACAGTGCATTATATATCTCGAGTACCAAGTTCAAACTCAACACTGCAATGCCTGACATGCTGATTAATACGTGTGTAGAAGATTATCTTCGGATAATGGCCAGTTGTCGAGTGATCGCAGTACATGGACACAGATATTTCTTCAATTTCAGTTAGATGAAATAATAATGAAAGCAACAATGTCAACAAATTGCACTGAAATAAAGTGATGCAGTTCTTTGTTTATGATGTCGGTTATAATAACAATTTTAGTTGCAACAGGAATGTTTAAAAATGCCGTTACGTCAACTAATCTCGTTTCTACAAATGAATTCGTTAGAAAAAAATCTCAGATTCTTTCCTTCTATTTAGCTTTTAACCTGTTTTTGTTTCTCACTCCCCCTTCCAATCTCTCTCCATCCCAAACATCCTAAGTCAACAAAACCACGCTCGTGAACGCTGGTGACAAATATATTCGAATAAAAACCATATCCATGTACACTCTCACTTGGAGATTTCTCAAATGATTCAAAAGATATAAACAGAAGCACCAATACACACACACGCACACACATATAATACTTGAATAATAGAGTTTTGATTAGTGCAGGTTTTGATGTAAAAAGTTGAGGTAATGCTCTACAAATTAATGTAACTAAGTATAAGCGATAAAAATACATTAAATCATAATAAGACCTTCAACAGTGCAGCTTTGAACACGGAAACTTTTGGAACGAATTAATCAATGCATATGTGTGTGTGTGTGTGTGTGTGTGTGTGTGCTTGCGCAGGCGCTTGCGCAGCTACATACGGGTACATCCCACTAGAAATAGCTGTTCTGTCCCCCTGCATTAATATTTTTTCATACATTTTCAGAATATTTTAACATAAAATAGACGAAAAAATATCAATGCAGTGGCAAAAATGAACAATCTTATTTTGCAAAGTTCAATTCAGCCACGTGATTAATATGCTAAATGTGTCTGAAAACTGTTTAGGCATGCATTGCATTATACCAATTTTCAAGTTAATTTTTATTAAAGCTTTTTCAGAGCGATTCCCGTGTCTCAGGGTAATAAAAGATAGTTACTCGCAATCGAAGTCTCCACAAAATGACATAGATTTTATTAAAATTGATTAAGTTTTACAAAAGTTATTGCAAATATATAAAGTCGTCTGTTTGAATAAAAACTCTACGTGATATCATGAAGGGCAATGCCCTGACGTACCGGTCCGATTTTGCGAGGAAAAGTTGTTTAAACTGTCAAGAAGTATAGGATCGTTATTTCCGGTAAATAGCGCGAAATCGCAAACATGGACGAAGCTAAGGAATCTTCACAAACCAAAAGAAAATAAAAAATAAAAAATAACCTCACATGCCGTATATACCCGTATATAAGTCGATTCATGTATAAGTTTTTCCTTGATTTTTGACCCCAAAATTGTCAATTCATGACACGAATCGTGTATTGTTGAAAAATCGTGTCAAGTTCAATAAACTGAAACTGTAATAACTTGAAGTCCTAAGCGTAAAAGTAAAATGGTTATCGTTCATTATTTTGGTCATTTGCACGTCGACGCGAGAACTTTCAACAAAACGCAGTATACTAACAAATCACTCGTCAAAATGACTGGATTGCTATTTACGCAGGGCTAAGTTATGTACATATATATTTTAGTATAAATTAATTTATTGCGCACAAAATACGCATACCCCAAACGAAATTTATTCTTCAGTTGATTTTCTACAACTCTTCATATTATCTGCTCTCTCTAACAATTTCTGAACATTAAGACAACATAATTTGGTAAATAAACGAAGCATAGACATCAGCAACAGTAGTAGCAATAGTGATATTACCAGCAGCAGTTGTCTGTCAACCTCCAGTGAGTACATACTTAGAAGTGCCTTGCTTTGCCAGCAACAGCTCATTTCGTGTTTTGTTAACAGTACCCCTTCCTCTCTTTCTGATTGTATTAGCGCGACAGAAAACCAACTAACAAACAGACAAAGAAAGTGACGAGGCCTTTTGAATTTCAAGATTACACTTTACATATTTCCCAAGTCAATTAGGATATAGTAATTATTGTGGTGATCGTTATCTTTTCTGCGTTAAATTCAGAACATTCCCACGTTAGATTTCTCTGCACTGTGTGATGTTAGATAACCTTAGAGTGTCATTTTTTCTTTAAAAATTTTGAAATTTTCCCTCTTTGACTTATATAACCTTAGGGTAAGTTTTAGGGTTATTAACATTAAACCTAAAAGCTAAAATTGTGATCAGAGAAGAAAAATGTGGAGAAAAAATGCTGTTCTGATATTTGATCAGATTTTAGTAAAATATTGAAATAAAATCCATTAATTCGTCTTTTTAGGGTTAGTGTGTTTGGTTAGGTTTAGAGTTCGGGTTAGTGTTAAGGTCCTATAAATCAATTACAGAACAATAAGAGCAGCAAACCTGTCATTATAGCGATGGTAATTTCAGCTACAGAGAAAATAGTTTATGCCGTCCATATGTTTTGAATTGAGCGCGGGAAAGGTAGCAATCGTCATTATCGTAATATAATATATTTTTTCTCATTTTCCTGACAACCAGTAAAAAGGCGATTATGGCGACATCTACTGAACAACAGAACAAAGCGAAAGTTATTTTTAATATTTATTTTTATATGATGAAGTATTACAAGTGATTATTATTAATATTTTTTATTCATTTTATGACAACTATTTCAAATAGTAGCCATAAAATGAATAATAAAGCAAAAGTTGTTTGGTGTTTAATTTCACGTTATTTTCCATTGTCATACGCAAGTCAATTCATAAAAAATAAAACATTTTCGTGAAGTTATTAAATCAAATACAAGTGAATAGAATATCATCTTTGTAATATATGTATTTTAACCGAAAACTATTAAATAAACGATTAAAATGTCTCTCACATGAGACGAAATTGTCATGTGAGCTTTTCATGTACGAATTTATAATGTTTATATCGTTGGAAGTAGGAAGTGTGGGTGGCGTAATGGTTACCGCTACAAAAAACGGAATCGGTGAATAGGGTTCGAGATCCGACCGAAGAAGTTTACGTTCATTCCGCACACATCCCCTTAGCAAAAGCATGATCCCCCACGCACACACAGTATGGCAGGGCAGTTGGACCCTTGTAGCCCATTTAAAAAAAGGACAGAAAAAATCTTATGGCTTAGCAGATGGTCCCAAGCGCAGGTAAAGGAGGATGGACGTCGCCTCTCAACTTCAACCTGTAAAACTTACTGGCGACTGGAGCCACCCTCGAGTAGTTTCGACCCTATACTCCAAAAGGAGTCTACAACACAGGGCAATAAATCGTTGGCATAATTTATGTTCGTGCATGAGTTTCTTTCACTTCAACCCAAGTATAACTGTTGCCCATGCATAAAGCAACTCCCTAGTAACTCATCTTAAAAAGTTGTTAGACTTATAGACGAGTATATTTGATACGTGGGAAAGCTAGCGCCTATTCGGAAGATAAATTTTCTTCACTTTTCACTCATAGCTTTTGGATTTCTCTCATTTGTGCTTTTCAAGAAGAATGTTGATAACGAAGGTATTTACTGTTGGAAAATGTCTGTTAACGTTAAGAATTAAAATTCTATTTGTGTTATTACTTTCAAGGTTTAGAGTCAAAATAATTCGAGAATTCATTCCGAGGGCATCAATAGGATACGAATGAGTGATTTATAGCTGTGTCCTTGAAGATTGAAAACCAGTAAGGTTATAGAGATGTGACTAACTGATTACAAGACAAATATTTCTGAGCGAGTTCCTCGTTATAAATAAATGAATGAAGCGAAGAATATTTTTCTTTAAAAAAATCAAAGCGAGAAGGCATGAGACAGGAAAAGTTGATGGGACCAGTATACGAGTTGGCGAGTATGTGTGCGTGTTCGTGTGTGAACGCGTGCAGGCAGCACAGGCAGCACACACACACACACACACACACACACTCACTCACCCCACTGATCTATGAACTTGACATATATACAAACCGGCAAACCCATATGTCTAAACTGACCCAATTATTCTCTATTGCTAGGAGTGGGAAAGTCATTCTGATCCGAATCTTACAAGTGAAACCTGACTCATTTTCTTGACCTTATTTTGGAATCAATTTCTACTTCAAGATCAAGACGATCCCTACTGGAGTAGGGTTGGAGTAGGGTTAGCCTTGTTCAAGATCCAATTTCTGAAGATTGGAACTGATTGCGCTCACACAGTTTTGCTTGCATGCACATGGGTACTCGCTCTGTCAAAAACTGTCTTAATTCCGTGCAAAAACCAAACAAACCCCAAAACAAAACCGCACATTCACCGATGAATATTTAAGATGCAAACATACATGAAAATATGTACAAACAATTACATACATTCGGGGTCAATTCTGGGGGTCTTGGCGCCTATTGATGAATTTCAGTACCCTTCAAAGCACACTATGTTCCCGGAAAAATCTGACTTCCTACCAAGAAATCTTATTTTGACTGATTTAGAGGTCATAGATATAAGAAAAAACTAATTTATATTCATTTACAAATATTAAGTCCTTGGCAATGGGCAGGCCATGTTGCAAGAATGAAAGACGACCGATGGACATCACGTCTCACAACATGGATCCCCAGAGATCACATTAGAAACGGAGGCCAACAGAACACAAGGTGGAGAGATGAACTAGACAAATTCAGGAAATTCTGGCTCCGCAACGCCCATGATAGAGAAGTGTGGCGAATCCTGGGGAAGGTCTGTGTCGAACGACGGACGTTAAAAGAATGATGATGATGAAGATGATGATGATATAAAAAACTAGACAAGTTCAGAAAGCACTGTCTCCGCGACGCCCACGGTCAAGAAGTCTGGTTCCCGGTACTTAACCTGACCCTGCATACGTAAACAGAGACGCAAGGCACCCAATTCGAAGTGATGGTTTACAATTTACAATGTGATTGTTGTGGGTGCCCCACTAGGTGCTCCACTACTCAGTAGTGTCATATGCCCTGCCAAGAAGTTTTAACGGAAGAAATGTCTGAATATATATCTCTTTGTCATCGCAACACGTACTCATTTTGCATTTGATACAATAAGACAGATATATACAATGAATGCCAAATTTTAATATCCTTATTCAGCTACAAAATTGACAGAATTTGGACCAAAGATTAAAAAATACAAAAGTTAAAGAAAATACTAAGACAAAATTGAACCTCAAAAAGATATGTACAAAAATCAGAAATCTTTGGTACAATTTCTGTCACATTTGAAGCGGTATAAGGATATCAAAATGAACTTTTGGCATGTATCGGATACTTTTTGCACTCACTGTATATGCATATAAAAAAAGTGTGTATTTCATATAGGCTTATAGAATAAAACTATATCTTATTAAATGTATCAACTATCAGCAAGCAATCTAAACATATGATAACCATAGATGCATTTTTCCCTGTTTGCGCATTGATCTCATTGGTTAATATACCTTCCTATTTTGACATAGCAATGAAGAGACTTTATATCACACATGAAAATAGCTTAAGTTGTGTTGAGACTTGAAAGAAAAAACAATTCAAAATTAGGTTACCTGAATTATTAAAAATGAATTAGCGAATAAAATAGCTTTATGCTCTTTAGTGTCGATCCGTACACTAATAGCTGCGTCATTTAGAAGGCTATATAGTAGTGGTATTACAAGTAATCATACGGTAATAACTACTTTAATGAAACAGCTGAGTTCGTATCGAGAAAAAAAAAGTATGCACGTCTGGTTGGTCATTCAATAGAAACTGTCACGTGAGTAACGTCTCTTGGTAACATGTGTTGGGGATGATCATTTAAAAATGGAAAAGGGGATAATCAATGAATAAGTTACTTTTCTCGCTCTTTGTTGGATCAATAACAAGTTCAAATTTTCGAAATAACTTTCTGGGTGGATTTTTCGAAAAAACATTTTTTTAGACACAGTATGTAAATACTTGGATTTTCTGCCCTCCAGCTTCATTGGTGCGGCCTTTTTGAGTGATAAATATAAACAGAAATAAAAAACCTGAAGCAAACTATGATGACTGTTTTGATCGATGATGAGAGTTCTGATTGACAGTTTCTAAAAGTATATGTGAGATATCAGCACAATTTCCCGATCCATATTTTCCGTCCATTCAGCCCTGTGTTGTACGGAGCCAAAACTAAATAAAAGTCAAGTCTATCCAAAGGCCTCGAGAATATTTCAGAATCTTAATCTAAATTCAATCATTTGTAAATTTTGTTTTTTTAAGCCCTTTTTGTCTTCTGGAATCTCCTGTTGTAATTAACATATTACTAAATTCTTTCAAGTCGTAAAAACAAATTATATATATATATATATATATATATATATATATATATATATATATATATATATATATATTGTAAAGTTGTTTTATCACGAAGAGCTGATGTTCTTACAACATACTGATAATGAAAAGTACCTCCTGCTAATTTATGACTTATAACTATTAGCAAGCAAGTATCTCCATGTAAAACAAAGAAAAAAAACAACAAGCAATGACCAACCACCGAACAAAGAAAAGATATATAAATAGAATAAGAGGAAGATCCTACACCCTAAAAAATAACCCCCCCCTAAAAACGTCCCAAATAAGGATTTAGAATGACCTGAATCATTTGCCCGAAGAAGCTTAAACAAGCCAGAAACAAACGTGTTTGTGTAGCGAATCCTTTACTTCATGAGATATAATTACTTAGATATAAGCAAAGAATCAGAGATACTAGTGTTTCATCCCTTCGCGATTGCGAAGGCATCGCCAACATCTTTCCTCGTATCAAATTAATTATATTTGCTCTATTTACTCAATTCAGTATTGAACGCTGTGATTAAATATCTTCAAATATCAATTAAAATTATGTATACCTTGTATTTTTGCAATTTTATAAATTACTAAAAGTTATATATATATATATATATATATATATATATATATATATATATATATATATATATATATATATATACATATATATATATATATATATATATATATATATATATATATTAAGTTGATGAAAGATCTCTCAGCGACATCTTTCATACGCTGTTAGGGAAATCATAGAAGTGTCTTCAAAATTCACTAATCTCTTTATTTCTTGTACAATCAGTCAACTGTAATATATCATTTAACAAGACTTAAAAGCTAAGAAAATGGGTTCCACAATAACTTCTTTTGGACCGTGTTTAAAAATTGGTTCTCCTCTTCTTGCCCGGTACAGAAAAAATCTACTGGGAGAAAAGTTCTCTCTATTATGGGCATCGTGGAGTCAATACTTTCTAAATTTGTCCAGTTCTTCAAGCCATCCTATGCAGCATCAACATTGGCAGCCTTTTAACGTCCGTCGCTGCACATAGACCTTCCTCAAGATTCACCAGATCACCGTCGCGGTGCCAATATCTCATGAACCTCTTTAAATCGTCGCGCCATCTTATTTTTTCTCGACCAGTTTCACATATGATCTCTGGGAACCCACGTTGTAAGTCGTGATGTCATTCATGCAATATGGCCTACCCATTGCCATGAGAGTTTTCCAACTGTTCCTTTGATTTCTCTGACGCCTGTTTACTTTCAAATAAAACTTGCTATCGTGTGATCTTTCCAGGTAATGTTGAGCAAGATTCTCTACTGTGCACGTCATATGGTTCTCAGTTTGAGGGTCAATCTTTTGGTTAGGTGCTTGGGGGGGGGGGAATTGCCTTGCCTTACCCCCTTTTCGAAGTGTATTGACCTAGGGTCCTCATGTAGCCTCATAAATTAATTCTTTATCATGATTACAGGAGCCTGAACAAACCGACACTACACAGCGCTGCAGTGAGCAACTGGCTCGTTTGAATCACGTATCGGAAGAGAAAAGACTTTTTTTCTAGTCAAGGAAGTCTACTGGTGATTTTTTTGAATGGCAACATCCACACTAATGTTGCAAATGCTACACAGTAAACGATCATAGTGCTGGGACAGGAAGATCTGCCATATGCAGTGTATACTCCAAAGCTTTTACTTTCAAATTGTAACTCGTTTTCGCTTCATGTCTGGTCAGCGATCCCAGCAATTTCAAGATATCGAAAATTTAATGAAAGAATCCATCAAACCAAAACAGGAACCGTTCTTTTATCATGGAATACACAATTTAGCTCAAAGGGGTCATAGAAATACAGGGAGAATATTTTGATTCCTGTATAACGATGCTTATAATTTTGACAGTAGATGCTGGAAATTTTTGCATCAATTCGATATGTAACGTAACAGTATCTTCCGCCAAGAGAAAATACCATAACAGAAATCGAATAATTACTTTTTCCATAGAGAATCTTAATATTTTTCCTCATTTAGGCAACTTGCCTTCTTAGGCTGGATCAGAATCAGAGTTGGTCGACTACTAGACTGGTTGCCAACAGTAAGTACTGGGCAGAATCTGCTGGAAAAAGATGGATTCGTTCCTATTTCAAAAGCATGAGCTCAATGTGAACACTGTCCCAGTCAGAGTTTGAATTCGGCTCGCTGATTTCATTCCGTTTACCGTTCAACCGCTCTGCATCTAGGAAATAAGTGACGACAAATGAAAAACAACCGACAGTTGAACTGGGTGTAAGGGATGCTGTGGGATGTCGGGTGCTCGGTCGTGCGAATCAGGGGTTCCCAACCGTTTTTGCACTGCAGACCAGTTTAATATTGACAATATTCTTGTGGATCAGTCGACGGAATAAAGGTGATAAGTCAACTATAAAGTCACTTATAAGTCTCTAATACAATAAATTTCGTTTCTTATATGGGTTATCAAACAAATTTAATATTGAGATACAAGGAATTTCCCCAAATCGTATCAGTTCGTTGCCCGGTTCGCGGTACAGTAGTTGGGCACTACTGGCTTAAATGGATAAACTTATCATGATCTAAGCCTAGGGGCGTTTTAAATTAATTGGTTCGGGAAATCTTCATCTGCGTTAAGATCAGGCTAAATCAATTACCGTAGTAATCCAGCGAGCTAAAGGCCATAGTGGGTAAATTGGCAAAACATGAACGGAAGAGTAAAAAGATAAGTGAGTTATAGATAAAGGAGACCAACGTATTTGTCTGATAAGCCAACTTGAACTAAGATTCAATCGATTTGAAGGTTACTATTTCTCTTGATATTAAAAAATTGCTTGCAAGTGAGTTTGGCCCGCTATTCAGTAGACGGGATACTCAAGATTCCAACCGTTGATAAGTTTTGGAATTTTAGGGGTTTATGTGATTATGGGGATAAAATAAGATGAAAATGATAACCAGTATGCGTGATTTGCATATCAATCTGATAGTCTTAGAAAATTTATTAATCAAAAGCATGCTTTTCCAAATTACTTAAATCTTTTAAGCCTTCCTTTTGGGTATACTTATTCAATCTATATATTTATTTAGAGAACGTCAATTTATCTTCTAGTAGAAGTATTTTCCGGGCTTACCTCGTGGCTGAGATAATTGTCCATCAATACTTGGACAGGATTTAGACCTAAGGGCTCGGGATATTTTAGGTTCGGCGGGCCCCTCATACGCAGAAATCAAAATACATAGCATATCACGAAATCTGTAAATCGAAGTTTTTTTATTGTATATAATTGGAACTGATAAGTTATACATACATAGAATGGTTGAATGAGACACATATCTCAAGTAAATACACGTTTACATATAAATACATGCTAGTAAACGTAGATTTTCAGATAAGACAAATTACAAAGAAAATAGCTATGATGCTACGTACCCTTAGGTAGATAACAATGACTGTCTCAATATTTTAATTGTTATCTTTTTGTATTGAGGGAGACCGGGACAGTTGACCTTTCCCCCTTATAGATCGGTCCCAACCGATGCCTGTGGTTTGTATTCGATCCCAGATGAAATTAAGGATTTTGAATTTCTAAAATAAAACAAAAAATTAGAACATTCCCTGATGTCTGAGGCTTTAGCGCAGAGCCCTTGCATTTTTGCAAAATTCGCGGTAATAAATGATCTTTCAGGAGAGATGCTGTATAGCTACTCATCATAATCATGGTAATCTGAGCCCCGTTTCCCAGAATTATCTTACTTTATAGACTAGTCGTCTTGATAACCGCTTAGTAAAAGTTCATTCTAGACAGGGTTAACAGATACAAAGATGAAAAAAAATCTTGAATCAATTGAAACTGGGGACACTTTTGAAAAAAAATTTATGATATCAATTTTTATTTGGAAAGAAAACATTAAAATATTATAGCATAATGTTTAACCCTAACCCTAAACCAAACCCTGTGGAAAGGTATAAAAACACAACGATTCGTAATAAACAAGGAAAGATATGGAGTACATTTATTTCAAACTTAAAATACGTAGATGGCCATATCATTGTAAATGACCAATCAATGAGACTGAGAATACAACAAACAAGCAAAACTGAAAAACAGAAACGGCTTTCCAAGAATCCATTTTGTTTTTTGTTTCAGAGATAAAAGCCTTACGTTTTATCTGAATACGTATTGATGTTTGCCAGGACGTGATTCTGAGGATGATGTGAGTGTGCAAATGTTGATGACTTAGTGTGTTTGGATTTCCTTGTCTATTTAACAGTCTTTCCCCGTTTTTTCAAATTGTAGATCAAAGATATTAGACTATCCTCCACAAAATGGCCGTTTTTTTTTTGTTTGTTTTTTTTATCTTCGCCTTTATGATTGCAATTCGAACACATTCTGAAAGGTAAAATGTAGTTATACATATATGACTGATTATACGACGTCAGCTTCCTTTTGAATTTTCGACTTATGATTCATCATATCAATTCTAATAAGGTAATCCCTCACTCTTCCGAATGCTATCCTCACAGGAAATCGGATTATTGTTTTTGAATGACTTCAAACTCGGTAAAAATGCTGTTCAAGCACCCAAGAACATCGATTTCGCATTTAGAATGGGAATTTTCTCAGAAAAAAACATTGGTTCCTCAGATTTCGTCCCGGAGATATGAGCCCGGATAATGATCTTAGAGCATGCTCTCAATCAGTTGTTGAGGATGAGAATTCAAGACATGTTGTAGAAAGTGATACAAGAACAATTGGTTGAGCTCTGGCTCAGAATTTACAGATTCCGAAAACAACTACCGTGTATATCTCTGAATTTTTGAGATGAGGTATTATTATTATTTCTATTATTATTCGGGCCACATGGACACATAGCGTAGTGGTTACAGAATCAGACAAAATTACTGCAAGTAATCTGATGGTTCTAGGTTCAATCCCAGAGTGAGACAATAATAATACTACTAATGCTAAGAGGGGAGTGCGGTCAATATACCCCCGTCGGTTAAATAAAGGGTTCGGTTCGTTACTTCCCCACACCTGATGAAAGCCGTGGAGTACAACGGCCGAAACGTTGTATGAAAAACAACCAAGATGAGGATGGTCCGAATAATAATAGAAACAACTACTGTGTGTCACCAAGACTATTTTCCTTCCATAAACGGTCATTTAATGTGAGACAACATGGATAACAACTTGCTGGCAAAATAACATGCATTTTCTCTTTCATATTCCTTTTTGAAAAATGGAAGTCAAACCATAGATGCCCCCTCCCCAAGAAGGCTAATAATGCCTATTTATGATTTTATCAAAAATAATCCTTGCAGAGTATTTCCATATCGCAATATTTTACAAGATAAGCAATTCAAAAAAAGCTACTTGCCTTTCTTCCTCCTCTTCCTACTACTATTACCACGGATGGTGAACTCATCGTTGAACTTGTGGCTTATGTGTTAAATTTCTACGGCGGACAAACACTGAAAAGCTGAATAATTATCTTTGATAATAAGTTGCCAAACAAAAAAAAAAAAGAAAGATTTTTTCGCTAGTTTAATACCCCCAAAGTGCTAAATCCTGATGAAAATTAGTCAAAATAAAACCAAAAATGGTCTTAATTCTCCAAGAAGATGATGAAAATGATCGAAAGCACGTAAAAAATGGCCAAAATATCTAAGCACGCAGCACTAATATGGCGCATTCTTTGCACTGCCAAACCAAGAGACACGCTGGATTAAGTGCGAAAAGTGCACAGTCAGCCCTACTACAGAGAAGTGAAAAAATATGGATCATGAAAGTGATGTTTAAAACACTACCGATTGTTGTTGGAGCATCAGGAACAACCCCGAAAAGCTTTCTTAAAAAGTTGGAGAGGAAATGAAACTAAAATTCCACTATTCTGGGATGTTCTGACAATACTTACGCACAGATGTGTACGGATTTGCACGATTTGTGCCGAATTTCATTCCTGCGAGGAGGCGAATAAGTACACTCGACATCTTCTGATCACTTGATTGAAGGAGTAACCAGCGTATCCAAAATACAGCGGAGACACACTTTTCAAAAAACATGAACAAGTTTTATTTTTGATTGTCAGCAGTACGAGATAAGGAGTGACATGAGTCGAGCTGACATAAGCTCTATTTCCCTAACATAGATTCAAGGATGGTCAGGTCAAATATTAAGAATGAAGGAATACCTAGCAAGTGTCCTTGTTTGACATATTTGTTGTGTGGGTTTATTCAAACAACTCGTTCCCTGTGTCAATGTTGCTCGGAACTATTTAAACCAGATAGGTATCACGGGTTCCATGACTTATTTGGACTAATGCCATCGTTGTTGATTTAAATTATCCGGACTATTTCCATCCTTGTTGATTTAAGTAATTCTTTCAGTTGATTTCTTCTCATCTCTTCGCGTGTACGTCGCATACGGTTATCTGGAGAGACGGTCATTTTTTTGTCAACTTTCGTCAACATTCCAAAGGGAACTGAGCTGCATTTAAACTTCAAGCGTTAGCGAAAATGAGGACCCTCTTCGACATAGTGATTTTGATTTTTTCTAATATATCTATGAAATTCTCACACAAATGCACACAGACACACTCACATGCACACACATAGATAGATACATACCTTCACACGTATTTCGGTAAATCTCGTGAGTGTTAGCTATGTAAGAGAGTGAGAGAGAGAGAGAGAGGGGGGAGAGTACATTTGAATTGAGCTTCTGGGTCTTCATTTTTCATACTATATTACAATAATGAATGTTGAAATTCACCGATTTTAGACTTTTACAGTTTCTCCATTACGCTTTCAATAACAAGTTTTTTGAACGAGCCTAGTGTATATATATATATATATATATATATATATATATATATATATATATATATATATATATATATATATATATATATATATATATATATAATTGTGGAGACATTTTATTATGAAACGTATTCTGTTCAGCATTGGTGTTAACCGAGTAGCAAACGAAAAGCCGACTGCGTAAATGAATAAATAGATGAGCATCTTAACACGACTCTGATCTACCTAACAACACTGAGCTAACAACACTCTTGGTAAGTGTGTTGTTAACTCAGTCTGGCCATTTAACACCACAAAAACAAAACCCTGAAATTCCCGTGTAATCTTTGTTAACACCACCTCCTATTTTTCGAATTTTTGATCCATTTTCGTTTTCTTTGTTATTTAGAATACGTAGCGTTTGTACTCACGCAGTATGATATTACGTGACATTATTTACTTGAAAAAACGAACTTTCAATATTGTTTCGTTTAAAATAACAACTTTGACAAAGCTGGAAAGGGAAAAATGTTAGAAGAATAAACTTGATTTAAATACTATTGTTCACTCAATAATATTCCCGGGTATTGTATCTGCATACTCAACATATATAGATACGGTTTCGGGGATTTAAAAAACAAAACAGTTATATTAACATGGCACCCCAGTAGTGCTGATCAAACACCACCCCCTTTTCAGCTATGATTTTAGTATATAGCTTATGTCATCTATGTAGTTATTTTATGTAGGGTATTATCTTAATGTATTGTATATGGACGTTATTTTATACTACAGATAATTTAATTTTTAAAAACATATATGTGTGTGTGTGTGTGTGTGTGTGTGTGTGTGTGTGTGTGTGTGTTTGTCTGTTTGTCTTTGTTATCCAATGGAAATAAACACTATTTTTCCCATTGGCGTTGAATCGAAATGCTTTTTCCCTAGCCCTTTCACCCTATCGCCAACAAACGAAATAAGAGACCGTCACAAATACAAGTAAATCACCCTAGGGACTTCTTTAGATCCGATTCACTTTTTGTTTATTCTTCTTTCTCTTTCTTCCTCTATTCATAATGGCAAACACATTTTCTTGCGGTACCAGGATGCTGTGTTGGTGGCAAGAACGCCATTAGCAACCAAACAGACATAAGTAGCAAAATATAGTCAAATTTGAACCACTCGATCTGTTGTTTTAATGGCTACCACATTTGATTAGACCAAAGAAATCGTAAACTTGTATACAAGGATGCTATCAACTAAGACGTTCAAAACAGGAGGGTTATTGCACTTGAGACATTTTGGCATTCGAATATACTCGAAGAGTAGTAGTACTGTTCTTAGCTGATGTTATAAACCATGGCTGCCAGAATAAACGGTTTTACTTCATCAATCACACCGTAGACCAGTATACAATCAACATGTGTATTAACTAGACATTGTTGTGTACTGATCAGAAAGCTAGACTCGTAGATCATTACAAGTGAACAATGAATTCTCAAAGGCTGTCACATACGCTTAGTAAAAAGCAACAAGTATATTAACATAGAAACAAAACCAAAAAATGGGGAGAACGCCTGAGACATTGCTATAAATGTGTACAACATTCAATACAGAATATACCAAAAACGATGTAATAAATGCACAACAAGACAATATAACAAATGATTATAAGGGGTAATATAGCTAATATACACGCATAAACAGAATTCAGAACTAGTTTGGAAGCGTACAAATTTCACAATATTCATCTGTTATTCTTGACAACTTATTCCTACGTTTGATAAATTTACCATTTGTGTCCTTTAGTGCAATCACCTGTTGCTTACCAGTATTATCTGCAGCTACCAATTGTATATAAACTATGCACAAAAATACTCACAGAGTAACAAGCACTCTAGATGAAGATCAACACCGTGAACAGGCAGGCTTTAGAAGTGGCTAAAAAACAGTAGACCACCTTCATACAATAAATGAGTCAATCAAAAAGTAATTAGAATCCAGTGCACCACTTTGTTTGGCCTTTGTAGATAATGATAATAGCATTTGACTCGGCAGAACATACGGCAGTCTTCAATTCAATGTGACAACAAGACCATGAAAGCGAAATAAAACGACGCATTACGGTCGGCTGGAAGTCATTTGGTATGAATAGAAACACATCAAAGAACACCTTGCCAATGCGCTTAAAGTATAAAGTATAGAATGAATGCATAATACCAGCGATAATTTATACTAACAATGAATTAACAAAACGAGCTGAGAATCAAGCATCGCACAGACAGCTATGGAAAGAGCAATGATAGGGATAACTCCAAGAGATAAAAAAATCAACCAGGATCAAAGAAGGGACTAGAGCGAGAATTATTATATTATAACAAAAAATGGAGATGGGTTGAACTCATAGCGAGAAGAGGTGACAGATGGAGCAAAAGAATAACCGATTAGTGCCCATGGTAGTGAAGAAAGACTGACAGGAAAAGGCTACGGGGGATAAGATAGAAAGGTTTGCCAGTAAGACATGACAGAGATTAATGCAATCGCAGTCCTATTTACTTGTCTCTCCCACAAGGACAAAATGTGACACAAAGCTGTTTTTAGCTTGGGAATAAGCAGAGCACCCCCCGCAAAAAAAATTGCTCCAGTCCCTAAAACTGAAGTCACGAAAGCGTCGGGACAAGCCCGACCTGTCCCTTTTAGTGCAATGGGACAGCACCGTCCTGAGGTGAACCGTTTTCCCACGACTGGGCTGAGTAATAATAAGAGAAAAAATATCTTTGAATTGCCAATCAGCCAACCAACCAACCCACTTATATCATCTTTACGAATACAAGTTTCACCGGAAAACTTCTTCAAGTTGATTCTCTACCAACATATTCAACCGAAGAATTTGACAATTTTTTCTCTACAAACCTTCAAGTTAATTTTCCCACGTCACATACCATCTTGTTTACGTCAATTTGTTTTTTTCTTTTCTTTTATATTATCAAATAAATCATTCTTATATACATAGTTGAGACGAAACAAAACCTCTTTCTAACTGGTAGTAATGCCTCAATGGGCTATTCCATTAATATACTTAGACAATTTGTTTCTTGGCATTCCATGTTTGATCTCCCATCCACCTAACTACCTACCAGTCAAACAAATGAACCAGAGCCAAATGTTTTCCCCTTTCATGATTCCAGTCAATACAATGATCTTTCATGTTGACAAAAACTGGATTCATCTCTTCTGGTTACCTAATTCCCCTAGCATTCATACAAATTTATTAATTTTGATACACATTATTCATTTATTCTATTTTTATACACTCGTATATATATAAAATAGAGTAAAGATTGTTTCAAAAAGTTGATTACAGATTGTACATTCTGTTTCATTAAAAAAAATTCCCAATGAATTTTCATTCGAAAATATTTTTCAAGTGAAATAGAATGTACAATATGTAATGAACTGTCGAAAAAAAACCTTTACTCATTTCATAACCGCTCTACTGATGATATTGGGCACTTTTTGAACTAAGAGCTATTTAATACATTAATACATGTACGCACGCTTGTGGTTTATTTTATCATTGTTCCCATATATATATATATATATATATATATATATATATATATATATATATATATATATATATATATATATATGCCTGTCTAATGGGTGCAGTATTTGAATATTACCAACGGGCGACCGTGTTTGAGTCCAGGTAAAATCCAAATCTCGAATATCAAGTTTCAATGCAGACAGACCCTCCTTACATGGAAGACTGACGAAATACAATCTTCCAACTCACCATTTGCTTCCATATGGCCTTGTACCAAGATAATCACTCTCTGCCTCTCAGTCTGTCTCTCTTTTTTTCTTTGTTTATGTATATGTATGCACTCAAGTTTGTATGTGTAATACGTATAGTTGCATCCACCATCAAAGCCATAGGATAATTCAAATACCATTTTGTACGTATCATTTACGTTTTACGTAAAATTGAACAACTGAAACTCACAAGACAATATAACTAATGCGCACACAAGGTTATTCAAAATGTAATTGAGTTGAAAGGAAAACCAAGAAAGCTCTGCACGTACGAGTGATGTGACGCAGTCGTTGAAACAAAATCTCTTCCTGGTGACGTAAGTGTTCAAATAAAAGACTCTTCCCCGTTCCATGTATTGAGAAGTTCTCCTCCAAATTTTTAATTATAAGAAACCGACAACAAAAAACTGTCACCAAAACTATCAACAAGTTTTTTTTCAGTTTTCAAGTTGGTCAAGCTGACTGGTTATGTATCACGTGTACAGATCGTACCAATGAAACGAGAGAACTGAAAATTTAAACATATATTCATTATTATGTCTAGGAACTTTTGCTTTTTGAAAATCCCCCTATAATAGTTTTTTTTTTGGTGGAGTCAATTTGCAATGTGAGTTTCTGTTAAATTGATCCCTTAGTTGACGTTAGCTTATTTTGTGAAAATGCAGACTTTTTTCAGTGATCACTGCGCAACAAAATGCGAGAGAAGTATGTTATTCATTGATCACCTCTTTTTCCAATGTTTCAATTGATCACCCCAACATGGCATTCTGCAGATTATTATCAGTGTTGAAAATGGGGGTGTATACAGGGCTACGGCGTATACCTACTTCTCAATCTCTGAGATTTTTGTATGTTCAATGTCTATGTTCGATGGAGACATTACCATATACCTAGTTCCCAAAACCCAGCCTTATCGAATGCCTAGTTCCTAAAACCTATTTCCACTATTATTATTATTATATTATTATTATTATTATTATTATTATTAGTAGTAGTAGTAGAAAAACGGAACTTTTTTTTTTTTCGATATAGTATAAGAAAATTGGGAATTTCAATATATATATCTATGTAAAATTCAAATGTAAAAAAATCTTTCAAAACTTAAATGGTGCGTTCTACAATGAAAACACACATTTCACTTTTTCAACCTTTTAAAAAAAACAACTTTATTTTAAAAAAAGGCACAAGTTATTGGAACTATGACGTGTGACGTTCAAATTCTATTTCGGTTGACATTACAGACCATACCATCTTTTTTGTTTTTGTAATTTTTTTACATTTGAATTTTGAATGATGAAGATATAAAATATATCGAAAATTTTCAGCATTGATGTATCAAATTTTGAAAAAATTTAGAACTGTCTTCTTCTTCTTCTTCTTCTTCTTCTTCTTCTTCTTCTTATTATTATTATTATTATTATTATTATTATTATTATTATTATTATTATTATTACTATGATTATTGTTGTTGTTGCTATCATCATCATCATCATCATCATCATCATCATCATCATCATCATCATCATCATCATCATCATCATCATCATCATCATCTGCTGTTGTTGGCGTTAGAAAGCAATAAAGTTCCTCGTGGCTAACTAATATCATGTGGTCTACGGTCGGAAGCACCCTGGGTGTGACTGGAGTAGGATTTCCGAACATACGGATATCCTTCGCCAGACTATTTTAATCCGTGAAAAGAAAGAAAAAAAAATAATCCAAGGGTCAAAGAGAGAAGGGAAGAAGGGAGGAAAGAACGAAAAAGTTCAGGAGAAATAATGAGAGGAAGAAGAAAAGAAATCGACACTGAAAGGAAACAATAAAGGAAGTATTTCTTAATTAGTAAAAAAAAATATGTATAGATCAAATGAAGGAAGGCTGAAAATGAAAAAAATAGAAATTTTTAAAATACATATTCATTCAAAACAGAAAGGCTCAAAAAATAGGACAAAACCAAATAAAGAAATGCTGGAGATCGATATATAAAAAAAAAATGCTGTAAAAAGGCATTGATTGGAAAAAAGGCAGAAAACAGACATCAGCACGATAGAAAAAGGCTGAAATTTTTCGTATTCAAAGAAAATAAAATCTGAAAATAAACGATAAAAAAAGGTTGAAAATTTGAATAAATCAAATGAATGAATGCTTAAAATAGACGTTGAAGTTTTTAACAGTTTTTATGCAAAACTAGTCTTGTTTCCTACTGAAGGGGAAAACTCTAGTCTTGTTATCCAAAACATTGCATTCAAACCAAGTGAAAGCGGGAATAAAGAAACTTAGTGTTTTGGAATTGAAAGGTGTATACGTATTTAAAGAAATAAATCACGACTGGACATGAATTAATTCAGTCTTAATCTACGATAAGTTGGTAACACTACTAGAATTCTAAAGCATGTTCACAAAAGAACAAATACAGTACATATTTTGGTATTAATGAAAATCGGGTCAAAAAGCAGATATAATCCCCACAAAGCATCTTCACGTTAGAGAATATCTGGAACAAGATAGAACATTCTCAGCTAAGCGAAAGGTAATTTTGTATTAGAAATATGCGTGAATAATTTTACCTCGTACACACAAAGAAAGGATGAAATAGGTATGTATCAAGTACAGAAAGGCTGAAAATAGGCGTAGATCAAATAAATCAAGACTGGAAATAGTTCTAGATCAAATGAATAGAGGTCTAAAATATCAAAAAGGGAAGGCTTTAAATGCTTCTGACAGTAAAATCAATTTACTAACCAAATCATACGGACTCAATACGTTTCTGTCAAGTACGACAATACATAAAACTATTGTCATTACTTTCTTCAAACATGAAACTTTTCCACTTTTTCTACTGGTGTACATAATTAGACAGACGACAGAAGAATCAAGTAGATATGAACAGTCTGAGATATAAAATCGACAGACAGACAGAAAGAATGTTCGATTTGCTGATTCTCACATCAAGTTCACTTCACGGTACAATATAAGGGTCGTCAATCAGAGCCAGTTTAACCATGTAGCAAAAGCATCGTAGGCTACGGGCCCAGCAATTTCGAGGCCCTCGCGAATAACTCACAGTAGTGAGCGAAATAACGGCAATGATTGGAAAATCAAGAAATAAACCTCAGGTGGGATTCGAACTCAGACCCTTTTCCATGGGAGCGCCTATATGACATCGATCTACTCTGACTGTTTGAGTTACTGAGACCTCTTTTGAGTACCTCAAGCGGATAGAACAGATCTAGACCATACAGGCTCTCCCATAGAAAAGGGTGTTGGTTCAAATCCCACTTGAGGGTTATTTCTTTATTTTCCAATCATTGCAATAATTCAGTCTGAACAAAAATGTAGTTCCCAAATTGTCATACTACATTCACTAAGTCGGATACTAATATCCATTACTCATTTCACTCACACACACACACACACACACACATATATATATATATATATATATATATATATATATATATATATATATATATATATATATATATATATATATGCGTGTGTGTAAGAGAGAGATTTAGCATGCATATATATAGGTTGGTGGTGGTGAACTCACATTACTTCAACCTATGTGACCCGCACTGGGAATGTGCATTTTTAAAATTATTAATGACTAGAGCATGCCTATTCAAAAATTGCATCCGGTTTCATGAAAATCTTCAGGAAGTTGAAATTTGAAATAATGAGTCACTGCTCTTTATTTATGATGTCGTTAATTGCCATAATCAAAACATAAATATCGTCGTTGATAACAATCAAAACAGGTTTTCGTTACATCATCTTTGTTCAATGGGAAAAAATCCCTAAATCTCTCTCTCTCTCTCTCTCTCTCTCTCTCTCTCCAAACTCACTAAACATTTTAAATAAATAAACTCGTGTGAATGTTAGTGACGTGGTACAGGCACACAATGTTCATCTAAGTATTGACTTTTAATGTAGATCAAGCACCCACCCTCTTCATATCGAGAACTGCTGGCCCAAACGACTTCAAAGTTGACACTTCAATAACATGTAAGCTGGTGAATTGGCCAGTTGTCGATTTATCTCATTGCATACACATGGAGATATCTCAAATTATAACAATGATTAAAAGATAATTCAATTGTTTTGTTATACTGCATTAGTTCCACGAAATACTATTCTCTTGAAATACATTGAATATAACCGAATACACAAATAAAAAATAATGTGCAATAACACTAAAAGTAATCGAATTACATTAAGGATAGTAATTTCAAACCCGAATAATATTGATAAATATTCATTTTACAACAATAAAATCCACTGAATAATCTGTTGTCCCTGATTTGATTTTATATATTATGACAACAAATCTGTTTTACTACTACTACTACTACTACTACTACTACTACTACTCTTTCTTTTTCTTTCTCTCTCTCTCTCTCTCTCTCTATATATATATATATATATATATATCGGTAGGTGAAATATGAGTTGGAAAGAGTGAAACGAAGGTTAACCATTGTTATAGACCAAATTTACGCATTTAGTCGATATATATATATATATATATGTATGTTTGTGTGTTGGTCATATCACTGCAACACTATTTAGACTGCTCATCTGTCCTTTCTCCAATCACAGAGCAATAAAAGCCCATTTGAAAAAACACATACAATTTGAAACGGTTTCACTCCAAATTTTGGTCAAAGAAACACAAATGCTCTATAAATCCAATCGCAAGAAAAGACTCACCGTACCTGAAGCTATTTTGATGAAATTGAAAAAAAAAAAAAAAAAAAAAACTACACCTGTGGACAAATGCTCCAAGTTTTTAATGACTATAAACTTTCCCTCCAATAAAAAAGAATACCATCGCCTACCACAATAAAACTGCAAATAAAACCTGCGAGTAAAAAAAAAAAATAAAACCTGCTATTCCCACTTTCACTACCTTCGACATTACGATCTTGAAAATGACTGACGAATCAGTCGAAAGCGCTTGATCTGAATTAACATTTGGTCAATTCCTATCTATTTGACCCTATAAATCGTTCTCTTGTGAGAAAACAAGAAAAATTACTGAAAAAATAAAATCGACATTTCTTGTCAGTGGTCATTAAGCAAACTTGCATAAATGCATTTATTGCTCTTACCGGTCGAATCAATGGAGCTACAAAGCTGAAAATTTCCAAAATTTTTGTCTGCGATAAATAATATCAGTTTTTTTATGTTTCCATGGTATATTTTACCTTCTCATCGTTCTTTTTCTTTTTTTTTTTTTCATCATTCGATTCCTTGTTACAAATGATCTTCATATATGAAACGAGCCTGAAAGTCAGACGACAGATACATTGTTCGATCTTTAGTGTCTTCGGAAGCCCCTTCCCTCAAAACCGCATTCCTTTCAAAGTTCCCACCTTTAGAAGCTCTTTGCTCTGAACGAATCTTCATTTAATGCTAATATCGTTAAGATATAATTTCATACTCACAATCGACGTGTCCTTGTATTCTGGTGTGGTTAGATAGAATTCCGTGTTATGATGGCGTAATAATGAAATGTCAGATTCATAGGATGAGTGGAAGGGAATGCTTCGTGGAGATGATAGAGCTTTTTGCAACGTCAATTTGTCTGTCAGTCGGTCAGTGACAGAGTTCACTTCTATAGATGCTAAGAAGTTTATACCTGGTTACCAGTAATCTTATTCAAAATGTACTGTTATTTTTACTCAAGGAGACTAGAGAAGCTGACGTCTTTTGGAATAAAGGGGAAAAGGAGTAACCCTGACAGAAAGGAGAGATCAGGTCAGTCCAGGGAGAGATGCTTCATCAGAAAGTCAACTGGCATTCCCTATAGATTTGCTGATCTCAAAACGTATTGAGCACCCCTTTCTTAAAAAGCCTTTCGCACGATTGATAGAGGGGTAAGTGGAACTTCTGCACTACACTTCCTCAATACTAAACGCCCAGGCGCAGCTACAGTTTGAAAGTTGAAGCTGCTAAAATCTGTCATGACAAAAAGACCCAACTGTTATATTCTGTATTTGATTACGCAACTCCTTTGCACAACCATTTGATTCTGACCTTTAGTAGCTTGGTAATGTGACAACATCCAACTCTCAGATTATGGAAATCCTATTTCTTGCATTTCTTTCACCAATAATGCCTTGATTGGATAGAAAAGGTGATCACATGACATCAACCTGATATCGCTTGAAAGATGCCGCAAATATTTTTGTTTGCCTTGAAAGGAGTGGATATATATTTGAGAAGAAATAAACGCCTGAAAAAGTATTCCCACCGCTACAACAAACAGAAGGATCTAGAAACGTTTTGAACACATTAATGAGTGCATTTAAAAAGAGGGAAGAAGGAGAAGTTCAGGAAATTGAGTGCAGTTCTTGGCGTTGTCGGAGTCATGGAGCTGACACAACAAGACCATTTGAATTATTTTTTTTTCTTTCTCTTAGTATCGTCAGAAGTCTGTAGGGACACTAAAAGTCATAACTGGAAGCAAGGTTATCTATTTCTTCTTCCCCTTACGATAAAAACCAAAAACCATAAGTTCATCGATGTGTCCACCATCCAAGGTAACAGTAGCAGGGGGGAGGACCAAGAAGAGTGAGGTCTTTATTTGAGTCGATTCTGACTCAATTTCGGCTTTTTAAAAATTTTTTAAATATATGAATGCTGAACTCGTACATTTCATTATGACATAGCAGCTGTTTTTTTTATAATGATGTCACACCTTTAATGACATCACAACTCTTCATTCCTATTTCTGTTGTTTAACGTAATTGGGACCGACTGACGGAAAAGATGTTTGAACACATCTAAAAATTAATGATCAAAGCGTCTGACATTAAAATACTGCACGATTTTACTGTCCCCAAAATTCAATTTGAAAAATGAAAATTAAAATTCATATTATTGAATCGTAGGTTCTTCTTTAAATCTAAGCCTACATTCATCTTTAAATTAGTTCTTGACTCTTTATTGGAGCCATATATTAAGTCAGGATTGGCACTACATCCTGTGAGCTCGATGGCCTCAAATATCCCCAAGATGGCCCTGTCCCGACGTCGAATAGTTCAAGAGAAGTACGTATTGCACTCTTGCATATTATATCAAGGAAGTGTCAGCTAATATGTAAAAGGAAAAAAATCAGATTGATTGTAAAAAGCTTAAAATTTGTAGATATCTGCTTCTTAATAATAGTGGGCCGTCTCAGTGATTAACTGGCATAATCCAGGGTCGGATTAAAACAGTGTGGGGCCGGTAGCATTTGTCATAAAGGGGGTTTAAATTTTGAAAATATGCATAAATATCAAAACACATACATTTTTTACTTGCAAAGTAATCACTTTTTGCATTTGCCATATAATACTATAAGGTATAGAATTACTTGGTTTCCGTTTTGATCTTCCTTCTGCAGCTACGACTTCAGTTTCAAATACCTTTGTATTTGTGTCATACATGTATCACATAGATAACACGCTCCCATTAGGTACAGTGTAACAGTAATGACCCCAATTAAAAGCGATAATAGACTGAAATTGCTAACCTTAAATACACAGTCGCCAATAAAAGTCAAGGGCAGTATAATACTGTAGAAATAGAACAAGTGTGAAGAACCAATGAATCAAAATTGGCTGCTTGCAAGTATTTAGCGCAGGGCCCATGAAAATGCGGGGACTGTAGTGTATGCCACTTTTGAACATGATTGATCCGGCTTTGGCATAATCGAAATCTTTCATGCATAATCTTTGTTAATTAATCATTTTTTCATCTATAGATTCAATGAAACACTTCCTGGCACAAATTGGCGCCTTTTTATGTTTGATTATTTTGTCTCCTGGGCGTAATTCCGACGCGGAGACAATATCTCGTTTTACCGGAATGATTTTATATTTTGTTATTCTAGGAACTGTTTAGCCTCTCCTTATGTTGGGAAATACCCTTGAAATTTCAACAATTTATTCCCTCATTAATATCTACATTTGCGCTTAAAGAATGTGCGCTTAAAGGTATCAAAGTGTGGCACAGGGGCTTTGGAAGACAAGACAGTTGAGGGTTCTTCTTTCTAAAACGCAACCGGGCGTGGAAGAATTAGTCTTATTAAATCAAATCTATCTTTTATATTGATTGTTTATGTATTAATTAATCAAGTACTTTTAGATACTTTCAAACGATAATATTTTGGGTTACGAAAGTAATGTTTAAACTTAAACAAGATTATCAAAAAAATTGGTTTTCAATACATCATTTTAACCATCTTTATGGGGTGAACCACTGATGGAATATATGCTCTAAAAGGGGCTGGTATTCCGAAAAAGTTTGGGAAACGCAGCACTAGATTCACTACCGCAATAATAATGCAGCACACTTGAAAAGAATATATCGATAAACATTAAATTGTTCGCCTTAACCTCATGTTTATTAATAAAATATTAATTTTGTTATTTGTTTCCCAAATTAGCTCCATTTTGTTCATAATACAACGGAGATTCTATCTCATTCTCCCAGTTCAAAACCAGTTTTCTCATTCTCGTAGATGGAATCATGTTGACGAGTGTCACCGACCGAGAATCAGAAGTAGGACCTTTGACTTATATTACGAGACAATGTCATCTAACCGCAGGCGTAATTGCATGATTTGAAATGTGTTGCGATGGTTATCAAAGCCTCTTAAGAAGTAGAAGTTCACAAGTGGAGAACTAAATAAGAAGTCATGAAAAAACAACTTGTTGTTGCAAGGTGGTTGGTCAAGATATTCACACATCTGCAGATGCAATGTCAGTAGCAATTGACATTTTAAAAAATGCAATGTCACTGAGAGCAGCTTTTGTGCTGACACCCTCTTGAGTGCCTTGAAAGGAAGATAATATTAAGTATACACATCTCTTTCTTTCTCTCCACCATCCCCTCTCTTTATATATATATATATATATATATATATATATATATATATATATATATATATATATAGTCTAGAAAGCTTTACAGCTTAAAACACTAAACATTAAAAAAATTTCTCAAATATTTTTTGTGATACTCCAGTCACTCATTTCCCAATATCTGTCAATGCAATTTACATCATTTTCTTCTGTGTTTTCCCCCCTGTTCCACATATGCTTTGTTATTATCATACAATTTGTGTTGATTTTCTCTTGATGGGATCATCACATGGATTTACCACATAACCGTTTCGGGGATTTAGAAAACAAAACATTTATTAACATGGCACTCAAGCAGTGTTGATCATACACCACTATATATATATATATATATATATATATATATATATATATATATATATATATATATATATATATATATATATATATATATATAATTACATAGTGCTCCATGTTTTAGAGAATGAAACAGAGCTTGTAATACTTAAAAAAAGTTTTATATAGATATCACGCTACAACTGGCCTAATGTTTCAACATGAAAAGCATATATCCAAGTGTAGGGGTTAAAAGGATTTGGGATTTTTATTTCTTTACTTATTGTTCTTTTTCCGGTTCTATTTTCCGATTATCTTTTTTTCATTTTCATTTGTTTGTTCTTCGTATCTACTTTTATAAAAATAAGTTTTTGACAAGTAGTCATATATAGGTGTCCATCTTATTTTCCTTCATGCTGTCTGTCTGTTTTGTGCTTACTGCGAATCAAAATTAGGAAAGGAGGGGGAAGGAAAAAGAAGAAGAAAAGAATGAGAAAGAGGAAAGAAAAAGATGAAAGAAAAAACAGAAGTCTTCACGTCCTAAAAATGTCAATTTTTGAAAGTGTATAAATTTTTTGAGATGAATATTTTGGAAAGTATCGAATACTCAGCACATTTAGCGGTTATTCACCAGGCTTTTTTTTTCAAATTCGCAGCAAATAAACAAATCATAGATATGACACAAAAATGTTTAATTACTTAACATTTTGGCTTCATGAAATATAACCCAAACAAACAAGATTCAGAAATTTCAATTATTTGCGTATTTCAGATCAAGCAGAGGAATAGATAATGGAATCATCAAGAGAAAAAAAAATATGGTTAGTACTTTTTTTGTTCCTCCTCGGCCTTTCATGATGACTTGAATTCTTTTAAACATGGACTTTACTAATAGGAAGCAATAGTCTCCGTCATGCTTATTCCAACGTTTTCGAATAGCTGTTGACAGATCTGCTTTGCAGGATAGAGCCTTGTCATGGCCCATTAAAGAAATTTCCACCATAGATTTTCATTCGGATTGAGATCCGGGCTGTTTACTGGCCCTATCATTAAAGTGATATGTCTTGCCTGAATAGAAGCTTTAGCATGCAATCCTGTAATATAAATGAATCGGTAAATGTGCTTGTTTTCTATATGCACTTATATGTTTCATTTGAATGGCACCAGACAAAAGTTGCATCATCAACGCCTTGACAATTGTAGATTCATAATTCACAATTGAATATCACTTTCATCCAATCATCGACGCTCCATGATTGCTTCTCTTTAGCCCATTGTAACTTTGTTTCCTTTTGTTTAGGTGTTACTGCTTGTTTCTGTTTGTCTTATTGCGAAACTCTTAGAATTGACTTAATTATCGAAATTAGACAAATCTGGGATTCAAGTACTTTGATTTTCAGGCATGCAAAACAGTATATATCTATATATATCATTTATTTTTCTTTTCGGTGAGAATTACTTTGCTACTAAGGGTGTCATCAAAGCAGTTAATATGAGAACAGAAGCATTAAACAATATAAAAACATGAGAATCTTTAAAAGATAGTAGACATTCGTCCATGATTTGTTCGACCGTGTTATACATATTTACAAATAAAAGACAATTTTCAGCTATTTTTTTAGGTCGATTTGAGCTGGGGTGTTCGCGTACTATTGAGTTTTGACTCCATTTTCGTATGCATCAATGACGGGTGACAATGACCAGAAGAAAAACGAGTGATGTTATACACAACTAACAGTGACAATGACGTACGCCAAAACTGATGACGAATTCACACTCGCTTCTAAAGCCTAACATAGGTCAACAAGTTCTGCTGAGGTTAGCAGATCCCATTTACAGGATCTTTTGACAAAGGAATTGAAATAAGACTCGTAGTTTTGGAATAATGATGAGTGGAGAAATTAATTCTGTTTTGTTTACCCTTTGAATTTAGATGAAGCAAAAGATTTTGAATTTAGGGTAGTGAAGCTTGTCTGTTTGTAAATTCTATTTAATTCAGCTGATTTCTCACAGTTCTGTCACAAACAATGGCGACTGTTTCTGCCCGTTTGTAAACCATTTGTTTTGTGTATTTTCAATTTTCAAAACATGAAGCTTTGAATTTTTCTTCTGATGCCTTTATGACCATCCTATTTCGATTATACTTGCGCCAAATTTTAGACACAGACAACTAAGAGCAACTAACATCTTCCACCGAAGTCCTTGTTGGATTTCTTTCTCGGAGGAGTTTTATAATCCTTTCCATTATGTCAATTGATAGCTCTCTTGTTGGAGCCACGTTTCCTTTCAATTGACCCAGTCCAACAATAAATCCAACAACTCGTTGAGATATGCAAGTGCTGTTTTCCAACGGTAGACATCATTATTCAGACTTGTGTTTGAGAAATGCAAATTACGAGGTGATTCCATAATTATGTCCTCTACTAGATCTGGAGAAAAAATATTCCAATATTCTGAATGATTTAATCCAATTTAGTTTGAGTTATATTTCATGAAGCCAAAATGTTGAGCTATTAAATGAAAAATTGTTTTGTGTTGTATCTATAAATTGTTTATTTGCTGCGAAGTAAAAAAAACCCAAACTGGGTGGATATCCAAGTAGGATGATTCCATAATTTTTATCAGTACATATACGTTGAATGTTTGTTTGTTAGCGACTTTCTTGTATAGACTCCTAAATGGTTGCACCCTATAAGCAGAAAATTTGTGTATAGAGGTAACTTGACGCCAGGCTGAACCTGGGATTGGTAGCAATAGCCTCTGATAATCTCAATCAATTTGGGGAGGGCAGGTCAATCTTAACATTTTCAAATATAATGGAGACGACTCAACCCCAAAGGCTGCAAATTTATGTAGTGAGGTAATTTGCCCCTGGATGAACATAGGATGCTGCCAACATCTGGTGATCTCTAAAGGCTAATTTAAGGTTTGGT
The DNA here is from genome assembly GCA_963457665.1 of Thysanoteuthis rhombus. Taxonomy (NCBI): domain Eukaryota; kingdom Metazoa; phylum Mollusca; class Cephalopoda; order Oegopsida; family Thysanoteuthidae; genus Thysanoteuthis; species Thysanoteuthis major. The sequence goes on from OY735200.1 coordinate 82,408,715, forward strand.
CAATTTTGTTGGGCATTATCAGATCTAGCGTACCCGGTTATGCCCTAGTGACTGCAAATTTGTGAGCAAATGTAACTTGAATCCACGATGAACATGGGTTAGGTGGCAATGACATCTGCTGACCTTTAAAAGTAAATTGAAGGTCAGTGAATTTTGTCATTTTCAAATCTAACGGGTGTAGCTGCACCCCATGGACTCCAAATCTGTATGAACACAGGATAGTCTTCTGGTGACCTCTAAACCTCAGTTTAAGGTCTGGTCAATTTCGGCATTTTCAAACCCAAGGGAGATGGCTGCAACCTACAGAATGTAAATAAGAGTACATGGGTATTTTGGCCCATGATGAGCATAAGATAGGTGGTACTGACCCCTCTAGAGGTCAAATCAAGGTTGAGTGAATTTTGGCATCTTCATAAAAAGGACAATTTCGATATATTCAGCCATAGTTTTGAAAGAGTCTTCAAACAGCAAATATTAATTCGAACACTATCTCCTTCCTTGTCAATGTATTTAGTTCAGCGGTGAATATGTATCACGTATCAAACATCATAGAGTGAAAGTTTCAGGTAAAATTCAGCTAATAACTACATGTTAGGATACAGGAATATTAATCCACCCTTGTATGTACGAATATATGTATCTTGATCGCTCTCTCCGTATATGCTTATACGTATATAACTCATATAATGATGCATATAGATATCTATGTAACTATGAGTCGTAGTTTGTTTATTTGCGAGTGATTCTAATAATAATTCGATACACAGGATGTAACTTTATATGGAGCGTAATGGTCAGCGAAGGCGGCTTTTAAGTGAGTCCATGAATGATACTAATGTATCATGAGAAATATTTATATATAGTAGCAAAGGTGACCGTTCTATACATGTATGGATCAGCATAAGGAAGCCAACAGCTATTTCATTAGGTAATTTATTTTCTTAAAATTCAAGTATCCTAATTTAGAGTTTCTATGACGCAATGTTTATTGTTATTTCACAACAGTCCATCTCATTTTAAAACCGTATTATTGTTTTTATTAGCTCTATTAACGTATAACATGGAGCAATCCATTATAACTTTGGGGTTATAACAGGAATCGGACAAAACATTCGGATAATCAGCCATGCTACATATCCTACAAATGAACGGACCAATTTGTATGAATGGCTTCTATATGAATAGATATCATCATCATCATCAGCAGCAGCAGCAGCAGCAGCAGCCGTTATAAGTTCTCTGGTGAACAAAGGCCTTTTCTATTTCCTTCCATGACGAGCTTGATTGCACTAATCTCCACCAGCTTCTTAGTTGGTTCTCAGTTCGTTTTGTTAATTTCCATGTTTCACATCCAAATGTCATAGCTGATATTGTGCATCCATTCTATACTTCACACATTAGGTGGTTTTCAATATTCATATCAAATGCTTTCCAGTCACTTGCGATTTATTTCGCTTTCATGATCTTTCGCTAGCTTTATTAGTTGACCAAGGTAAACGTATTAACCAAGCCTTTCTAAGATCTTGCTCTTTATTTTTGTGGTCTTCAGGGGACTTAATTGTTGAACATTACTTTTGTCTTTTCTGTTCATTATCCTGGTTCTTTCTGTTCATTCTCGATCCATTTCAAAACCACGCAGTTGCCACTGTTGCTCGTTTCTGGTCTGGCTAGCAACTGCCGAGCATGTGTCAAATTTACATGTCTCCATTATACAGCCCAGATGGTCAAGTTATGTTAATGGAATTGTAAACAGATGTTCAGCAAGTTGATTTAATTGAATCAGACTCTCATTCTGAAATTGGAGCTTAAATAGATAGATAGATAGATAGATAGATAGATAGATAGATATGAAAGGATTGAGATCGATAGATATGAAGATAGATAGGAACAGATTGAGATAGATAAAAATAAAGATAGAAATGGATGGAATGAGATTGGTAGATATAAAGATAGATATGAACATATTGAGATAGATAAATATGAGCAGATCGAGATAGATAGATAAATATGAACAGACTGAGATAGATAGATATGAACAGATTGGGATAGATAGATAGATAGATAGATAGATATGAACAGATTGGGATAGATAGATACGGACAGATTGAGATTGATAGATAGATAGATATGAACTGACTGAGATCGATAGATAGATACTAAACATTGTGGATGAGAAGATTGGGGTTGGCAAATATTCATGCCGAATGGGGAGAGCTTGCTTGCTTTAAAAATCAGAATTTGAAATCCTGGTTCTTTACCAGCACTTGAATACCGACTCATGTTGCCGTTAGGAACACAACTCTGTCATCAAGTAGGTTTGTAAACAATAATCAGCCATGAAGTAGATTCATGAATTGATAAACTCAAATCATGATGATTAAAATGGGTTCGATTGGCGTAGACGGTTATAATGGGGACAATGGAATCGGTGATCCGAGCTCAAGCTCCGGTCCAGGTTGTTCATCACAGTAATGCCCTTGGGATAGATATGAACCCATTTCTTCTTTCTCCAGCAGTGAGTAAAATTGCAGGGCTCTCAAAGCCTTGGTAAGGAACCCAGACTAGGAGAAGGACAACTCTTATTCCAAACCAGGGTGTGGAGCCCCCCCCCTCCCCGACGACCAATTTGACCTCCCTCCGGGAGCCCCTGCAGTCAATCTGACGCTAGACGTATCGCTCTCTGCTCTCCTTGGGACTACATAAGGCAGTAAGGGGAGATTGTGACGATTGGGTATCCCAGGATCTCCATACATTTATTCGCCCTGGGGTGTGCTCTACAGGCGATGTTCCATTGTCTGTAGAGACAAAACAGAGTCCATTCAATCATGATAAACACATTAACAACGATACGATTTCAAACTATTTGACGATCCCGATGACTATGAAGAGGAAGAAGAGGATGATAACGATGATGATGATGATGATGATGATGAAGTAAATATGAGATATACATTTATTTTATATAAGAAAAAACTTTATTTTCTTTGGTAATCTTAGGAGATGGGCGTTCCCTGACCCAGAGAAATCTGCCCCGGATATGATAGGCCGTGGATAGGAAAGAATAATATGGGGAAATAAGGGAAATGATGTTCAGAATATTTGCGTATTCTCAGTTTCCGGCACACCCCGGCAGTTCTTTCTTTCTTCCTTTCTTTCTGTCTACCTTTCTATCTTTCTTTTTCTTCTTTTCTATCTTTCTTTCTCTTTTTCTTTCTTTTTTCTTTCTTTCATTCTTTCTCTTCTTTCTCTTTCCTTCTTTCTCTATCCACCTTTCTTTCTTCCTCTTTCTTTCGTTCTTCTTCTTTTTTCTCTGTTTTGCTTGTTTTTCTTTCTTCATTCATTCATTTCACTTTTCTATTCCTTTCTCTTTCTTTCTATGTTTCTTTCGTTCTTTCCCTTTTTTTCTTCCTTTCTTTCACGCATGCCGCCTCTCTTTTCTTCTTTTTCTCTTTCTTTCTTGTCAGCTAATGAAGATATGTGTGAGTGTGTGAGAATTTTCACTTGTATGCTTGTGAGAAGATATTCACTTCACCTTGATTAACCTGGCACAAGGCCTCAATAATAGAGCACTCAGTGGAGATAGAACTCACGGCGAGCAAAAATTCTGCGGGGGGAACTTTCTGATTACTGCTCAACGGTGGGCGCTCGAGCCTTGTTGATATGTTTCCAAGTCCAAATTAGTTTGGCACAAGGCCACAGAAGCATGTGTTTCAGGAGCGTATCTGAGGGAAGGGATAGAGAGGGGCAATATAAAATCGCTAAGCCCCCGTCCTGAGCTCCACCTACGTCCCTGTTATTTTACAGGTCTGGTTAGTCACTCAATACAAACCGTCACATGACCGACGTCTTCTGGCAGCATGCCTTGTTGGTAGTGATCGATCAAAAAATTGTAATAAGAGGTGATCAATAAATAATTTTGTTGGATCAATGATAAGTTTGAATTTTCAAAAAGCAGGAGGGCACAAACTAGTGACCAATTTAGCAATTTACATTGTAGATTGAACCCCCATTAAAAACCTATTGTGGGGTATGAGTATAAAAGAGTGTTTGTAGATACAGGGAAGGGTAAATGCTAAATTTCTTGCTCTCTTACTCCATTGGTGCAGCCTGTATGCATGATACATTCATAAGCCAACCACCAGAACAACTTGAAAACTGAAGAAATCTATTCAGACAGTTTGGATGGCAGTCTTGGTTGACTGTTTCTAATAAGCCTTTCTTAGTTATGGCACAAGGCAACAAGCATAGGGTATCCATTCATGTGTAAATAAATGTGATTGTATTTGTATCTGGGTAGTCTGGCTGTATTGATCACTGTAGCCAAGTGGTAAAGTGCACGCCCCTGGCTCGGTACAATCCATGGCTGAGTAACACCAAAGACTTTTAAAATGGTACTCAATGCCTCTCTGCTGAGCTCTCAGTATAAAGAGCAAGATCGCCCACGAAACACCTGTGATGGGTGCCTCAACAGCAAGGTGTAGGGGACGGAAAAAAACCTGCACTGAGATACAGAACCAAGGAGGAGTTTAATTTAGAAAAGAAGTGTTTTTTTTCTTCTCAATTTGCACACGTACGCAGATGTGTTTGCATATGAAACTTGATGCAGTGGGGAGTGAATATTTTACACTCCGTGTATGATAGAAAATTAGGTTCTTCATATCCCGATGGAATGATTTCGGAAAATTTGTGAAACATCTGATAAAGACACGGGAAACACTGAATAAATTGACTGATAAATGGACAAATTCACTGGACTTCGGGGCAGCATCTGGTGTATGTATGTTTGCGTACGCAATGTGGCGAAATATGTTCGTTCAAATGAAAACTGTCTATCCAAACGGGGATTTGAGATACGCATATCTGTGACTGTTATGATGTTCAAACAAGGGTCGTCAGTTTTTAGCAGTAATTACTTGTGTGAGTGGTTGGCCAATCACATTGTCCTTCACAAAGGTGTATGGTCTGTTTGGCTGATCAATGATAGCTTCAGAGTAGTTCTCTCTTTTCATTGGTTCATTCTTCAAACAAAGAAGCCCTGGAGCCTTTGATGAGAGCAGCAGGGAGATTTTGGATTGGACGCACCGCTCCTTGCAGCCGAGTGATAAAGGAGTAGACAAGGAACTAGCCATCGAATTATTGTCCAATGATGAATAAGTAGTATGAAACGAAGATACGAGATGCATCTCCCTCTCCCTCTATCTATGTTGAGGATCTCCGTCCAACGTTATTTCTTTTGTTAAATTTGAACCCTTCATTTCCCTTCAGATCTTTGTCAGACTTTTTCGTTTGTTACTTTCGTCTTTGATTTTCGGAAGTTGCGCTTGTAAACTTCCATGAGGTCGTTTCTATACACAACAGCTTTTTGTTGCTGGCGCAAATACGTTTGTATGTGATTATACAACAGCTTGCATGAATGCTCAAGAAGAAATGAGAAGTGAGTCTAGTGAATTCCATCTCATTATTAACCTGCCCGCTGCCATTCGTCACTCCAGCACCATCAACGAAATGTCGTCTTCGTAAGTCGCCAGTTCAATTTCACAGACAGTATAACTCGTGATATTACAAATCCCCGCGTGTGAAGTATATTTGCAAAATGAAAAATGGTCAGAAAGTAGATACGTATGTATTGAATGTAGGGTAGCTTTGTGTGTAGATCCCTGTTCTACGATATTTCATGATCGCTCAATTGTTTGAAATGCTTCATTTTATCACACGCTACAGTTGTTCAATTATTGACCGTGATAGCGAGTTTATATATGCATTGCATTTATTAGACACTACAATGTATATATTTGTTGAGTTGTCAGAAAATAAAACTGCTTTAAACATACAATGAAGATTTACTATTTTCACCAATTTTTCACAAGAAAAACACGGCCCATGAGTTATTTATTATTACAACGTTAAAAGATTATACTAGGCAGAAAGACATTAATCTTCTAGTAAGTTGGGCAAAAATGTACAAAGTAACTTTGTATTTCAATATGAATATGTTAGTACTATCAACCATTGCTATAACGAACCTCGATATCATAAATTTCGGCTTTAACGAACACGTGGACCATAACGAATTTTATTCTTATTCGCTGGACAAAGTTTGCTAAACGCTGCGAACATGAATATAATGAACTTAACATTATGTTAGTTTTGTGGTTCAGCTTTTTGCAACCTTCCGATCAAGATAAAAGTGTTGTATCAGTTTTCCCACATCAATGAAGTATAGCATTACCTTCCTGTCTCCAATTTTAAGACATAACGATGGTATTTTAACTGTTTTCTTCATGAATTTTTCATTTCTATACTATTTCAATGGATCAAACTTATTATTCACCGAACTATGTAAGATTCGGTCAAAAATAAAACGACGGATAACCCAACAGCCTTTGGATTCATCTAACCTTGTTCGTTGAATGCAGCAAACTACCAGACTTATTCACCGAACGAGAGATAACCATTGGATGAATCGATATTTCGGCTTTAAGTTCATTATAGCGGGTGTTTACTGCATGTCCCATTCAAAAGTTGTGTTTTGCTTCCGTGTCACGATTGGCTTCTTTTTCCCTCATAGCAAAAGCAGCTGTAGAGTCTGTTGACTGATATTCCCCATTTGTGAAGTAAGTAAGCAACAGATGTTGAATCGGTGAGTTTTGGGCGCTGGTCAAGGCCACTGTACCAGGTTTTCTCGTTCCCATTGTTTAAAACCAACGACTCAATGAAGGAGACAAGTCTTTAAAAAAAATTTTTTTTAGAAAATCAACGTTTTTCGGTATTCTTCCGAAAGTGTCCTCCCAGAAAATGACCTGATATCGAGGCTGGAAATAGAATTCCGTTGGCAGAATCTAAATTCATATTCCTTGGTTATCTTGGGTTGAAGAAATGGAAGACCGATTGTATGATTTTTTTCCCCTCAAGATTAGAAGCGTTTTTTCTCGTTTTGATAAATGAGTAAGTGATAGTCGTTCGCCTAGAATAGAATCCGAGTGACAGTTTGCTATCCTCCGCACCAAGGCCGGATTCAGCTTATAAGGGTCATAAATATATTTAAATTCTTTTAAAAATGTATATAGTTGCAGTCAATTATTTCCAAATATCTGTTAATGCAATTTATGCGAGTTTTTCAGTGGGTTTTTTGTTTTACACAGAATTAGATATAACAGTACTCTGAGAGATCTTTTCTGCTTGGGTTCATCAGTCGTTAACCATTTCAAAGATCTAAAAACAAAACAATTGCATTACCATTACTCCCCAGCAGTGTTTACCAAGTCCATCCCTCAAGTTAAGGTTTTGATATTTAGCTTTGTTTAATTATTTTCAGGACTGTTTCATAATACATGTAGTTTGTTATTCTATACAAGGCATTATGATAATGTATTGTATATGAATGTTATCTAATACAATGCATCATTTAATTTCTTGAAACAAGGGGCTTGCTTACGAAGGTTACCCAAAACACGTACTTGACGATGAGGGATCAATGAGTATAACAGTGGATGTGAATCGTTGTTCGTGTCACTTCTTTTGAGGGATCATATGTGAATATTAGATCCCTTACGTTGGATTTGATCTCGGGCAAACCAACTTATGGCATCATCAATACTAGCTAGACAGAAAAAAAAGTTGATTTCTAGCAATAAATTTAACGGAAAACAAAAACAGAAAAGAAATTGTAACTACTTAAAACTACCGTAACTGCTACTGTAAAACTTGGCTCTAAATTTTGCTACAAAAGTTTAGAGAGTCAAATACAAGAGAAAATAGAAATTTCAGAGAGCATAGCTCATTCAGGGCTCCCTAAATCCGATTTGGGGTATCTTGGGTTATGAAGGTCGGTTTTAGGCCTCTACCTCAAGTGCCTCACGATCATTGCATCACTGCTTCGCGATAATCAAGTACCAACCACAACAGCGATCTCGTTGCCTTAGAAAATGGGTTCTATTGTTAAGTATTGAACTGGAAAGTTCAAATCTCAAATTTCACACACACACACACACACACACACACACACACACACATATATATATATGTGTGTGTATGTGTGTGTGTGCACGCTCAAGGCCAGCCCTAGGCACCGGTAACACAGGCAGTTGCCCAGGGTGCAAACTGCCAAAGGACGCATACCATGTGTCTGAGATAGTACGACTTTCTAAATTCAAATAGAAAAATAAATTAAATAAAATAAAAACTGCTAGAATAGGAAAATTCCCCGGTGTGAAGCCAGATATTTTCAGGAATATTTAACAGTGAAATTCTTTCTGAACTTGCTGAAATTAAAAGAAGCGATTGGAAAGGACCAACGACAAGCGAAGTCAGACACTACAGGGCTTGTGTGTGAGAGGGAGATGCCGCGAAAATGACAGAAATAAAACAGGGGAAAATAATCCAGAAAAGAAGGAGCGGGCTATCTTTGGAGAAAATCACCAAACTCATCCTTGAACTACAACAGAGAAATTCTGCGAATTTCATCTTTGAAAAATGATAACATTGATTGTTTTTTTCTGTTTTGTTTTTTGTATTTCTTTTCTTCATGCATCTCCGTGATTCATCTCAATTCCTATTTAAATAACAGTCTTAACTACATGAATATTATGTTCATCTTCCTGCCTGGGTGAATGCCTATATTGTCGGTACATAGGATCGGTCATACTTCTTGCAGAAGCAGTGTTTTTACTCAAACGCTGTGTTAAAATTAGCTGTATTTCTGAACTAAGTAATGATAACGCTTGCCATCGGGTCACATTGAAAAAAAAAGGGTTATAGCAGGCCGTGCGTGACGGCTTCGGTGGAGTGGCGTATGACTCTAGATAAAAAGAAAAACATCTATACGAAGGAACTATGTCTTTAAAATGCACAATTTTTATGGCAAAGGTTAACCAGCGTTATCCAGGTAAAAATAACTTTTATGGTCATCATGTTAGGGTTAATTTTATTTTCGATCCATCTCCTCATAACGACAGTCTATACGGACCAGAGATTAGAGAAGCTCAAGAGGTCGAGAGAGGAGTTTAACATCTTTTAAAATCTTCTCTTCTTGCTTTTGTACAGGCTAACAACGAGTAGTGTGGAGCGAAAGAAAAATGAGTAAGAGAACGAAGATCTGCCAGCTGTCGAGTGGGTTGGGTTGTTTATCTGTGGTACCCCCCCCCCCCTTGGCAGAGCAAGCACAAGCTTCAAAAATAAGATCCCATTAATCCTAAAAAGATGGCTGTATAATGCATCCTCCCAATAGTCACTTATGGAGCTGAAACATGGAACCTAACCAAGAGACAGATCCGCAAATTGAGAACTATGCAACGTGCACATGAAAAAATTATGCTGGGCATCACATGGAGAGACCACAAGACAGCACAGTACATCTATGAAAAGACAAGAGTCAGGGACATAGCAGAGTTCATTAAAAAGCTCAAATGGTAGTGGGCTGGCCATGTTGCAAGAATGGCAGACAACCGATGGACATTGCGACTCTCGACATGGATCCCCCAAGATCACATACGGAACCGAGGCCGACAGAACATTAGATGGAGAGACGAGCTAAACAAATTCAGAAAGTACTGGCTTCGCGACACCCACGATAGAGAAGCGTGGCGAATCCTGGGGAAGGTTTATGTCCAACGACGGACGTCGTCGTCATCATCATCATCATCATCATCATCATCATCATCATCATCATCATCATTTTCGAACCAACAATGCGAAAATCTGGTGCTGGTATTATTTGGATAAAATCAAATCTATTTTTACAAGTAATTTTAGATATTTAAAAAAAATGATTAGTTCTGGTTCACGTGCGGGCTATGGTGATTTATTTGTGCGAGGTATGGATATTTTTGTCCTTTCTGGTCACTTAGCATCAAAGCATCTGCATATCCATAGTTTGATTTATATTCGTGATTCTCAGTCAGGTGTTGCAGAGTCAATACTTTCTGAACTTGTCTAGTTCGTCACATCATCTTATATTTTGTTGGCCACTGTTTCGCATGTGAACTCTGAGGATCCACGTTGTGAGTTGTGATATCCAGCGACTGTCTATTATTTTTCTAACATGATCAGCCCATTGCCATTTGAGTTTTCGGTAAGGCGACGACTAGGACCTCGGACCACCGATTCATATTGAGCTTCATACCATCAAATAGAAAATATCACCTGATGATTGTTCATTAGCTGTTATTTTATCATGCATGAACTGGTGAGAAGGTTTGTTCACTAATTGAGACATATAAAAGATATCTGCAGGTATCTTTACAAGGGTTGGCGCAGCATATACTCTCATACCTGACACGTACATAATAAGATAAACATTCCTGCATCCAACAAGCCTCATGCAAACGCATAGGATGATTAGAACATCGGTCGTCAACCTTTTTATGTATTACAACCACTTTTGAGACTTTTGCAAGGGCAATATTTCCGTACCGCCCACTAAAATTTCAAATCCAGTTAGCCACTTGACTATGTATTTCCAACAAACGCGTAGAAACAAACAAACACACGCACACACACCCATACAAAAGTAACATTAACGCTTTGAAGACTTAAGATGTAATATAATCTTTTTTAATATATGTCATTTCAGTCAATTATTCCCCAAAATCTGTTGATGCGATAAATATTAGATCTTCAAAGGCTTTTATCATGTTTTACACGTAATTAGATTTTGTATTACAATAAGTGATTTTTTTCGTTGAGATCATCAGTTGTTTACCATGTAACGATTACGGGAATTTAAAAACAAAACAGTTATATCAATATAGCTCTCCAACAGTGCAGCTCAAACAGCACCTTCCCTCAAGCTTTGATGATAACAAAACGTAGGTTGACCATTTAATCAATATATATATATATATATATATATATATCAATCATCTGCATAAGTTCACTGGTGGACAAGGCAATAGGATATTCAGTATGTCTCTATTTGTACTAAATGCTTTCCAGATAATCGTTATGCGCCGTCATATTCCAGCGGTCTTTTCCTACCTTTATTGCCTGACCTAGGTAAATATATGAATTAATTTTTTCTAATATTTCACCCTCTTTCTAAAGGATTTTTCGGAACCATAGTATTGAACATCACTTTGCTCTGTTCTTCTTTGACCCTTTGGGAGGGTTTTTTCTCTATTCGCCTCATTTAACATGCTCTGTAGACCCTCTGGGGGTTTCTGATCTGCAATATCATTACAGTCCGTTGAATACTTAAAATATTCTCTGTCTATGTTTACTCCGACGTTTTCCCAGCCTGTTTTCTAAAATGTGCTTACAAGACCCCCTGTAAAATGTTTCGGTGGTATTATATCCCTCTGTGTTTCCCTCTTTCAATTTTTACCTTGTTAGTGTCTTTATGAAATCTAATTATTTCATTGCCATTCTCGTATATATTGTAAATTACTCCTTTTTTAAAAATTCTCATTCATATCTTGTTTTTGCATCGAATTTAAGTCTGCTACGTGTTCTACTGAATCAAAGGCTTTTTCAGGGTTTACGCAAAACAAGAAATAGTTCGTTGTATTCTGATGTCTTTTCGATTAGCTGGCTTGATGTGTGTAGGTTGTCAATTGACGAGTAGCCACTCCTAAAACCTGCCGGTTCGCGCGGTTGGTTTTCATCTAAGGTTAATCTGTTTGTAAGTATTATCAAGAACAGTTGTTAAATGTCTGGCAGTAAAGTAATATGGCGGTAATTGCCAAGTTTTGGGGCTCTTTCTTTCGTCATAAGTATCGTTTGAATAGTTGCTCAAGTCCTTCGGGAACCTCTAAAAGAGTTATTATTAAGCCGACTTCACCTAGGGTTTTTCCGCTTTTCATGATTCGTAGCACAAAACTACGCCGTTGTTACGTCTGTAACATCACCGTTCTTTATCAAAGTATCGGTCAGGTGCAGTTTTATTTCCTTGGCATAGAGGTTCTCGTGATATTCTTCAGTTGCTGTTGATATCTTGTCCCTAGATTTGATAATTAATTTCGCCTTTTCTGTCTTTTAATGCCAGGATATCTTGCTTGCCAGTGTGGCCCGCGTCTCGAGCGCGTCTCGATCTCTTCCATATATATACATAAAAAATTTCAAGTCAGTAAACTTATGGTAATATACATAGATCATATGAAATTACAGAAAATTCAGGCAGAACTGAATGCAAGCGGACCAATTCACCAATGAAGTGAGTTCGATTCTCACTTGGTGCCCCACTGCTGTGGCCTTCCACCAGACTAGGAAAAACTTGGTAAATAACTGTAATAAATCGTGTTTTTGTCGTTCGAATCTCTTGCAGGATGGGCTAATTATTTGAAACATTCTTTTGTTGGTAGGGACGCCATCGGCCTGGTCTGATTAATTCTGTTAATGAATATATAATTAGGAAACAATTAATAATTGATGGATCTATGTTGGCTTATGGGATTGTTGCTGAGTTCCGGCTACTTGCAATGTGTAGTGATTTTTGCCCACAACCGGGAGTCAACTACTTGTTATGATCTCCATAGCAACGCTGATAAAAGGTTGGAAGAGAGAAAGCAATCTTTAAAGATTATCTAATTATCAGAGACTGTAAACCAAAACAGTCAAAATAGGTTTCTATAGTTATCAAGTTGGTCCGGCTGGCTATGTATTTATCACGCGTATACGCTACGCTAATGGGACTAAAAGGCTGAAATTTCGAATATCTACTAGCTGTGGCTCGTTTTTTTTTTAACTTTGCCGTAAATAGGTTTTTAGTGGGGGGTCAGTTTGCAATGCCAGTTCAAACTGTATTGGTACCTCACTTTGCGCCTGCTTTTCTTCTATAATCCAGACCTTTTACTGATAATTGTTCCACAAAAAAGCGAGAGAAGTGACTTATTGATTGAATAATCACCGTTTCTTCCAATGTTTCAATTGATCACTCCCAACATGGCATGCAGCCAAAAAAACGTTGATCATGTAATAGTTTCTATTGAGTGACTAATCAAATCTTTTTATCTATCTATTGGATATGCGTTGGAGTTACTTTTCGACATGGGAGTGAATCGGAAATATGAATCATATCAATCTATTGGGCGTGATCAGTGCAGATTTTACAAGGACAAAATCGATTTCTGGTGGGATGGAAATTGTTATGACGTATCACACGAAAAGTCTGATTTTGATGGGGAAATGAAAATCATTATAATTCAAAAGAAAAGGAAATTCTTTAAATCAAGATATGTCTTTACGGTTATCGTAAGAGATTCATTTTTATCACAACTATCTATACGGGTGAAAATTGGTCGTTGCTGCAATTAAGCAATGGCAAGCAAACCTCAAAACGACGTGGTTTCAGATTTTCTGCCAATTTATGTTGAATGTGTACGGTGAGGAGAATGACATTACTTCGGCTACTTTCCTATTTCACGTATAGCAAATGGGTTTTGTAGGCGGTGATGGAATTTAATAAGCCGAGGCTGGAACAGCTGCAGCCATAGCCCGGGTGAGAGCACTACTTACTTAATTTATGTTGAATTAATTTGTCTAATTTTTTCATCTTTACTATCAGAGTCAAATCGCAGAAAATAGAAACCCAACGGCTTAGCTGAAAGAACTTGATTTGTTGTCCTCGTATAATCTTCTACAAAATTTCAGAATTGGTTGCTGTTGTATGGGTGCGTATACGTAGGTATGTCAATAGTAGCTTAACGATGAAAAAAGGCATTTATTTTACACAATAAGTATTTTCAAACATTATCTCCTTCCTTGACGATGCACTCAATTTCTCAGTGAAGATCTATAGCATAGATCGAACATTATACAGTGAAATCAGAATTCGGTTAATAAATACATGACAGACCACAAACTTATTGATCCACCTTTGAAGGTGTGTATATATGCATATGTACATGAATAAGCATGTGTAAATCTGTATGATCCTAGATAAGTTCATGTAAATGCATGTACATGTATACAAGTGTGTGAGTTTGTATGTGATTGTGCAAGTGCTTATATATGTGCGTCCATGTGATTGTGTAGGTATGTGCGTCAACGTGTTAAGGCCCCCGGGAATAATATCATAAGGCAAGGCAATGCTGTTTCCACACCCTGCCACACACTGCATGAACAATCAAACATCCTCGTCCTTTAGCCATCTTGTTTCTATCTTCTATAACCCTTTTAGCACGATATATTACATTCAGTAACCAGTAAACGATTGTCAATCTTTTTGAAAACTTTCTTTTTTGTCAATGGACATATCGTAATGACAAAGAAGTTTTCGCACAATGCTCTACTTAAGAAACTTTCGCCCCCCCTCCAAGGCCCTTCAGCCATCTCTCAGACACCTTGCTGCGTGGATGCATGTTTTAAAAGTTCTGAAAGTGCTTTCCGTCCGTAGCCATAGTATGAGTAATATTCCTCGTCAGCCCACGCGGACTACAACGGGAAAATCCAAGAAAGCCCGAAATTTGAAATGGAACTACATGAATGGCCGCTCCTTCTTTTTTTGTTCTGTTTACATTGTCCACTTCGTTGCATGATACTTTAAATTTTGAAAAAGTCAATGATGAGTTCTTTGCTCTCAAACAAGAACTTCCTGGGAAAGCATGACGGGTGTGGCAAGAAATGTCAAGAATTCCCTGCAGGAAGCTCCGTTTCCATTTTCCATGGTTTCTTTTCATCGTTTTAAGCATATCATTTCTAGCTACACACATTATATACATATGTATATATACGTATGATGACGATGAAAATTTATAGACAATAAGATAAACCACAAAGAGTCTTCCCATCTTCATATTTCAGCTTATGCTGATGATGTAGGATCATTCCCACGAAACGTAAGTGAATGAAACCTATTTACCGAAATTGCGGTTTTCCTTATTGTCTACGAACTTTCATCATTATTACAGATATAACTCATCCATTCATATATATATATATATATATATATATATATATAGAGAGAGAGAGAGAGAGAGAGAGAGAGAGAGGGGGGGGGAGATGGAAATGGAAATTGGTTTTAGGTACTAGGTATACGGTGGGGTTGGGTTTTGGGATTTAGGTATACGATGATGTCTCCATCAGTAGACATTAAACATACAAAAAGTACTGGAAATTGAGGAATAGATGTATGCCATATGTATATATATATATATATATATATATATATATATATATATCTTCGCAAAGAATTATTTTGGGAATGTTTTCAACGGCTATAGGACCTCGGACAGCATGGCCTATACCGTGGAATATCCCTCCTGCTTGCACGATGGAGTATTGAAGTTGAGTGCATCGAGGGTTTGTATCCTATGGTCAGCTGAGGTGACAGGAATAAAAGCAGGACCCCTAAGCCGTAGGTTTGATAGGAGTTCCCTTCTCCTGACTGATGCCTAAGCTAGCTACGGTAATCAGCCGCCCCTTTTCCGGAGTATTCCGACAAAATGACTGACGTGTATAATTAGACCACAGGACGCAAACACTCCTTAGTTGGTTAATGCCTGAGCTGGATTATGGTGCGCCCCTTGAATAGAGTGAAAAATTTTGAATTCTGAACCATTTTCTCATTAGAAGAATTCGCAAGTACAAAAAAAATTGTACAGCTAAAATATTCTTGAGATAGTGGACTATGTGATGGTCGCATTCACAATGCCCGAATGAGTTATTCTTAACGTCTCGTGCAACGTTTATATCATAAAACATTGCATCATCCAGGTCTGGCACTCTCGAACGTGGTCGAGATTAAGGAGAATGCTGCCAGGCGATCCTGAAAGTGGACTTTGGGGATTTTTGAAAAGTGGAAGCGACTCTGGGACAAGTGTGAGTTTCAAATGGGGTATACTTCGAAGAGTCCCCAGGTGCCATCGCCCTAGGTAGACTATTTTTTCCGTTGATATTAAATGGCAAGGTAATTTCTGGACAGACCTCATACTCGTTTTCAGTCATAATGTTATGAGTATGATAAGAACAGCTCAGTCAATCGAAACTCGTGAGTGACCAACATCTTTTTGCAGCATGCTGTGTTGGGAGCTTCCAATTAGAAAATTGGGAAAAGGGTGTTCAAATGATAGTTTACATCTCTCGTCTTTTGTTGGATAATTAAAATGTTGGAATTTTCGAAAACAAGGACTTTCCGGGTTTGCATGACGGATATGGCGAGAAATGTCAAGAATTCCTAGCAGGAAGCTCTATTTACATTTCACAGGATTTCTTTTTATCGTTTTCTGCAATGATATTTTTGGCTTTTATAACACATGTGCACGCATACACGCGTACACACGCACACACACACATACATACACACACAATAAAATTAAAGAATTGATTTTGCATAGTTGTGAAACACCCAGTGGGGAACAAACTCGCAGACAAAGGCTTGCGAAACTAGCTAGCTCTACGGCAGGTGCCCATTAGTTAACCACAAGTAAGAGAGTCACTTTTATCAGGCACGTATGTAGGTGGTCCCTGGGGGTCTGGACCCTACTCCCTGGCTCAGACTAAATGCTATTGAATTTTTTTTAATACCTAGACATTTTGTAAATACCCTCCCCAACTATTCCAAGTAATCATAAAAATCAACCTTAAAAACATCATATCTATGAGTAATTAGATGGATAAAGTGAAAAAAAAAAATTGCCCCTCCACCTGCTCAAAATCCTGAACCGCCCCTGTTCGTACTAGATGCTTTAAAATCATTTGACGGATGATGATTTTACAAGTCATATTAGTCATTTTTTTTTTTTTTTGACTTTCCGTCACAGCAAAGTTTCTCTGGTGTATACATGAAAGCATATCAATAAATAATTAGTAAGCACATTTTACTCAGTATAAAAACAGGTGGACGTAAGTATGTTTTTTTTCCCGTTTCTATGTTTATTTGTGTCTATGACAATACGTAAACACTTCATCGAAACTTAAATAGCGGAAAACGATCTTTTAATACGATTTGTGTTTATGTGAGACCGAACTTACATATCCGCTTTCTTTTTGTTATGAAGACACGGGGTTGCCAGATAGTTGAAGACATTTCCGGCCAAAACATGGGAAAATGGTTAAAATGGCCGAATGCAAAAATTGTTCAGAATTATTTAATTTCAATAGATGAAGTATGGTAAACCATGATTAACCTTAAAAAAAATCTATATTACTACTTACCGTCAGCTTTTTATCGTTGCAATCACAATTTTACTTAGGTAGGCTGTCATTGTAAAATTGTGAGGTAAAGCAACTGAAAATTTGAGGTGAAGGTAAATAGTAGTATTAAATAATTATGATAATATCCATAACACATTGCAATGCTGCAATACACACCAAGAAAAAGAAATTATTAAAAATACTACTGCAACAAAGTCAAAATGACCCAAAATCCTAAAATGGCCAAATCTAAATATCATGGCTAAATATTCTTTTTTTTTAATGAGGCCATATTTGTCAAATTTGGCCATAAAATGGCCAAAATGGCAACCCGGAGGACAACTAGCAAATCCGAACTTCCTCACTCCGATACTGGAGAGTTCGCTGACCAGACGTTGCGGTGAAATAGTAAGCAAACAGCTGTTCTCCACAAGTTATTTCCCTAAAGTGTTCCAAACATTTCTATCTCTTCCTCTTGTTTTTTTTTTCTTCAGTGTTAGTTGAAGATAGCAAAACTGATACAGTAAATAAATAAATAGAGCAATTGACACGTATACTTCTGACGTGGGGTTTCATTGCAATGTTGGTGTCGAATGATTTGGTATAAGAAAGGGTCCCACCCAAAACACGCAAGTGCTCGTAAACATACACACATACACACACGTGTATATGTGCAGGAGCGGATAAAGTTAGTGCATTGCCTGTAGCATATGTTATATAGGGATCCCAATCATGAAACTGAATACACTTTTTACTTGCAGTTAATTAAATTTAACGAATACAATTACTTCGTTTCCGTTTCCATTTTTATGCAGCGGCTGTGACTTCAGTTTAAAATGCCTTTGTATTTATGTATCGTATATGTATCAAATGTATACCAATATCCCATTGATTTCTGTATTTGAAATTATGACCGCAATTAAAGGCTAAAATTGCCAACATTGATTACCCGATCGTTCATAAAACTTGAGAGAAGTACAGTTCTGTAGTAATACGGCAAATACAGGATCACTGGTTCTGAATTGTTACCTTGCCGGCATTTAGTGCAGGGTCTTCGAGATTGCAGGGCCAGTAAAATAAGTAACTTTTTTACATAGTTGATCCAGCACTCTGTGCACACCTGCGTATAAAGACTCATCCTCGTGCCCACAGTATATGCCTTTTGCGCAAAAGTATTCATGTCATTTTGCTCGTCGTTATTAGGTGGATGTATGTGTGCATACATGTGTGCCCCCAAAGTCATACTTTCATTGGTCTCTAAGACCCTTTTCAACTAAAGAGGTGTCGAGTGGCCGAGCGTATAACGGCCCGGAGAATGGACTAGGTGGGTTGGGACAATTCGAGTTCACTTCGCACTAATACCATTGGGAAAGGTACGAACCCAAGTCTAATTCACATGTATCGCAAACAGGCCGAGTAAGTAGTAATGTGACGTGTGGAGCCCAATCTGGTATGCTTGAAGCCGTGGCCAGTGTAAGGGTACTGCCCCCACCTACCAGCCCTTTTTTGCAGAGCTCTTCGTTCAAAGTAAGTTTTTTTTCCCCAGTGAGTTCAGATCTGTATCCGTATTCGTCTTGAAATTAAAATCTTTGATGGCAGCAAAACGATTCGTTGAGATAAAACGTGTCAAAACGATGAAAAGTGAAGATTAAAGAGGCGAAAAAAAAAAACTGGAAAGTTTGAAGATCAAACGATATGAATGTTGAGCAGCAGACAGACACGTTGTGAAGTCATATTTTCTTTTGCACGAGAGATTGATTTCTGGTGAAACGTTCGCCGCCAAGTCCCGTTGGTCGGCACATGTTATACTTTGACAGCTGATAAATGTCATCGAATTCCGTAGAGAGAAAAGATCTTTCAAAATCAAGAATAGATAGATAGTGTGATGAAAGGCCATTGTTTTGTTTCTATAGACAATAAAACGCCCCTCCCCCACTATTCGGGTACATACCTGGGCGAGGCGTATAGAGATCCTTGGGTTTCCAATTATCAGAATCCCTCTCTCAGCCTTGCTGATCTATCACAGAGTGCAATACGTCTGACATCAGCATGGCTGCCAAAAAGAATATCAAAACGGGTGTCAAGAGGGCTCCACTCCCTTGTTTGGAATCAGACTTGCCTTTCTCTTAGACTGATTCCTTACCAAGGCTAGAGAGCCCAATCTGCCCTGCTATCTTACCTAGGGGAGAAACGATGTATTCATGCGTTTTCCAAGGGCAGTGGTGCGAAATGAGCATAAGCAAAGTTTGAACTAGGGTTGCCGATTCCATTGTCTGCGCAATTCGTTGACTACGCCAATCGTTTTCAAAATTTGGAATTTGATTTCAACATCTTCTTTGCACCCGTTCCAATTTACTAGTCAATTGCTCAGAGAGGACGGAGGGCCCTTTTTACGTAATTTCCCATGACCAATCTTTAGCACAGGTGGAGAAAAAAGGTGAGTCAATTTTGAATTTATCAATTGTAGTCATGACAGCAATTGATTACGGTCTTTATCTTTTGCTCTTGAATCAGAGAGCCCTGGTCCTAGAATTTCTGCCAGTGAATGTTTTCGTATAGATTAGGGCTATTAAGATCCATTAATGTCAGTTTGGGTCAAAAACCCAGCAACTCTTGCATTACTGTCCTGGGATTTCTCACTTCTGACTAGGAAAAGACAATTGTTAGTCATCGCAAGTTTTAATGTAAACTCTAGCCGACTTGTAAAATCCTGGTACTCTTTTCGTATTGACGTAATTTGTCACTGGTTTATAAATCTTGTCATTGATAGTATCACAATTCTAGATTTTACCTAGGCTCGAACACCGTCCGAGCGAAATCTGCGACTATCTTGACTGTCAAGAGAACTTGTTGATAAATATGATAAATATACGTAAAGAACAGATGCTTCTTTTTGTGCACTAAAAGAGAGAGACAGAGATCGACATCTATCCGAGAGTTGACTAGAGTAAAAGATAGAATATAGCAATAGTAATTAAGTGAGAATAATGGAGACACATAGCGAGAAGAAAGGATAACTGATGATTCAAAGGGTTAACAGAATGGTGCCCAAAGGGTAGCAAACACAGTATGAGAAGATCAACATAAAATGGAGCGATGAGATTTACATATGGCGTAGTTTAGCAGAGTCACGGTCGATATGGCAGGAGCTGGGAAAGGCCTTTGTCCGATAGTGATGATGATGATGATGATGATGATGAATGCATATGGCATTTGCCGTTGGGCGAGGGTTATTAAGTTAATCAAAGAAAAGCAATGCCTGTGAAGTGAGTTCCATCCTACGTAGTTCACCAACTCTGTTACTCTGTTACCCTGTACAAGGCTAAATTAAGTTTAGTATATATTTATATAACACCAATATTGTCGCGTGAAAAGTATTATCATATACTGGCTATCAGAGCCGTTTCAAGAATAGTTAAGGTCCCCGGACAAAGCAATGCACTAGATTTGGCCTGCAGACCGAAGAGTCGAATTTGATTTAATACATGGATTCATAAATGAGTCAAGAACTGATTTGAACATGAATTTAAAAAATAGTTTTACAGAAGGTTCTCTATGTCTGTAATTTGATATGAACCATAATTTTTATTTTTCGAATTCTCTTAAAATTATGGGTTCTCGGGACAATTGCCCAGTGTGGTCATATGACGGGTTTGATGGCTTTTCCTCACAAGTTATCTAGTTGAATTAGAAAATGATTTCAACATGTAATTATAAAATCAGTCATCAACATTTCAAACATTAGTTGAGTGGAGAGAGAATGGTTAAGACTGAAAAGACTAAGCTGATAAGTTTATACAAACTTTTGATTCAATCAGAATTGGGTTGTATGCACCCTAGACATGGAATTTGTACCTCTGGTTGTATTCTCTAGACTATTTATTTTCAGTTTGGAATGCACGCCTAGGACCTTTAAGCTCTTGGCGACCGCTTAGGTTCGCCTAATGGACGGGTCGCCCTGGGTTTAATTATATGGACGCTGTTCTGTAAAGGGTGAATTTTTCCCAGGCTCCGATTCAATAGGAAGAAAGTAGTCCATCAGTTTGATGAGAAAAGAAAAGCGCTGTTAATAAGATATAAAAAGAGAGAGAATCCTTGGGGATTATTTATTTTTTCAGATGTACCGTTGAGATCTGTGGAGTTGTGTTGTATATGAGCTTTTAATCGACACTTAACGATCTTACCAGAAAATGTATGGCTGCAGTATTATTATTATCTCTATCTTTTTATTTTTATTACATGAAACATTTACAACTGTTAT
Organism: Thysanoteuthis rhombus; assembly: GCA_963457665.1. Taxonomy (NCBI): domain Eukaryota; kingdom Metazoa; phylum Mollusca; class Cephalopoda; order Oegopsida; family Thysanoteuthidae; genus Thysanoteuthis; species Thysanoteuthis major. The sequence goes on from OY735200.1 coordinate 82,430,043, forward strand.
CAACATCCTCATTATTATCATCATCACTACTACAGTATTATTATCATCATTATCATCATATCATTATCATTATTACAGTATTATCATTAATATTATTACTTCTACAGTACTATTATTATTACAGCATTATCATCATTATTATTATTATTATTACCACTATAGTACTATTATCTCAGCATTATCATTATCATCATCGTTATCATTACTACTACAGTATTATTATTATTATCATTATTATAGTTCTATCATTATCACTATGTACTCTTATTACGGTATTATTATTATTATTATTATTATTATCATTATTACAGTACTAATATCATTATTATCATTATCATTATCATCATTATTATAGTACTTATATCATTATTATCATTATTATAGTACTATTATCATTATTATGATTATTATTATCGTATTAATATCATTATTATCATTATCATCATTATTATTACTATAGTACTAATATCATTATTATTATCATCATCATTATTATTATAGTACTAATATCATTATATTATTATTATTATTATTATTATTATCATCATTATTATTATTATTATTATTACAGCATGGGGTTGAGTGAAAAGCCAAGGAAATACCAGGATCTGGCAAAGCAACTGAAGAAGGTGTGGAATATGAAAATCAGGGTAGGACCAATGATAGTGGGTGCACTCAGAACTTTGCCAAATACTCAGAAAACAAAATTGAAGAGGCTGGAGATAAGAGGAATGATTTAGACCAAGCAGACTATTGAGGAGAGTACTGGAAATATAAGATACACACCTTCCAGTCGTTAGCAACAACTACGACAAAAAAGGCATGGTCGAGACAGTACCAACCATAGCGTTGGTTTGATATCCGAGAATATTGAGAAGCAGGCTGGAGACCCGAGGTGACTTACTGTCACTCAGCCTTCAGCGACAACCACTAGACAACTGCGGACTGTGAGCGTCTTGAGAGGAGGGTCGGGGACTTGAGATCACCAACGGGCAATAGGTGTGAAAATAATATTAACAACTATTATTATTATTAATTATTATTATTATCATTATTATTATCATTATTATTATTATTATTATTATTATTATTATTCCTAATTTTTATTCACGTTTTGTCGTAGGTTAACCGAGCTATTAATCTACGACAATTGGATTAACTAGGATTAAATATTCTTTTTATTCTATTGATTTTTCAGCTTTTTGGTCGATCAGAAAACTTATTTGATAAGTGAAAAGTGTACCTTTCATGGAACAATGGTTCGCGAACTTGTCTCACAGACCAATTCACAAATGTCATGAGTTCGATCCTCAACGGGTGTCCACCTACACTCCTGAGCAACAAAAATATGAAATACACTTTTCATTGTGCAAACGATCTTATCAACGTAGAGAAAATATGGGCATATATTGAGACCAAACTGTCTGGAAAAGAATGGGAACACTATCCAGCAATTTGAAGCAGTAAGAGATAAATGGAAGAACATTGAAGCACAAGATTATTAACAACTGATAGGTTGACCAAACCAAAAGAAAAAGTGAAGAAACGCTGTCCCTTACTAAAAACGTATTCTGTACTCAAACACTGCATGTACTGTTGCATAATATTGCCGAATATTTCATCTATAATTGTTAGAATGAAAGAGTAATTGCGAATGATTTGATTAAAAAAAAAATCTTGGTTCATTTTTGGGACCCAAGAGTGTACTGTAGCTTTGTGTCAAAGGTTTTTTCCACCTGATTCTTTGTGGTTCGTTTCTCTTCTTCCCCAAGACGCTCGTTAGAGCTGCACTACAAGGAAAAACTAGAATAGACTCTGTTAAAAACCTGCGACGTTTTTTTAAAAAAAACTTTTGATGTTTGTTTCTGACATTGTTGAAAAAATTTCAGAATTTCCTTATAATATCAATATTACATCAAAAATACAAAATTTCATAACAATTCCAACAAAATTTTAGAATTTGACAATGAAATCGGGTTTGTTATTGAAGCAGATTCTTTCTTTTCCTTCTCTCTCATTTAAGTACGTAACTCGCCTTCGCTAGCAGCATTCAGCTTTCAACATCTTCCGATTTGATATAAAAGAAAATGAATTTGGCTCTCCTATTTCACTCTCTTACCCCTCTCTTTCTAAAGATGCTTTCAACCTTTTTAAAATTGGTTTGAAAGAAAACTTGGATCCCATGGACCTGGCGATGCTCGTCGCAGATAAAAAGTATAAAAATGTTTTAACCATGAGAAATCACACGATAGATACATTTTCAAAGGGTTTTATCAAAAGTTTAATACTGCCTGTTACTCTTCAAGGGCCACGCCCTTTTGGCTCTTTGAAGTTTCATCCCACTTTTGAAGCGTTAGTATCAGCATTGGTGGTTCATTGTTAATACCATCTTTTTTATATTCATACATCTGGAAGCAGAAAGGTTTATATTCTGTTCCCGCCCCATTTTGTTTTGTGCCCAGACTGATCAACAAATGGTGGGGTTGTTCAAAGTGGAAGAAAATGGACGTTCCTCAAAGAGTTGATTTATTGAAAAATGTGAGACTTCAGCAAGACAGTCTTTATGAACTCTTTTGAAATAGTGTAAGTTATCGAAATTCTTTTCTGATGCGTTTAAAGAGGCATTTTCTCTTAAGAAAAGAGTCTCAAAGTGAATATCATCCCCAGGGCCGGTCCTAGGTACCGGCAACACGCACAGAAAATGGGGAAAAGAAGGAATTAAACAGAATTAAAAAAACACTCAAAATAAGGGAATTCCATGTGGTGAAGTCAGATTTTTCAGGAATGTCTGACTGTTAAATACTTTATGCTGAGATGAAACTAAGGGGAAACAATTATCAAAGGAAATTATCATGACCAACGACAAGTAACCTACTATACTTTGAAGAGCGCCGAAGTTCAGCTTGCTCGGGGCACTAGGAACCCCAGTGTTGGCCCTGCCAATCCTTACTGCAGAGTGGGTAAGATAAAATTGACCAAACATTAGGATTTATTACTCAGAATGCAATGATGTACATGACGCCAATTAACCTAAATTGTTGTAATATAAGTTGTATGCACGTGGATGTATATGAGTGTAATGATGATGAGCACACACACACACACACACACACACGCGCGCGCGCGCGCATACATACACACAAAACACACGCATGTATATATGAGAGAGAGAACATAGATATTGAAAACGAGGAAGAAATAGATGTAGTGAAATATAGGCAAATGAGTCACGATAAAATCATGGTAATAAGGAAAAAGGGAAATACATATTAGTCACTTAGGTAACTACGCAGATAGATAAATAGATAGATAGATAGGAAAGTGGTCACAAAAATCTAGACAAATAAGTGGCTATATTTATAAATAACAAAGAGTTTGTAAAATAGACAATAACAAGCGGATGATAGATAGATGCTTGTCGAGATAGATAGATAGATAGACAGATAGTTAACAGGGGCGGATTCAGGACTGTTGCCTTTTTTGTTGTTTCCGAATAGCTGTTGTTATTCCCAGGCAGCTGCTCGGAATCTATATGGAGATTCTCATTTGTATACTCGCTTATTTCTGAAGAAGTAGACACATGCCAACGAAACATCTTCATTGAATGGAGAATTTTCATTTGTAACATAATTGTTGGCTTTCCTAATTGTTTTTTTTTCCCTACCTAGATATTTGGAAAAAATTATTTACCCGTCCTGGTGCAGGTTGATTGGGCTTTGTCCGAGCATGAGGTCCGGTCAAAGCACAATCTATCTTCGCCTGGATAGATTGATAGATAGATAGATAGATTTCAATCCATCAGCTTTCCTTTGTCTCAGATATTTTCACCCTAAACTAAAGTCCGCCCATTCTGAAAAACAAACTAAAAGATAATATACATTTACGCAATTGAAGTGCATCATGCCTTACGCCCTTGATTCTATCTCACCCACGATCTATCAACCAGGAGGATCCAAATGACTGAATTGGTTGGAAAGGATAGGCGTATATTCTCCAGAGACCCACTCGTCCCTTTTCCCCAGCCCTTTCAAGGTCCCTTGCCTGGGTTATCATTTCCTGCATGGCAAGGGGATGCGTCCTTCTCATCTTAGGTATCAAGGGACGTAATTGGCTTTGAGGACGGTTGAAGTTCCCTGAGTTGGTTAAATGTTTCCCCGTCACGATAAAAACCGATGCGTCATCCATTATTGTATAAGCGGAACCATGTGTTCGGTCAACAGGTCTCTGTTATCGTTTCAGGTTTCTTCAGACTCGGTGTCCAAATGATTTTTCCAATATGCTTACTTATGTTATCATTACTTATATTATACAGGAAAGCTTGGTGCTATATTAGCACGCGCGATTTCTAGTACTCACAAAATAGCTCAGATACTGGCTACTCCTCACCCATGCTTTGAGCAGCATGCATCAACATTAAGATGAAATTTAATAAGGCAGAAAATTATTTCAGTTAAACATAAAAAGATTATTATTAAGATTAACATTGTTCGTGAGAAAACGTGTCATACATGTGCTTCTGCTACCATTTTTCTAGAAGGGGAAACAAAAGAATATATTATCAGGGTTGGGGACAAAAAATATACATATATATCTTAGCAGCGACCCTGTTACCAGCGCATGATAAGTCTTTTTTATACATGTACATAAAGTTGGGGTTATATTAAACAATTGTACTGCACCGTTATCATTTATTGACTATAAGGTTCCAAATTACGAACGCTCTGACCTAGGAGAAAAAGACCTGATCTAGGGAAGGGGCAAATGCCTTGTTTGCTCCTCCCCAAGTGGACACCCGTGGTGCCAGACTATTACACGCATGCCCCTTCGCTACCACACGCTCTTTACTCGGAACGCATCTGGCGTGCAGTACCAGGCTTTCCTGTGCGATCTTATTATTAGAACAAACCATGCCGATATGGATTGAAAATATCATATTTAGCAAAATATTTAAGCAAATTTCTTTTCTAGACGTTTTCGTACGTAGGTATCGGAGACTTTATATGTGAATAGAACTCTAAATAGAGGATTTTTTTCATTCTTCTCTATGCATTACAAAATAATGAATTGTTCGATCTATTTATCTCAGTCAGTTCGTTTCTATTTATCTATCTATATCAGTTTGTATCCCTCGAACTCAGATAGATGGATATAGTCAGATAGATAGATACAGACTATCTATCTCAGTTTGTTCGTATCCATTTATTTCTCTATCTCAGTTTGTTCGTATCAATCAAAGTCTGTTCTTATCTATCCTTCTTTTTATGTCCCTTGAAGTGACGCATACACGCGCCTCACCCTAGCAGCGGTGACCCTCTCCTAACTTTTGAAGCACACTGTAGAATCTGAGTGCACTACTGAACGTTGACCATAAAAAGCAGACCAAAAAGTACAAGCTCTTCATCCGATGGTCAACCACGAGCGGGAGAATCTTGAAAGTTGCTTTGATGACCAACCAAAAGACGGAAGATCAGATGAGTTATACGTTTGACTCATCTAGGAAGACAGCGACCTAACAATAATTCGGGAAAAGAACATCTATTTCTGTCACAAAACGAACTAAAGAAGAATGAACTTGTTTTCAGCACTTCATCTGCTTGAATAGTGCAATGATTAGCACATCAGCCCCAGGGTCAGATTAAAGTTGAATGGGGCCCCTGGCTGTAATTCAAACAAGGGCCCTCCCATCAAATTGATAACTAGTGTAAGTGAACAGGAAATTCTACTGAAAGGAATTGTAATTATATTGAATTTCATACACATCCTTCTTATTATTATAACTAGATCGTACGTTTACGAATTTTTCTCATAGCAATTCCCCCTTTTGACTGAATCTATGGGGTAACTTCAGCCAACTCAGCAGCCCCTCAGTCCAAGGTTCGATTCCCGATATGAGCGAAACATTAGGACAAATTTCCCTGTTCTCTCAGCAGTTAATTGAGTACACTCTCAGCTGTGTGATTAGAGTGAAGGTATCCCTTCAGTGGACTTGCATACTGCCGGAGGAGGGCACAAAAAAAAAACAAACTTGTAGGAATAAAGTCCTGATCTCGACCAGACTTCAGACTAGCAAGGTTCACTAAGCTGATGCATACCATGGACACTGGTATTTCGACTCCAGTCGGAACCAGTACTTAAACTCCAATAGGAGTTGTCTCTTAAGAGACGGACGCTCTACTTTCAGAAATCCTAAATTTCATTATAAACTCTCATTCTGGGGATCGGAGAAAATCGGTGTATGCTATTCAATGACAACTGAACTCGTGGAAATTCTACGGGTGTTGACATCTGGGATTATCCAGTATATCTCACCATTTGTCTGTATCTCTGTCCCTTCCAATCTTCGTTGACCGTCCATGTTTTTTCATCTAAATGTTATTCCATTAAGACCGATTAATTTCCTATACGATATAAGAATAGAGGATGCACGAATATTTCCTACTGTATTTGCTCTTTTAACTTTCTTCTACTCTATACTTTCTATATAAGAATCTTAATGTGTCTCAATTGCACACTTTTCTTTATCACTACCTCTACTGTAATTTGGAGAAAAAGTCAATTTGGGGGAAAAGATCAATTGGGCCCACATTTACACTTGATAGGTTTTACTTTTATTTTTTTTAATCATTAGATGCGTAAAACTCTTCCTTATTGAGAGACTTTGCTTTTGATCAACCTAATAAGTCTGTCATTCTCAATCTTGAAACCCAACAGTTTTCATTCGTTTTCTGAAATTGACTCCAACACACTAGGTTTTTCTATACTACAGTCGACCTGCCTTTCAAACTTTCTTTCATTGTCTCTTTATATCCAGACAATAAGTCTTTCGATGTCGTTCTTTCGTTCTCATGTATTCCCGTCTACATCTGTTCCTTGTTTAATAAATATGTGTCCCTCGGTCAGAGAGCGTAACTGATCCCAGCCCAGAAGGGCCATGGGTCGGACAGATACTATTCCTTCATTCGTGGTAGAAAAGGCTGAAATTTGCTGACCATAACCTGTATTTAGCCACAAACAATTTCATATCGCTTAGTATAGTATTCGTAATATTCTTGAAAAATAATGATAGGGATTTGATTTTAAAAACATTACAATTAAGTCATGGATAAACAACAACAAAAAACTTTGAAACCTTGAACAATAAGATATTTTATCTGGATGATTAAGATGCTAGCATTATATCTGTCAAAAATGGCAGGATTATCTACGTCTGAATCAACACCCATGCCTAAGATCGGAGTATCTGTGCACTCTGATACTAGGCAGAGTGTCGCTCCTTGATAATTCAGCTTAGGGTCAGAGTGCAGTATCTGTGCGTACATAGTTTTACACTCACCAAATAAACATAGATACATATTGCACTTTATATACGTGGATTGAGATTATAATTATACCTGGAGAATTATTCGTAAAAAGTTACATTATTATAATGGTTACATTTGAATAACATCTGATTTCATCATTTTAAAATAAATGAAAACAGTGCATTTATTTCTGAAGCACCTTGACGTTAATCGACGTAGACTTTTTATCAGAGAACATACAATAATATCTTATTTAGCCTAGTGCATATTTTTCAATCGTTTAAAATCTTTAACTGATTTGCTCTATTCATCATCCGGTCAATGTTACGCACTCTTCAAAAAGAAGGTGACAGCTTTTACGAATGTCAAGTCTTTGAAATATGATTACATTTTTTAGATGGGTCCACGCATCTGTATAAGACATTAAAGACAGAAAGACCGAAAAATATTACATAAAGTTTTCTCAGCCGTGTCATTTTGTATTGATATGAAATTAAGTTCATAGATAAAGAGGACCATTAGCTCCCTCTTGCTACTACTATCACTATAACTTGTAATGCTATAATTTTTCTTAGTCGTATCATGTTGTATTGATATTAAACATGGTCCATAAATTTGGATGAGCCACCATCATTTTCTGGCTACTCCTGATACAACTATCGAAGATGGGGGAACGCATCGTTGAACATATGGTTCTTGTTTTAATACATGGAGTTTTTATGATGACCAAACATGAAAATCGAGTCATTATCAATCGTCAAGATAGTCAAAAGTTTCAAAGTAAGTAGTATTTCTGAATAGAGCATTTGGACGTCTCACCATGGAACAATGTTTAGTAAGCTAGATTTGTAGACCTATTGTTGTGGATTCCATCCTAACCGTGACCTTGTGCCAGACTAATCATAGTAACTATAGATTCAGAATGATGCATTTACACGTCTAACTGTGAAGCATTGGTTAGAATACCATTATTATAGAGTGAATGAATTTGAAGACAAAATACGATCCGTGACTTCAATAATTTTGAAACATTTAAATTGATGCAGCAGGCACATGTTGTAGTAATGAGTATTACCGAAAAACCTTTTTATTTCATCCCTCCATTTTGTGTCTGGTTCCATAAGGACCAATCAGTTAGTCTTTTACTCCATCTATTGTCATCACTCATTGCCAAGTGTCTAGCCCATCTCGATTTTTATTGCTTAACCATTTGTATCCTTCACTCTATTCCTCTCTCTTGAGACATAGCAAGATGGTGGCAAAAGGAAGCAGCCGTGTCGAACGCAGGTGTGAAAGAGTGCAAAATTTCCTTTGGCCAATAATGTATATCAATCAATAATTATGTCCCCCCCTCGGATATTGCACAGCTGCCCCCCACCCAACAGGGCACTCTGCTGAAAACTTTTGCTATGTCATTGCCTCCCTTGATCTTTTTCTATCTCCTGGAATGAGGCTTTCAGTGCAATCACAAAGCCAAAACCGTGCAATTATATTTTTAGATATGGTTCATGAAAGTGAATTACAGTGTGGCTAAGCTTTGTATATATCTGTCCTTTATCATGGCGCAATGGTCAACAGGCTAATTTAACAGACCAGTGCACTAGTGTTGGAAATTTAATCCTCAAAAGTACCCATTATAGTGGTCTTGTGCAAGACGATGCTACGTTGGATAAATGAGGATAACACAAGAATGAGTATATCACTCCCAAGAAAGTGGAAGACCTGTGAAAATGCAAGTTCAAGATCAACTCGAAACCAGGCGTATATCTGTTTAAGTTTTCGACCAGCGGTAAGGCTGTATTTAGGGTATGGGCTAGTCAGGTTGCAAGAATGGCAGACAACTGATGAGATGGCGAAACGAACTGCACAGGTTCAGAATATATTGGCAAAACGACATCTATGATAGAGAAGTGTGGCAAATCCTGGGGAAGGTCTATGTTCAACGACTGACAATAAAAGACTGATGATGATGTGAAAGTTAACTAGGCATTACTATGTGTGCGTGTGGAGGAATAAACAGATGTTAATTATATATATATATATATATATATATATGTGTGTGTGTGTGTGTGTGTGTGTGTCATCCACAGACAGCTGTTTCGATGTATTACATCTCTTCAGTGTGGATATAGACTTTATCCCGTCCAGTACCGCGAGGCAGAATTAAAACCCTCACATCAGACCCGGAGGCCGATATCCTACCTCTGGACTACGGAACTAGTTATATATATATCGTTTGAAGTCTGGCCGACTAGTGACACGATGAATGACCGACTGGACTGTCAAACAATCACAGACCAAAATACTTTCATCTTCCACAAAGTGTTATATTTAGTGGAAAATATTTTGAAACGATCTATAAAAAAGAGAGAGGAAATACCAATTTCGAGTTTGTTTTGAAATGATGATCTCAAATCCACTTAGGAAGAAGATCCATTCAGAAGGAAAACAACCTCGGGAGCGTCCTAATCTTCAGAATCTCCGAATGGGAAGCTAATCTAGGCAGAATTTATGTATGAACCGGATTTCTGGCGATACATTTTCCCAAAGAGAATCTGATTTATGTGGAAACATCCGGGAAGAAATGATTGAAACATTTGATCAAGTGAAAATGGAGTAAGACTGCAGAGTTGTAAGGCAGGGAGGTGGGGCATGGATTATTTATATTTCTTCAATGGTTAAAGCTTGAGAAAAAGTTCATAAAATTAGCCATCACAGTCAATAATTGAACAGCCGTAGCGTTAAAATAAGTCACGTAAAAAAAAAAACTCCATCGAAAAATGAATATGATCAGAATAAATCATATTTATGACATCACTGGTGCTTTCTGCTGGAAAACATAAAATAGCGGGAACATACAAAATACACGCAAAAAGGATATAGACCTTCGCCATCTTTGGTGACTAAGGTTGTTCAAAAGTAGTTCATACTTTTTTTTTTATCTGCGAATATCAACATCAGACTTGACTGCTGTCACTTTATTTGAAACATTTGTAAACATTATATACGTATATATGTAGATATAATATAAATACAAATATACAGATACGTACATAATATATAAACATTCATAAACGCATATGAGTTTGTGTAGGAGGAGGGGTGCGCAACGAGCGCACCTCCCAATCTAATTTTATGGAATCTTTATAAAATATAATCTGCTTTCCAGGCTATATGGGATACCTCAGGAGGTATACATATAAAACTTTCCAGCCACTACTTTTTGGAAGTTTATAAGGATACACAAACCCCAAAGCCAAAAATGTTGAATCCATGTAAGTTATTTCCAGTACTCAATAGAGCATTATAATTATAATATTAGAAAAAAAAACAAAAAACTAGAGACCTCAACACAGTGAGATAAAAATCACTTCTGACGAGCATCACTCGCGAAACTTGGTGTTGTGGTCTCTCTAGTTTTATATATATATATATATATATACACACACACACACATACACACATAAAAATGCACAAGCACATGGTAAACAAACAGTTAAAATAAACTGCATCTCCCAAGCAGGAGATTAAAAGAAAGGTTGGAGATACTTACCTCTATATTACCGATAACTAGACTGCACACCTTTGTAATTATTTACCTCTCCGAACAGAATTGGAAGAGGCATATGAATTCATTCGCGTCAATCCACACAATATTTCCAAAAGTTCCCAATGAATTTCAATAACATTGTGTGTAAACCATCAGCTAAGGAAGAATCGATTAATTTTGGGGGCAGATCCCTCTTACCTCCCTTTTCATTCAATTTTTATTGACAGTTGCGTTGGCAAAGGTATTTGCTCTCTTTTATACAACTTGAAATCATTGTCCTGGCACCTACCATAGAGCAATAATTAATAAGTTTATGTTAGACCGTACATATTGAAACCAATATGAGTACCTACAGTAGAGCTAAAGTTGGCAAGTTTCTGTAAGAGCAATGGTTTTTACTTATTGTGCAGGAAAAGCTATTCAGGAGATAAAATTATGGATAATTAATCGTCAATCAACCCTTTTGATACTCCCTGGGGTATTTGTATCCCAAGCTTTCTATGACAGATGTGATATAAATGTCCTGTAGGTCTCTTCTAGAATTCAACTGAGACTTGTGTGTCATGAAAAATAAAGAGAATGAGATTTTCCCTACTTTCAAAACTGCAGACAATATTATCACAGTATGGAACCCAAGCAGAAATTGGTTCTTCGCATGACATGACTGAACAGGAAAGACATGTAGGCTAGAGAATCAGCTCTTTCAAGGGATGAATGTGAAATGGGACAAATTTATACCATCATGATTTTGGTTCTTCAAACTATGGAAAATTTTTCATGAAACAAAAGAATATTTTTAAACAACCATTAAATAAAAATAATATGCTTTTGGTTTTTTTTAATAGTCTTTTGAAAACTTCTATAATGGGAATATTCTGGTTGACCCCTATTTTTAGCATTTAGTTTTTAGACTAATCGATGATAGATAATTTCTGATCTTGAAATAATCATATTAATTCTAAATGGATTACATTTATTTGAATTCTAATGGTACAAGTCTGTGTACGATAAGTTTTTCGATAGCTGTGTGATGGATGATGCTTCTCTACAAGATTCGCTATGTCAGATTTAGAGGGAACACTGCTGCAGATCACAGTACATTGTATGTTGGACCCCTACAAGTCCACTGACCCCAATTTCGATACCACTGCCATAACAGGTTAGTCTTGAAAGGATCAAAAGGAATGTTTGAGCACTGTCTATTGCAGGGCTTTCCAAACTGTGCCACAACACTACAGTGTGTTGCTGATCTTGGAGTGTATACTGAAATTAAGTATAGTTTTGTATATCTTTCAATACTTTCAGAACGTACTTTTTCTGAGACAGTTTAACTGTTAGGATACTATTGTATAGTTGATTTGGCTAACAAAATTTAAGTAACTTTAGGGAAAAAAGGTGTTGACAATGCAAAAAGTTAAAAAAGCCATGATCTAGTGATATAAGTACAAAAATATCAGTTCTTACTCCCTTTTTCCTTTTATTAGACCTTGTGCCTCATTCAGTCAGGCTAGGTAAATATCAAGTATAAAAATATAAGGTGCTAGTCAGAGCATAATGTTTGTAAAATACTGTAATAGCTGTGGCGTCTGCCTTAGAGCAATGGTCAATAAGTTCATCTTACAAGCCTAATTAGTGTAAGGAGTTCAATCCTCACTACTGCTTGGCTCGCTTTGATTGTGTTCGACTGAGCTAAGCATTGTAAATAAACACATGTATCTGTCACTTTCTGAAAGTGAACTTTAAGCCACTTCCATGGAAAAAGGTGAAAAGCAATGATAGCATTCAACGCTTATTCTCTAGCAAACCGTTACAGTGGCAGCACGCACCTTCTTCCTCTCACTTGTACACCACAGTTGCTTGTACCTTCAACCATCCCCAACCACACTGGGAACGCCCAAGAATCCTTCCCATATAAATGGGTGAAACAGTTGCTCATTTCCACATAAACTGATTACATTTCAAGGTGCTAACTCTCACTGAAATTCTATACCAACTGTTCCAATTTGGTGCATATAAAAAAACAAAACAGAATCATTAATTATAACATTTGGTTGTTGAAAGTATAAAGAATATGGAACAAAGGAAGTCTCTCCCACTTTATAAAGTGGATGTTTGGGTCCAAGTAAGACAACCATATTATAATCGAACTGTGAATAATCAAAAGTCAATTACAAGAATCAAAACAAGTTCATCAGTGAACAGAGGTGTTGTTTTCATCACAAAATTAAAGGAATTGTGTGTAAAATATCATGTAATTATATATTAATCAATTGAAAATTGAAGAAATCTTATACTTTGATCATTAAATAATTCACAAAAAGAGTCATGCTTGACTGCTCAATAAATAAGGGAGAAAATAAGAGTCTGGGTTGTCAGAGAAACCATAAGAAAACTTAGATGGCGATGGGCTGGACATGAAATAAGAATGTCAGACATCCTGCTGGACATCACAATGAAAACAACTGCCAACAAAATATAAGATAATGAGACGGACTAGTCATGATATCCATGCTGCAGAATCTTGGAGTAAGGTCTATGTCCAATGACAGACACTAAAAGTCTGATAAAATGAATCTTATGAAAAAATCAGTTTTTATTGATGGCTTTCCTGAGAGTGGGTGATAACGATAAAGAATGTCGGGGTTTATTAACTCACCTTATATTACAAACTGCACTCAAATGAATGGTGCTACATCGAGGGATGTCTGTAATAACTAAATTAAAATTATCCCTTTTTTGGTTTAAAATTGTAATTTTCTTACATGTAAACATATAGCAACAGAATTACTGTAGCTAAAATAAGGACAAACACGTTCACATACCTGGTAAGGGTAAAAAATTCCGGAAATTCAAAAAATTAAAATTTCCAGTTCAAGCCACCGCCCCCTTTTAAAAAAAAAACAACATAAATTTATAAAAATACAAAAAAAAATTCCCCCTATACAGAATTTTGTTGGAGGAGGGGGATTTACAAAGCAAATTTATGCTAAGTCAATCCCTTACTTAGTACCCACTTGTTTTCCTAAAAATTCAGTCTTATTAGCAATCACTGCCCAAACAAAAGGTGAGTAAAGTAACTTATTCATTGATCATACCCAACATAGGATGCAGCCAAAAGATATTGGTCAAGAAAGGGTTTCTTTTGAGTAACTAACTAGACCTATTGATTGATTCGTCAAATGGAAAAGAAAAGTTTACTCGCAAACAGATTCATTACTTGGGGGCCAATCTATCTAACTTTTCAATAAGTACCCCTCCTACACCATTCTTTCAGCTTATTTTCTCAGGAAATAGAAGTCTTCTTCATCAATTTCCCTATTCAGTCCAAGATAAAACAAAAAATTCAAAAGAGTAAATCAATGGATTGTTAATATTTTATTTTAATACAATCAACATATGGAATTGAAAAGGTAAGTACTGTTGGCTTCTGGTCAGAGGAGTTTCAGACGTTTCTCCATGAGAACATGTGGGTCAACCATTGTCTCACTAAACTCAGGAACTGCAAAAGAAAGAAAAGAGAACATATACATATGTATTCATAAAAATGACAAAAATACAAAGAACTCTGAGAGAGAGAGGGAGAAAGGTAAGATGAAATACAAATAAAATTCAAGAATGTCTACTTTTTACATAAACAACACAAGTGTTAGCGAAAATGTTTTTTTTAGACACAAACCATTATTTGATAAGTAGAAGTGGTGCTACCTTACTTTGAATCGCGTTGATTTTTATCAAGTACAAGCAGACAATAAAATACTTTTATTATTGCTTAAGAAATTAATTTCAATTTCAAATCTCATTCAACAAAAAAGGGGGACTACAATTGCCAAAGAATTTTGAAATACTGAAATAGTTAATCATCTTGTAAAAAAAGTACAGGTATAAATAATTTCAAGGATTATTTGACAAAATTTAGATCATGTGAAATAGGAAATGAATTGATAAGGCTATTTGGAATTTAGAATTTGAGAAAAATGAATAAAATGTGTCTGGTAAATGTTTCTCTGTATAGAAATGCATGTTATTATTTTTTCATACATTTTCATAACTTGTTGCTGTAGTTTATCATCATCATTATCATCATCCTCATGGAAATGATTCTGAGGAGAATGAGAATTCAAATAGGTACAATGTCTATTATATAAAACAACTGGCGCCTTTTGACATGGTGTCCACCCCTTAAACACTGGTATAGCTAAACAAAATTTGGCATGCAATGAACCTAGTAGGGCAAGTAAGAAGGATTTTCAAAAAGAAAAAAAAAATCCCTGTTCAGATTGGTTGATAAAAAGAGAGAGAAAAAAAAAAGAAAAGGAATTTAACAATTCAGAGATGTCTATTGTGACTAGTTAATTTGAGTAAACTCTTATGGAAGATGATGTTAGTTGGAAATTTTGCCAGTTTCTATGAGACTGGGAGTCTAACAATAACTATAGAAAAGGTAGTTTGTTACCTAATTTGGAAATGTAATGTGACTACCATGATTTCAAGCAAGACTAATAACTTGAAAATGGAATAATCTGGTATGTTTGAAAGGTGAAGAGAAGATAAAAGGGATTTTGCAGGGGTTACTTGGATAAGAGAGATAAAATCTCTTGACTGGTGAACCCTTTTACTGAAAGTGATGGAGAGAAATCTAAAAACTTCTTTCAGTGAGATTTTCTAGGTGGACTTTTCCAAACAAGCCTGGCTGCTGCGAGGTCAAACTCCACTCCTACTTCTATTCCAAATGAACATGATTACTACGACTTTTGTATTGTATATATAAAGAATAAATTTCTTTATGTAAGACTTGTCAGTTTGGCTCAGTTGGTAAGAGAGCAAGTTGCCTACAGATCATCTGGTTATGATTTCAAATCATGGTAGGGAACTGTTGATTTTATACATTGGTAGAGACAAACATTGAAGAGTTTACTCTGCTAAATCAGACGAGGATTACTGTTGTTGTTAGGTAGGAAAACAAAGTCAACTTCAGCTTTCGAATTGGACTGGAGTGTGACAACAAGACATATATATATAACCAGCAAGGTTTTAAAAAAAAACGTATAAAGAGAAAACTGATGCGGAGTAAAAGAAAGTAATCAAGCCTTTCATGCAATTTTGACAACTCCTTTGTGAAAAACAAAAATATTATGTTCAATACCACCATGTTCAAGGACTTATAATTCAATATGTTTTTTTTCCCCCCAGGTTATACCTGGTTACATGAATTAGTACAGCAATACCTCAAGAGTACTACATGTAAACCTGCACGAATCAAAGTATTGCTGTATAAGGAGCAAAGTTTTTAAAAAAGTGGTAACATATCAAGAGAAAACTGATACAGCAACATGTCCTGCTTTTCATGCAAGTTTGACACGACTCTTTTGCAAAACACAATTACAAGTGGATAAGGAAGGAATATTTGACGTTTCCTTGGAAAAGAAGAAGCTGAAGCTGCTGCTAGTATGACCATTTGGTGTACAGTCCACTCAAAAGAGAAAGCAAGAAAAAAGGAAGACGTCCAAAGTAAAGGGGGGGGGGCGACTTCTCAATTGTTAACGAGGTCTTCCGCTGCCTTTAGGGACACAGCTAATCACAGCTCAACAACTGAATGGCCTCAGCTCATAGAGATTTTGAAAATGGACACCTCATATTACAAGTGGATTCTGAAAATAACCTGCCTGTAAGTGCTTCTGATCATGACCTTAGAGTTAGCAAATAAGAAAGTTAGTTCAGCCTTATTAATGGAGATACTCTTACAAGAACCTTGCCTACCAACTATGACCCCTCTATTCAGTTTTATATCTTGAAACAAAACAAAGAAATGGTCTGGTTGGTTACTCAATAGAAACCATCAGGTCACTTTCTCTTGTCAGCATGCTGTGTCATGGGTGATCAGTGAACAAGAAACTTTTCTCACCTTTTGTTGGGTAGTGATCACTAAAAAAAAATGTTAATTTCCAAAAAAAACAATGATGAATACTGCCAGACTACAAAGTAAGGGACCAATTCAAAATATATAGCATAGTAAATTGAAACCCCCGCTAAAACCTATTTAGTTGGGTGGAATTAGGAAGAAACAAAAATGTTATTCTGGACATAAAGAGAAAGTGTTAAAATTTGCAGCTCCCAGCTCTATTGATGTGGCCTATTCATGAGATACAAAGCTAGATCAACTTGAATACTGGAGAAACCCATGTTGACAGTTCTAAAAGGAAAAAAAAACATCACGAGTAGAGAATCTCCTTTTTACTGATAAATAAAAAATCAGTAAATGAGTAAATTTTACAAAAAAGCTTTATCATCAATTGAAAACAAAACCAGACACGGTGAAGCTTCTCTTAAATCTTTAAAACATTTTTTTTGGGGGGGGGTGTCTGTTAATTATAAGTCTCATATGAAGAAAACAGAAATTCTAGGTTTAAAAATAAAGAAGTAAAAGACTATTCAGAACTCATCAGACACTAAGGAATAGTAACTACCAATGATATTATAAGAATCATCAAAAAATTATCCAAAATTATCCAGAAAATTAGATCTTCTACCTGAAAAAAATTATAGCATAAAATTTTGGCATTGTTGGTTGAAAATTACTAAAGAGACTTAAAAAGAACTTTTGACAAAAAAATGTTTTTAAATGGTGACTTGCTGTACACATGCAAATTTTCAAGATTGCAGCCTCAAAAATGTGACCAGAAGCAAACATACAGACAAATAAAGAGAGAAAAATCTGTAACCCACTTGACTGGTTGGTCAGGTGGGTCATTTTAAAATTCTTCAAATTGTTCATTCTATACTTTGCAAAAGATTGGGCATTGCAGCTGACTATACGATTTAGTCTACTAGAGTGTTTTTTTTTCTATCTCATGTACCTAAATGTTATAGCATCTCAGTGAATAAGTCCCCACTTTATCACTACAGTTACATTGTAAATAGAACTTACCATATAAAAACTTGATTAAATTTTTTTCTAAAAACAAACATATTTCCAGATGGTTGTAGAGTCTAAAATAATGGATTGAAAGGATCTAGAGTTGAAAGAAAAAGAGAGTCCTTCAAGAACTTCTAGGCTTAAAAAAAAATGAAAATCCACGTCTTTATCTTGAATTTTCTTCTAAAAACACATGCAGTCAAATATGGCTCTGAATAAAAGATTTCAATTTGTTACTCCTCTCTTTTGAAAGCACCAGAAAATTTAAAAAAAAAATTAGATCCCAGGAGGGTAGTCAGCTAATGAAGTTGACTTTAAAAAGAAATAACAAATAGTAATTCTGTTTGAATTATTGAACATATGTTAATGGTACAGATACAAGTTGAAAAACCAGCCTGAAAATCAGACCTTAGTTGTGCAAGTTCTCTCCCTTGTACTTTCATACATATATAGAAGGAATGTGTGGAAACAAGAGGTTAGAGGAGTTTTTTGGTATGTCAGTCTGCCAGTGACCACAATCAGTACTACAGATGCTTATGCATCTAAGAAAAAAAATTACGAATTTTTTTTGATTAATAGAACTACATAAAATTTTGAGAATGTTACCCAATAATAAAGATCCCAATTTTCTAGACAATTATTAAATAATTCATTTTCCTATTTTTCTCCTCTTTTTGATTAGTTCTGACATTGTCTCTGAGTTTTTCCCCCGTACTATTGTTTACATTTGAATAACCCACCATCTCTGCTATTCTCTTATTTATATTTGTCAGATTATTACACTTTTCCTTTATGTTTATGCTGCTATTCCACATGGCCTGAAATCTGTTCTCTCACTCTACTCGAAATGTGGTAGTGTACTTAATCTTATTAGGGCATTTTTTCTTCATAAAAGAATCATTTTGTTCCTTTCCATTTTTAAGTTGTCTGATCCTACATGTTATTATAAGGCAAAGAAGATTACAACAGTAATTTCCAAAGGAAACAGTTCCACATATCTTTTGGTAACTATTTTACAATTTTTATGCATCCAAATATCACCAAGTCAAGAGATTCTTGAGAACACCTTTTCAGAGAGTGATGTTTTAAAAGTTCCTTGTTTTGTCAGTTAGCATTTGTAAAGTCATATACTAAGAGTAGTGAACAAGCAAAAAGTATGCTACCCCCCCCCCTCATACATCCTTGGTTTCCAACTGATGATAGATTTACCTTGTTTTTCCATTAGCAATAATTGCTTACACATTTGCTATTTGAGACCAGAAGATAGAAAAATTTTGTGATCATTACTCAGATAACATTGGGCTACAATTTCTTATTGGAAGCACTCTTTTTTTTTTTTTTAGTTAACACAAAATAGATAAGGCTTGATGAAACAAACTGGTAAGAGAGAGGCTAAAAACAACATAGAATTCTGAAGCCAAATACAATCTGACAAATACTTTTCACAAAATTCAACACACTGCTATCACTGATAGTCTCTTAATTTTATGACATTTTTAGCCAATTTTGCTTCCATTTGACCCTTGCAATACAACTAAAAAGCACACAGAGAACATGTATTTCTGCCATTGTCATACACTAGCTTAAATGGAAAAAAATACCTGGATCCACCCCAAAATTTAATCATGCCTTCCTTAGTCCAGACTTCCATAAAACTCCATTGAAATTTATAAAGAATTTCTGGGGAAATAGAAAGACCCTCGGTAATACATATAGCTCTGCCATCTTTGTTGGCAGAGGTAGATCAAGCTGTTGAAATCACACTTCAAAGACTATCAAATACACATCTCTTATCAGCAAAAAAACTTATTACATTGATAAATGCATTTTTAGACCGAATACATCAACAAACAAAAAAAGATTTATGTAGTGCTGGTCCTTAAAAAAAAATAAAAAAGAGGATGACTATCAGTAAAAATGAGTAATTTCTGAAAAATATACAATAAGTTTATTTTTATGTCTCTCTAACTTGTTTGTATATAATTCAACTAATCTACCCTATTAGCTTGGGCCAAGTTGTACTTGATGGAGATTTCAGATGACTGACTGATAATAAAAATCATATTGAGGAAGAGAAAGTTTTGAAACCAACTGGTAGGTTGATTTGGATAAAATGCAGAATTGAAGACTTGAAGCAATCCAAGAAGAATGAAAGAGAAGAAGAAGAAAAAAACGTCCTGGAAAAGGACAATAACAGATCAGGAAACTAGAAGGCTCACAACACTGAAAATGCCGTACACGAACTCAATCAAAAATGAATCCTTGGATCCGCCTCAAAATTTAATCATCTCTTCCTTGATTAATGACCAACCCTTCGACAAAATTTACTTGAAATTTATTGAGAACTTTTGGAGATAAGTGGACAGACAGAACAATGGAAGGACATATGGTAATAAATATACACCCTCTCCTCAACTTTGTTGGCAAAGGTAAAACAAGAAAGAGAGGAGAGACAGCAACTATTACCAGGAAAAAAAAAAAAGAAATTATAAGAGATAAGATTCAAATCAGAATCACAGCACTAGAATTCTTGACAGACAAATTGAATATTTTTGATAAAATAACTTTAAATCTGGAGAAAAAAAAAAAAGTTTTGAATTTTATTGAAAATTCTATATTCTCCTATCAGCAATTATTCCACAATTGAAATAAAACAGTGACATTTAATTTTTCAAACATAATATAATTTGAACATTTCCTTCAAATTCCCTCATTTCCTTAATTGAACAGCAATTATTTGTTGTTATAACAAGTTAGAATGAAAATAAGAAAATGAACAGACTGATGAAATACTGCAATGCTGTACATACATTTTTTGACAGCCTTTGTTTACATTTGTGTCTCTAATGAAACTATTTGTTTCTAATTGAGATTTCAAGCTAATACATATTAAAACACACAAAACAAAAATAATATGAAAAGTATCATCCAAAATGTAATAGTTATAAATATATATATCTAAATATATATATGGAGTATATATAGACATAGCATAGTCCGCTTTCTGTCACTCTCCTCTTTCTATCTTACACTTCCTATTTTTTAAATCACGAGAATGGATCTAGAAAAGGAAATGACGCAAAGAAAAAAAAATTCTCTCACTTTGTCCACTCTCTATATCATATCTGTTTATAACAATGCTATGGACCAATTAAAAAGAAGAAAAAGATGCTGTCTATCTCTTTTTAACCACTCTCTTTGGGTCACTTAATTCCTTACAAACGCTGTTAACTGATTTGAAAATTAGTCTTATCATAGAATTTTCTTTGTTCTGAAAACTGTGGCAGCAGACAAAGTAGAGAGAAGGAATACTTTATAACACTGGTAAAAGTTTCATTGCCAATTTTTGTATTTCCTTTATCTCAAGTTTAGTTGCTTTCCATTACAACTACTCAGATAGTCAGTCTACAGTTGTTTGTAAACAGTGAGGGTAACCTCTTGGTGAGACACAAACTCTCATCTTGTTTGCTTTGGGGAAATTGAGATATAAACAATACTAGTAAAAAGACTAATAATCATTAACAATGCTCCATCTAAGAAGAAAAATCAAGATAACATTACTAATTTGAGCTCTTAAATATTTCAACACTGTTCAAACCCATTAATGCTCAAATTAAAAAAACAAACAAAAAAACAACTTGTGCTTCAACAAAAATAAATTGATGCCATAAATACACTGGTGCGTATTTAGCTATATTTCATTCCTACTATATATAGCAAGTTGGGCAGTACAGTTGAGTGATAATGTAAATTTGAAATAATTGCATCTTTAAAGACAACAAATTGTAGTGTGGACATCAATGGGTTAAGATTGATGTGCTAACAGGGGAAATCTGAGATTGGAGGAATAAAAGAAAACAAAAAGAAAAGCTGGTTGAGTCACTCAATAGAAACTATCATGTGACCAATGTTCTTTGGTAGCAAGCCTTGAGGGTGACCAATTAAATAATTGAGATCAATAAGTAACTTCTCTTGCCTCTTATTGGATTGCTAAGAAGTTGGAATTTAAAAAAACCCCAAAAAAACCCTGAACAAGCGTGAATGTTGGCGGACACAAACTGGGGAGCTAATTCAGCAAAAGCTTGTATCGTAAAATTTGTTAAAAAACAAACTGTTTTTTCTAGACACAAGGATTCAAACTTTCAGTTTATTTGAGTGATTTTGCATGGCTGACTATGTGTCACACATGCAGACTCCCTGGAAAACTGAAGAAACCAATGTACACTATGCTGATGGTTTGAGTTGATGGTTTCTGATATTAATTCTATGGAAGTTGATAAATATCTATTCAGGAAGAAAGAAAAAGAAGGTGGCATTTCTAATCACAAGTGAGAGAGCAGACAACAGTGTACATAATAAAGACTTATGAATAGTTAATTCCTAATCAAAAAAATACAATAATCATCTATTGTTGGAGAATAAGCTTTCAATAGAAAGTTGCTATGAGAGGCTGGCAAGCTAGGAAAGTCATTAGATCTCTCAAGATCAACAAATGGGGGTGGCGGCAAGAGTGGATGGAGAAAGAGGAAAAAAGGAAACCAATCACCACCAAGAAGGAATGATCAACAGATTTGAATTTCTTCAAATTGTTTCTTAGAAGTTCCTACTTGAGCGAATGAAGACTATAGACTATTTGTGTATTCATAGTTTTAGCAGGTGCACTTTTTTTGCAATAGATTTTCTACTTCAAAAAGAGAAAAAAAAATCATTAATAAAGTGACCATGAATGGACTTGAAATTCATCATGATACATTTCAATGCCTGTTTAAAGCGATCAAAGGCCAACTTATTGACTACACACACACATTATATATATATATATATATATATATATATATATATATATATATATATATATATAGTATTGCCCATATGTGAATACATTCCTGTTAATTTTTTTCTTAACCAAAAATAGCAGGCTTATTTTTAGTGAAATATTACACAATTAAAACAGAAGTTATTAGATATTATTGGATATTAATTATGACCATAGTCTACAGCATTGAAACTCTGAGGCCAAAAATTTGATCATATTGCCGACCAAAAATGAGTACACTCCAACAAAAAAATATTTTTGGCAACAGAAAGTATATGATATGCAATGATACAGTAAGTGAAAAAAGTATCTGATACATTTCAGAAAGTTCTTTCAACATACTTATATGGCTACAAAATCACTCAGTCTTGTTTTGATATCATTTTGATTTTTGTAATTTTTAATCTTTGGTCTAAATTCTGACAATTTTGAAGCTGTATATAAGGATGTTAAAATGAACTTTTTGAAATGCTTTGGATACTTTCTGCAGTCACTGTAAATGATAAGAAAAAAATAAGGCAATTGGGAAAGATTCAAAGTATCCTGACTAGAGTTGGATATTCAAATAGGATTCATAATAACAGATTAAATAATGTCAAATCAAATAGAAAAGCCTTATCAAGTCTGAAATGCAGTAATTCAAGATGTCCAACATGTGTTCATCAACATCAGATTAAAGATGTTTAAAAAACAAAAAACGAACTGGCTGCCAAAAACTACTTGAAAATTTGTTTATACAGGTTTAAATATACAAAACTGCCTTAGATAATAGTTGAGACTTTTGTAGCACATTTAGATGGATTCCATCATGTTTGGTAGAATTTACATTTCTGTACTCATCAGGGCACGGCCTGTTCCAAAGGGACCGGACTTTATGATGTAGGGAGCAGTCTGCCATAATTGTCATCTAAATCATATTCCGTCTATCATATGAGACTACAGCTTTGAAGTCTTCTGGTTGTCTTCAATGTTGTGTATTAAGACATAATGTATCTAAATTTGGATGATCCTAATGTGCAGAAGTCAAGGAAGAATTCATAGAAACAATGAAAAAGATCAATGATCAGTAGATTTTTAATTTTTTGAAATTTATTAAATTTTTTTGAGAACAGCTGATCCCCCCAAACTCCCAACCTGGCACAGCACTGCCTTGTGTGCTGACTATTACATCTGGCAAATGTTGACTCCATACAATGACCAGTTGTCGAATAATTGTGGAGCATAGATTTCTCGAGAACTGCTCATCCAAAAAACACCAAACTCAACACTGCACTGCCTTGTGTGCTGACTAATATATCTGGCAAGTGTCTACTTCATACAGTGATCAGTTGCCATGTAATTGCAGTACACACACACACTTCTCCAATTGTACTTAGACTGCGGAAATGACTAAGCCCAGAAAATTTATGACAGACGGTAAATTAAATTTCAGACTTGAGAAATCATTCAACTGTAAGGTTTTTTCAAGGGCCCAATTGTTATGACAACAAGCCGGGTAGTCTGCCACAAAATACAGACTGTTAAGAATTCTTTCTTTGTTTTTTTTTCTCGATGCTCTCATTTTAAGAGCTTTGGTGCCAATTTATTTTTCAAAGAAAATTCAGGGTGGGCAAAGAGTTAAAAAGAGTGCCATAAAAGATTAGAAGGAGATTGTCAAATAATAGATAAGAATCAATTGAAAAGTCTTAGAAAGGCAACACTAGCAGAACAAGCATAATGTAACATAAGCTAAGCACATTTTCAAGAGAAAACAGCAGACATGTAAACATGAAATTGAAGATTTTAGAGATTTTATTAACCACATGTATATACATACATATATATATATATATATATATATGTAACAGATATCTGGTTAGTCACAAACATACATAACCAGACCTGTCTAGCATTTGCTCTTATTCATTATGCAATTTATACATCAAACAAGATAGGGGAAGACGCAGCTGTCCCTCAAGTGATTTTCAGCTTTAAAATAGATTTATTTCAGTTTTTCTAGATAATTCAAAAGTTCAATTCATAACACAAGGCATTTGTATCTTATCTAACCAACAGTCACCATCTGGAGAATAGAAAAACAGCAAGCAAATACATCAAAGCAAATAATACAAAGAGTTAAATATTATCCCCATTGACAGTAATGCTTACATATGATGCCCAACCCAAACGAGAGAGTGTCATATCGTGTGTCAAGAATGAAAGGACAATAACAATAAGCAATTGTAAGGAAAGTAGGAAAGAACAGCATAAAATAACATGTTTTGCAATTTCCAACCTGTCAACTGGTGTAGATATTACAATGAAATAGTTGTAAAATAGTGGCAGCTTGAAAGTATATAATAATGCATACAACACAACTTTCTTGTACTTCATAAGAAAACTGGTTTCATTTGAAATAATGACCTTAACCATGAAAGAGAAAAACTAACAAGAGGGGTCACTGACAACTTGAAAAACACCCTGAATTGTTATAAAACTTTGAACAAGGTCAATTGTTTCATGTGGACATTTCTCAAACCATAGTTGGTTCTTTAATAAAGGTTTTCTAAATAGTAACGGAGACTCCTCAATGTTATCTGCAGCTATCAAGATGTGCCCTGTCTTATCTTTCTAAGTATGATGGGGAAGTGCAGTCAGAGGAAGGGGTCCCCAGTGCCCAAGTTATACATTGACTCACCTGAGCCAATTTCTCTAAGGTGAGCATGTTCAGGATTCAACTGTTGGCATATTGAGTAGAGGATAGGATTTTAGCCATTTAAACAGCAATACCACACCAGAACAGGCAGGAAACCAAAATCTCTACATCACAAAAATGTGGTCAGCAGAAACTTGTTTTGAAATGACTTGAAACTCAATATTTGAGGCCTGAATCTTGAAAGTGTATCTCCAAGAAAAACATCACCACAGCCACAATCATCTTTCTATTGACAAGTGAGGGATACCAGTGGACCTTCAGATTACTGGTGATGGCATAAAAAGGATAGATTCATACTTAGCACAAAATGATATCAGAATTAAAACTCGGATTTATCATCCAGATATATTTTAAAACATTGTAAAACATTATTATTCTTTATTAATATTTTCTTTCATCTTTAGTTCAATTGCTGTTCATTGTAACTAAACAGACTTCCAGCAGTGAATGAACAGTAGAGACCAGAAATAAAGGGTAAACTCTTGGCGAGAAACAAACCCACATCCCTTTTATCTTGAGAGGGTTGCCTATGAGCAGTAACTGGTCCGGCTGAGCTATTAGAGCTTATTCTCATTTCATATCGGCACTTTTTACTCACAATAGTAGATGATTTGCTACAAAAAGCAAGTAAACTTGAAATGGAAGAGATGACTAGCCAAAAATTAAAAGTGGCTGGATTTATTATTACTATGTTCCAAGTTTCTACAAACTGTGTCAATCTTGGGCCCTTTAATACAAAAAAAAGCACACATGCAAAAGAAAAGGAAATCTTTGAAGTTCAAGTCACAAAGATGTCAAAAATCAAAATCAAAAGAGGAAGAACAAAAACAATAAAGGAGAAAATAGAGAATCCTAATCTCAAGTGGTAGGTAATATATGAAGTATGAGCAGTTCCGAGTACATGATGTGGCTTAAAATTTGGATGAGAGAGATCACCTAGTTTAATGACATGAAGTTATTATGCCAACCAGAACTTAGTTTGCAACCAGATCTACTTGAATAATAATAATAATAATAACAACAACAACAATTACAATTACAGAGGGGTGGAGTCAAGTGCTTGGGGGAGGAGGAGGTGAGGAAGACGAAACAAAAGAAAGATTCCAAGTAGAAGACCAATTACTGAGTTCAGAAAATTATTTGTCACAAAGTTTGTGAGGAAATGGTGTTCTTCAGGAGCAAAGTCCAATTAACCTCAGCTGTCCTGAATTCAAACCATTATGGCCACTAACCTGTGACCTGATGGTCAAGTGAATAGCAGATACTGAAGACGAATTCTATATATCTGAAAGATTCTCATTGGTTGGTCATGGTTGCTATGAGCAGTGACCAGCTCATATTACTCATAAGATCCCAATACTGAGTTGGTCATAAAGCCCAGCACTTAATTATTTTTGCCCTTTGAAAAAAAGAAAGAAAAGATCTATTTCTCATAAATAAAGTGCTTTTATCCAAAAGCCCCACACATTAAATCTAGCAAATTTCATGTTAGACATTGAAGGCACATAAAATTACAAGATCAAAATTATATTAAAAACAAAAAAATTGTTTTTAGAAAAGAAGAAACTGTGGAACAGAGAAATGTTTTCAGAGGAGCAAACATCACTAGCATCGATTGCAGTCACTGACTGACTTATCAAAATGTGAGTTACATGCCTTGCTCAGTATTGTCAATTGAGATGTTTTTCATGAAAATCTAGATATTTTTGGTTACTTCAAAATGTCAGAAATTCCTATCTAGTTGATTTTTAATCAAATAAATAATTTTTTTCAATTAATTTATCGTATTATATTTTTAATAAACAAATAAAATAAAGGTGGAAAATTAAAGTCACACCTTATTTATTAATATGTAATATATTTCCAATATTTTAGACATGCATCTGGAGAATCTAGATGTTTCTAGATTCAATTTAGAGGTAAACTTGAAAATAAGGTTGGTAATACTGTCTTCGATAGATTTTCTCAGAAGAAGAGAACTAAGATTGTTTTTATAAAAGAGAAATTTGTTGAGCAGAGAAATGCTCATATCTATTTTGATTATAGAATTCATCTGAAGCTTTACTAGTAAGAAATAAAGTATTAAAACACACATATACAATATTAAAACTGTTACAACTGGAAAATTTAATGGTATTGCAAATTCCCATAAAGCTATTATCAAATTCAAATTTGACTAATTTGTTTATGAAGCTATATTTCTCACAATGTTTATAATTTAAAATATGGAAAGAATTCAAATGTCGGTACAAAAGGTGGATCAATAAGTCCATTACTTGATACATAGCTATTAGCTGAATTTTGAATTGAAATTCTCAGTGTATAATGTTCAATCTATGAGATTAATATTCTCCACTGAAGTAAATGCACTGACAAAGAAAGAGATCATGTTGAAACAAAAAATTTGTTCAGTATAATAAGTGCTTTTTTCATCATTATGCTGGAGATTTATATATCTACATAGTAGCCCCATCTATATGGAGGCCTAGATGAGGAGTTGTTAGTTGGGTGGGGGTGTCTGCAGACAAGAAGAAAAAAAAAACATTACATTTCCTTTTATAAGCTACAAAAAAATTCATAAATTTCAGACACTTTACTTTGGTAAAATAATACATTTAATACAAAAATAGAAGTTGAATGTTGATTGTTTTATCAAAAAGTAACAAATCGTTCAAGCGGAAAAATCCATCATTTCAAAGGGTGTGTAAGGGATTTTTATCCGCAATCTTATTACCTCTCAAGTGGAATAGTCCATGGTAAAGGAGTGAGAACAAAAAAAAATTACACTGTTCATTATATAAGTAGATAGAATTTCTAAAAGATATCAAACATTGGCATCATATTCCAAATGAAAAGAAACATTAGCTTAATAAATGTCACTTGTATTAAGTTAGATGTGACTAGCAACAAAGTTTATTGCAGGATAAACTTTTTTTTCCCTTTTCAGATTGTACTAAGTAAAAGGCAATGCCAGCAACAGAGTTCTCTACCCTAGATTCTTTTAGCAGATTATTTATTGGGCCAAGAATGGTACTGGACCAACTGTTATATAGACAGATGACTGGGTAGTGGTTCTTCCAATCACGTAGACTTGACTTAGCTAAACTGTCCCATATGGGGCTTGTCAGAATGACTATCACCAGGAAAGAGGAAAAACATTATATATATATATATATATATATATATATATATATATAAAGTAAATAATTGCTGTGTCACAAATTTATCTGATCATGATAGTAAAAAAAAGCTCAAACAAAACACAAAAACATTTCAATATATTTATGGTCAGGACAGCAAAGTAAGTTACAGTCAATTAACCCTTTCAAGACTTCTATGACATATATATCCCTAACTTTCTGTGACTGCTGGGATATTAGTTTTGAAAACTCAACAGCTTTTAACACCAAACATTAAGAAACTTTCTCAAGAATTCTTTTTGTGTCACTTCAGTCATTTATTTCCCAATATCCATAATTCATGTAATTTTCTTCAGTGTTTTTTTTCCTGTTTTACATATGATTTGTTATAATGGTACTATGTGTAAATATTCTCTTGTTGGAATCAGTTGCTTATCATATACATATATTCTGTAGATCTCTTGCGGAATTCAACAGAGGCATTTCAATTCAGGCATTAAACACCTCAATAGGTTTGTCTCGATAGGTTTTAAAAAAATGGAGCAAAAAAGAAGAGAGTGGATTAACACTATTGATATATAGTTTACTAATTTCAATGTTATGTGAATTTTGGAAGACTAGTTGAATAGTTGTGGTAACGTTAGAACGTTAACATTTGTTTTCTCGAATGAACTTAGTTAAAACATAATACAGGAAAAGGAAATAAAATAGATTTATTAACAATACCATTTTTGCTAGATGTAAGTTTTTTCTCTATCAATAAGTACACTAAATATATACAATTTCTTTATAAAGTATTGTTTGCAGTTTATTAGTAATGGAGATGCTTGTAGAGATCTCATTTAATACATTTGTAAACTGTAAACAAGACAAGGGTAATAATTTCCTTGGTTCAAGGCTAACTGTTGAGGTTACATTATACTGAAAGCCAAAGATTAAGACGTCCAAGTTTACAAAACTAAGTGCTTTGATATGCAACTGATAAAGCAAAAATTCAAAGCTTTATCTAATTTGGATATACAGTGGATTCCTTTTAATAGAACTGCGTCGGGACCAATAACCAGCTGGTTTGATTAACCGAACAACTTTCTTTTAAGCACAAAGCATCAAAATTTCAAGTTGAGGAGAAACAAAAACCACAACAACTCCAAGTCCCTTTATTTTTATGCTTTTCCTTTTTTCTGAAAATTTGTGTCACAAGTTAAATTATATTTGGAAGTTGTTTCAAGAACTGATAAATATATTTATAGAAATTCTATTGGATTTTATTTAAAAAAAATGAGAATTTGGTAGCACTGCTGCCTGGTTTAAATAAACATCACATTGGTCATAATAAATGGAGCAAATTAATGATGATTACATATGTTTGAATTGGGTCTTATAAGATTGATCCTTTTGTGCATCTGGTTGTAATAAATCAAGTGGAATCCACTGTATCTTGCTTCATTAATGATATTAAACGGTGACATCCAAAGACTTTTTTAGAGAAAATTTTAAGAATCCTGAAGCAGTAGGTGTTTTCATGGAAAGAAAATCAGGTTAAATGTTCTATCTCGAATAAGAACAGGAAGTTTGATTAATTTTACGAGATCTCTTTCAATTTACCACTCAAATAATTGAATAAACAAGTTTCATAATGAAAAGAGATAAAAACAGATACATGTTAATCAGTCAAATAACTCACAAATTAAAATAAGTCAGTAATGACAAAAGTAACTAATGAAATGTATAAACAAAATAGAAAAACATTTTGATTATATATTGAACGAGCAGTTGATGTGCTTATAATAAGCAAAATGAAGGAAAAATATAATCAATTGGTCTGAAATGGCTACCTGAAATTCAGGCAATCCTGAAACAATTTCTTGGAAAAAATTACTACTTCTACAGTATGCCATGAAAACAACTTGAAAATCTTTATTTTTCAACAGGTAATTTGAACTTTCTTTTGAAAAGTTCAACATCAAACATGATCTATTCATACATAGAAATATATAAGCGTAATGTAACCTAAATGGATTGGAGAAAGAGATTAGATAACATTTAGCAAATCTTTGTCTATGGTAACCACTGTGTGCAAATGAATTTAATATGAATATGTGTACTTTGCATAAATGAATTACTGTAGCTTGTGTATGTACTAAAACTAATTATCTGGAAAATAATAAAAAATTATCTAAAAAAAAAATACTAGCACAAGATTTGAATAATGTTGGTCTCAAAATAACCATAGAGAGCCCCAAAAGCACTTGGGGGGGGGGGGAGAAGAAAAAAAGTTTTAGATGATGCTTAGTTGTGTACCCATGCGAATTCTCTAG
The DNA here is from genome assembly GCA_963457665.1 of Thysanoteuthis rhombus. Taxonomy (NCBI): domain Eukaryota; kingdom Metazoa; phylum Mollusca; class Cephalopoda; order Oegopsida; family Thysanoteuthidae; genus Thysanoteuthis; species Thysanoteuthis major. The sequence goes on from OY735200.1 coordinate 82,460,776, forward strand.
GTTGTGACTCCAAAAATATGACAAGGCATGCCAGGAGACACTCTCAAAGAGAGAAGAATCTGTAGCTCACTTGGCTGGTTGGATTGGGTCATTTGTAGGGCTATGGTGATTCGATTATTATCAGCAGTTTTGGACAAGTCAGAATTCAATGGGTAGTTGATTTATACACATTCTAAAAAGCTGGAATTATTGCTGAATAATTACCATGAATGCTGGACTATAGAACGAATAGTTCACAAGGGTATTTAGAGGACTACCGCTCACTGCAGCTCATCCAAGGCCCATGATGGGTCTGTAGAGGGCTTTGGTAGATGGCCCCCTAGACATAATACCAGTGCATAGAATGCAGTGTAATATTTGCATAGTTTTTTTTCCCAATGAATTAAATGTCTATCATATATTGTATATGAGACTCCCTTATAACTTGGTTTGGAATATTTTTGAAAGTTGAAACATCTTTATAAATATCATCAACTACTCATCAACAAAAACCCAAAATAAAAGAAGAATTTCAGCAGAAAACTCAATTGACATAACTAAAACAATAAATTTCATCAATTTGCAATCAATTACATGTAATTATATGATATTTCATACATAAATTCTTTGATTTTGTAATGAAAACAATACCTTTGTTCATCAGTGAACTTGTTTTGTTACTAATAATCGACTCGACTATCCATGGTTTCAAACCTCTACACCCACTTATAAAGGAGGGGGATGGCTACTGTATTTATGTTAGGATCCTGATGTACATTTCAATCAGGGAGGAGTTAATTCCTTTATATTTTTCAGTCTACTGCAACTGATCAAAGCTCCAGAGAGTGGTCTATACTGAGGTCCGGTAGATGGCCCCTTTAGTCGTAATACCAGCACATTGGATGCAGTATAATATTTGGATATCTTTTAAAGAATGTCTCTCATGTACCCGCACATAATATATTTACATCAAGATCCATAAAGGATATTTTAGTCAGGGAAGAGTTAATTCCTTTCAGTTACGTTGAAAAGTAAAAATTGCAATTAATTTGTGAGCAGGAAGTCAATAAGAGAGGAGAAAGCAAATAACAGGAAGCTTTGTGGTTTTGAGGTTTACATTTCAAATTATGGAAAGAACCAAAAATAACAAAGATAAAAGAAAAAAAGAAATGAAAAAATAACCGGGAAGTTATTTTAATTGTCTAATTTCTTGAACCAATCATTGAAAAACATTGTTTAAAGTAAATGAAAAGGAGATAAGAAATGAAAAACAAAGTAGCCGAAGAAACTAAAAACTAAAAGCACTAGTCATTCAAGATAAACTAAAAAGAAGTATCATTGTAATGATGTTTATTCATGAGAGAGAGATAGATACAGAGTGAGAGAGAGAGATAGATACAGAGTGAGAGAGAGAGATAGATACAGAGTGAGAGAGAGAGATAGATACAGAGTGAGAGAGATAGATAGATACAGAGTGAGAGAGAGAGAGAGAGAAACCGGGGTGAATGAGGGTCTGTCTTTTTTATAATAATGTTTTTCCTGCACCCCCCCCATAGAAAGACTAGTATGGTTGTGTTAATCTTAGCCTTGGCTTGGGTCAAATAATACTGGCTGCTTCTTCCTTCTAAAGTACTTGCCTAAGAGGTTTCAATACAACAGGAAAGGAGTCATATTAGTTGTTATTGCAGTCAGTAGCAGGGGGGGGGGGACTAATTATTGCCTCCCTAAAAACTGCAACTTCCGGGTAGAGAAATCTTGTGTGGAGGGGATGCAGGACAAAATTCGGACATCAACCACAACAGTGGTTGACAACAATAATTAGTTATTTCCTTGTGTTTTTTTTAGTGGATAAAGATGGAATGAGCAAATTAAACAACTAGCAAAACTCAAACAGATCACACGATCGGAGCCAATACAGATGAAGTAGACTAATCGTGTACATGACTGAAAAATATAATTTCTGCACATGATCTGACATGCAATATTTTGAAGTTATTTCATGTGCAATGAATGATGACTAAAGTGAACTTGAAACAGGTATCTTTTAAATTCAATTAATGCAATCAGGTGAGAAGTTAATTGAACAAAAAAGAACCATAAAATCCAAGTTCTTATTTGCATTCTCACCTGAAGGAACTGCATGATTCAAAACTGTATGAATGGCAGAGTGCAGTGGTCCGGTTTGAAATTATATTTACATTGAAAATAGAACATCAAATCTAAAACCTTGAAAAATTAACTTTTTCCATAACTGTAAGAGCAATACATGGAATTGAGATGCACAGATTAGCATTGGAATGGTGCAGATACCTTGAAAGCTGTAGGAGGAGCCAAAAATTAGGGGATAAGTAGTAAAAAAAGTAAAAATGTAAAGAACAATAATAGTGTGATTGTGGTGTATTCCCAATCACACTAATAAGAATAATAATTAAAGGAGGATGTGTTCAAAAGACTTTTAAAATGCATATGCAAAATTTGTGAGTCTTCAAAGGAGAAGTTCAAGAGTAAACACCTGTAAGTCATTAGTTCAAGAGCGGAGCTAAATTGTTAAGTGTGAGCTCAATAGAGAAACAAAAGAAAATGATTGAAGAGTGAACAACGCTTTTCTGAGAGTATTCAAACTGAAAAACAAAAGTAATTCGTTAAGAGAATATTGTTATCTGATCTAAATAGTTCAGGACATTTTTGTGACTTCATTAGATAGAAGTCCTCTTGATTTTGATCAGCTGAAATACT
>OY735200.1:82468490-82533438 GCA_963457665.1 Thysanoteuthis rhombus
TGAATAAGTGATGATATAAAAAAAAGGGGTCTGCAAACCACAGCCCACTGGTCATACAATATCTTATTACAACTTTCAATATATTCTTGTTTGCAAATTTTAATTATCCTAACAGATTGTATTGAAATGTTTCTAAACTTCAAAATGTTTATATTCCCATTGTGTCTGCCATTTCAGTTGTAACATTCACCAACACAAATAAATTCTCATAGTTCCAATGGTATGTTGTCTTGTTTGCTACATTTCCTTCTGGTCATTACACTCCTTTCCAGGATTTCTGCATTCATAAAGAGTTCTTATTTATGGTTATTTGACTTATTTATGGTTACTTGACTTACTTATGGTTATGCTAGATCTAGGGAGGGAGGGGCACCTGTATTTTTCATCAATTTATTTATCAAAATCATAAATGCTTTTCACTACTAAAATGACAAGTCTGGTTAGTCACTCAAAAGAAACTATGAAACCAACGTCTACTATGACAGCATGCTGTGTTGAGTGAGATATATGAATAAGTTACTTTCTTGACTCCAAAGTCCAAATATTCAAAATAGAAGTGTGGATGCCAAGCAAAAATTAGAGACCAATTTAGCATAAACTTACCTTGTAAATTGACACCCCTACACACACACTAAAAATACTTTTGGGGAAAGAGTTCACCCCCCCCAGACATAAGCAGTAAATGTTAAGATTTTCAGCCATTAACCACCATTGGTGTGGCCTACAAATGTGATACATACATATCTAGCCAGACTGACTTGAAAACTGGTGACAGTTTGGGTTGATGGTTTCAAATAAACACGTGGAAACCAAGGATGAATTATTGAAATTTTATTCTTTGAAATAATTTCATGTATAGTGATTCAGGATTTGATTAAATCAACAAAACAAAATTCAAGCACACAGTTATATAGGATTATATTTTTTAAGAATTATATACAGTATTTTCCCTTTCATAATGTGAGTGTTATGGTCAAAAGTCAATAACAGGTTTGTCGTCGAAGGAAGGTGTTGGTCACGTGACAATTTCTAGTGAGTGACCAACCAAACTTGTTTAGTTTATATCATATATTCATTTTTTAAATAAATGGTACATTTTATAAAAGGAAAAGATGGGAGTGACAAGAAGGTTCCCAACATATTTAATTGTTTTTTTTTGATTTTGAGTAGAGTTTAATTTGTTGAAGTCCCAAGCCAAACAAAAAGCCATCTTTCCTTATTCATATATATTTGTATGTTCTGTCTTTACAAGTGAAAAAGGTTGGTTATTGTTGGAAAGCAAGTTTTCAGTGTTTGTCCACTTATGAAAATAAATAAGTAGGCAATGGAAGGCAGGAAGGATGTAGATCCTGTAACAAGAACCAGAGACCAAAGAGGCTGACACAGCCACTTGGTAAGCGACTCTCAAAGAGTGTGTCTGGAGACACACAGATATATATTCCTAAACATCAAGAGTAATTAGAGAGAGGGAAATCATATTAAGACTGTCACTCAATGTCAAGTCAAGATTTCAACTAAATCTGCTAAATTAAAAAAATATGAACATTCTTATTCATTTTGACTAATTTTCGTCTTCATTTTAATTTTTAGTTGTTTTTATCACAACTTATAACTCAGGCCAATAAAAAACAACCACAAATTAAGATAGAGGTAAAAATTATCAAAAATATAGTGTTACACTGTCACCCAATAATAATAATGAAAAAAAAAAAAAAAAAAAAGCAGACTCAGTTAAAAAACATGCAACGTTGTATATATACATTACTTATGAACCCTGTTTAGTCAGCTTTCTTTATTCCTTTCTTGTATTCTATTTTTTTTCATCTTGAGAATAGATTTTCAAAAAAGGAATATGACATAGTGTGACGTAAAAAAGAATTTCACCTTCTTTCTCTCTCTTATTATTCCCTCTTATTTAGATAACCTCTTTTTTTCATCTTTTGGGAATGCTGTCTCTTCAAACACTCTCTCATCGGGTCACCCAATTCCTTACAAACACTGTTAACCGATTCAAATTTGATATTTTCTCTTAGAACTGTCAACTTAAGTAGCAGTTAATAAATAAGATAAGTATGAACATTTTCATTGAGTTGAATAGACGAATATTAACTGGTTTCAAATTTTATGGTCGTTCACTGGTTAAAAATTTACCCCCGCTGCTTCCAAATAAACATACTAAGAAAAATTCAAATGAAGAGTAACAATATTTTATATTGTGTTTATACTGTTGCCCCCAAGATATCAATGTCAAAGAAAAAAAAAAAAAGATATTTTGTATTATTTGCTTTTTTAAAATAGCAAACCTAAATAAAGAGGTCTAAGTTGTGAACAGAGATGCTGGTCTGGTTTTTATGGTAAGTCATGATCCCATTTCTCCCATAGGATGAGCAAGGCTTCCTCTGTAGGTGCTATGTTTAAGAGGTTGACCACATCAAAGCTCACCATTAGTAATGACCAAATAGAGAACTGTCTAATTAGTTCCACAAAATGGGTTTAGTTCTTCACATATGTTGGTGTCTTGCCCGACAAAGGTCTCAGCCAAGAAGCGGCACAGGGGGTGACACACTGAGCCAGAGCAGTTAACTATAGGTCTTAATCGTATGTCTGCCTCTGAAAGGCCAGACACATACGGTAGTTAGCATTTTGTATCAACTGTCTATATTCTAAGCATCTCTCTTAACAACTTATGGCAGATGTTAATGTTTTGTGTTCAGATGACATCTTTCCAATTTGGGCTCGATATACAGTACCTCTCACAAATATTTGAATGAACAGAAATTTTGCATACATCGCTTGGCTATAAGAGTTAAAAAAGATAAGAGAACTAAATTCTATTGCAATCAGTACCCGCCTAATAAAAAACCAAACAAACAGTATAAACATCTGCCAAGTAATACTTCTTAAATTTAGATAGAGAATAAATAAAGATGGTGAAGTACTATGGACCTTTAAGCTTTGATTTCTGATTACAAACCAATGTCATCTAGTCAAAACATCAGTAGAAGAGTTCATCAGTAGAATAAACAAAATTTAATACCAAATATCTTTCACTGAATCACCTACCAACAACAAGTATAAAAGAAAAGGGCCGGGAATAAAAGAAGAATTATTCAAGAAACTTTTTAGATGAAGTCAATATTTCAGAACTCTTCAAGAGACTTATTTACAAGAGTTGGATTTCAACTGGAAAACTTCCTGTCTTGAATTAATTTCTGAAATATTTTTTGTATTCCATCTTTCATGTTGCCCAAGCTGAATTATAAATCTAAAAATCATCAATTTTTATGCAAACAATGCTCGATTCAATTTGATTACTGATGCATCAATACCTTCCTGTGTGTCATGTAACAGGGTTGCTAAATTTGGCCAGAAGGAGAGATAATACAAGCTCAATTTCAGATAATTACCCAACAGAGGTACTGGAAGCAGCGATTCAATACCAACCTCTTGAGACAGGCACCCCTTCTCAAGATGGGATATTGAACCTCTGCCCCCAAACAGGCTTGAATTCAAAATTCATCACTATTCCATTGAGTTGAGAAAGAATTATACTACAAAGACTGAATCAAGCAACCTTGCCATATAGTACACTAAAGCCCTGTTTACAGCACAAAAATCAACCTAGGCTTGCCCCAGGTTAAAACTATCCAGATTAGATTTTTGTAATATAAATGCAAGCTAACCAAGGTTCACTCCAAGTTAGTTGGTGTTAGCACTACAAAATCTATCCTAGGTTAGTTTTCATTGTGTTAACAGGGCTCAAGTTTATGGATGAAACACTACTTGAATTCTTATAAAGGATTATAACATAATTAAAAGGCGTTTTAGTGAAAAATTAACAATAAAGAAATGATCAACATCAAAAATGATAAGTTGAACAACTATAACAACCAGAATAAACTTTTGAGTGAATTGTATAAATATTTTACTAACTTAAATCACTGAAAGGTCTATTTTTATGGCTTTGTAGTTATACCTTGGATAGTGTGGGTTGATTTATTCCAAAATTTTATCTAATGTTCAACACCACACAGGTCTTATTATAATTTAATGTATGTTTTTGTCATCTTATACTTAGTTACATTAATTTGTACAGCAATACCTTAAACATTCTGCATCAAAACCCATACTAATTAAATCACATTATTTAAGGTATGGCAGTATTATGTTATTTTCTGAACCGGGTAGGCAGTCCTTCAAGCCTATTGCTATACCGAACTCCATTTTGCTATTTTGGTCAGTTGGTCTTTTTAGCTTAAGATAAGTCATTTTAATTGAAGGTCAAAGCCAGACTACTTCTACTTTATTATTCATTGTGTTTAGAGAGCAAAGAGTGAGAAAATGATGAAAAGAAAAAAGTCACCATGATGCATGTGTTGTTTTTTTTTCTAAACATTCAATCTAAGTTTACAAGACAAAATAAAAAATCAATTTTGTCAACATGAGGTATCTTGTGTGTCAATGCTCTATCAGTTTGAATTAATGTACAAACTGGGGCTAAGGATTAGCAAGTAGCACTCAACAGCATTTGGTCTAGAATAACTATCAACATAACTTTCGAACTGTATTGCCTCAATCTGGATCAAATTGAGGCACATAAATAGTATTGCTAAGGAGTATTTAACCAAACATTACTGCTAAGGAGTATTTAACCAAACAGTATTGCTAAGGAGCATTCAACTTACTTATATGGCTTGGTTTTGAGAATTAAAAACAGGAACTGTACACAAGAAGAACCAAATTTTATTGCAATTGGCACAACAAGGCATACATTCACTCATGTTTTGTGGTTCTGAATCCTAAATTTCTGGAATTTTTTTCTAATAGAACTAAATCGTAAGATGAATCAAACCAAATATTTTTCCTATCCTTGTTCATCATCAAACAATAAGATTGAAAAGGCTGATGAATATGGCTATTTCAGAGAGTTGTCAAACTAGTTAGTTAAATAAATTTCAACTAGACCAATACCCATTTTGGAAAGAATGCAATTATAGGCAAAGAACACATTTTGTGCTCGTTCAAATACTTAAGAGCAATACTTTAAATTTCAAATATTCTTATTAAAAGGGGGAAAAAAATGTTAGTTTTCCAGAGTTTACATTCCAGAATTTGTCTCTTAGTTACCGTAATGATGAAAGAGAAAATGATTTTATAGAGAAAATGGTAACAGCTTGAATTACCAATAAAAATTCCATACACACACAGACATACATACATACTCAAGAATTCAAAAAAGAAAGTTCATAATCAATTATTCACATCAGATATTTGATAAATCAATGAATAAGTAAAAGAAAAGGTACCAATAAAATATTATTTAAATATGAACTGGAGCAGGTGAAATGAAAAGCGAAAATAGTGATCTATCTAACATTCAAATCTTTAGATATGAACTTTAAATGTTATTAAGAGTAAATGTAATGTATCACAGGCCAGGAAAGTGCAAAATATATGTCAGACTATGGGACAGTTTCAGAGGGCCTTTGGAAGACTACCAGCCACTGCAACTCATCAGAGCCTTACCTCAGCAAAATTGAGATACCTGAAGATGTCTTAGAACCATCTTGGTGCTTTTAGCTAATGCAAACGGAATTCTTTGGATTTTTGTATTAGTCCTGCTAGGTTTTTCAATAGAAAAAGTTTTTAAAAAATCTTTTTATATCAATGCTGGAATTGGCAATAATTGATCAACAAACCTGAAAGTCAGGTCATAGATGTGCTAGTTTGATTTCATTGATTGCCATCTTAGAAAGCCATCAGATGAAACCAATTATCATATTAGCTGATGGAAGTCTTGCACTTCAGATAATGTAATAATGGGAGTGTTTTGGTGTGTCAGTTTGACAGTCAGTCAGTGACAATCACTGGTAATAGAGATGCTCACACATCTAATGATAAAATGCAATGATTGCAAGTTTAAAAGACAATCAACAAATTTTTCAGATGGGTATCCTTCCTGGAAAAAATAAAACCTGTGGAATTTTGTTGTGAATCTAACTCAAGTTAATAAGTCTTATTACCCATCCGCAGAGATTGAAACAGAATAAAGAATTAACTTCATCATCTTCAGGACTTGATACTTATATCATTACTAATAAAGACATTACATTATTAGTAGATGGAAATGTTACCAAGAGAGAAGGTTACTTATGTACTTTGTAATCATTTTTGTGTCAAACTTTTCTGGAATGTTAAATTCTAAGTAACGGGGTCAATTGATGTGTGCTCATACAAAAAAAGCATCATGAATTTTGGTGAATTTTTGACATGATCTTTTCTACTGGAAGTAGAGAAAAAAGAATTAGAAAATTGTTTCCGTTATTTGTTGATTCTTAAATTTTAATTATATATTTCTAACAGAGTTTTTCAACAATAGTTAAAAAAAACTGAAGGATTTCTTTTCTTGAGAATGTATAAGCATGATGAAGAAGATATACTTACACTTTATACCCAACATCTGAAACTTGCTGTAACCTGATTATTGCATACATAACATCCCATATTAATGTAGAAGAGAATATAAGGGAGAAACCAGCTATCTCCTGAAAATCAGACTTGAGGAACACGAGAAAACCATTCCCGAAAGGGAGATTGAAAAATCTGGTATGGCAGATCTTATCTAAAGAGAAAGGCACACATTATTTCTTCTGGAATGAGACCTGAATAAAAGATGCGGGAACAGTGCAGGAGGGTGCGGAAATTCCAGGGAATGGCATGGAATGCATTAATGGACATTTTGACTGTTCATTGATTTTTTTCAAATAATCATGAATTGCACGATTAATCATTACTTATAAAGCTATCAACTTCACAATTTAGCTTCAGATTTTTTTTAGGCAAGTGCTAACTAAATGAAGACAATAAAGAATTAATTCAAAAAGACCATAAATTTTGCTGTAGATAAGGCACCCCTCAGGTATAAAACATGAAAATATTTTAAAAGTTTTTGTCCATCTAAAATTAAGAGCAGGCAAAGTGCTGATCACACAGGAGGGATATTCTGCACACAGGCCTTGCTATCCAAGTTTCTAATGCCGAGGATATCACCCGTAAAACAATCTTTATTTGTAAAGCCTTTCATTCATTTATATATATATATATATATATATATATATATATATATATATATATATATATATGATAGATAAAAAAAATTATCCTAAATACATACACCTACAAATTTAGAATATAATTAAGGAAAAAAGGAACAAAGAACTCTGTAACTATACTGATACTTGTAAAAAACCTCCTAAGACTTGTTGTTCAACTGTAACAAATTTCAGTATGTATTTTTATTTCACATTCTATTACTCTATTACCGAAAAAACCTTGTTTTGGGCCTTGATTATTTCATAGCCTACCTATTCCCGAGAAAAAAAAGAAAAAGAAAATGAGACTCTCCAGTTTAAAATTAAAACTGAAAGGTTGAAAGAAAGAGGGTCAAAAAAGCATGTAATCTTTCTCGAATTCAGTGTTCTGACAAGGTTAGATAGACCACATTGGATTGGAGAGATCAAAGAGCGCAGACATCTGATTGAGGTGAGCTGTTGATGACAGAGTTGGAAGTGGGATATTAAGGTCTACAGTGACAGATAGACAATCATATAACACGGACTGAGGAAGTATCGGGTGAGGGAGAAGACAGCCGTTCTTGTTCTTAGTCTTAATCCTTTCCTACCCTGTCTTTTAGCTTGTTTTAAATCATATCTTGAAATAAATAAAAAAATACGAGAACAAATGGAAGAAGAAAAAGGACGGGAAGATGGAGTTAGTGTTCTTCAGCTGAGGGTTGGTTGTGTGAAAGCAAAGCTGAAAAAACAGAAGAAAGTATGGGGGGGGGGAGTAAAATAGGTGGTAAAGAAGTTTTATCTTTACATTTTACATCAACAAGTTCAGCAGCACAGTGTTAGAAACACAAGCGATGACGTCACCAACGAATAGTCCACAATGAAATTCATCATCGACTAATTTGATTGTTGTTGTTTTTAGTTGACCATGTTGATTAATCGTTACATGGGTGGCTGAGAATGGAATTACCCGTGTGGCTTTTGTTGCTGGGAATAAGCTTAACTTGTTAATATATTAGCCTGACTTTTTTTCCTGTTTGCTATCAATTTAAAAAAGCAGTAGAATGAATTGGCTAGATGTTGTCAATAGTTTGAACAACTATTCCCATGTAGTCTTACTGACATTCAGTTCAAGAAATTTTTTTATATTCATGAATGCTTACTCTAAATAAAAAAAACAAAACAGGATATGCCCACGTCCAAAGCAATTATAAATGATAGACCACTCACTACAGACAAGATCACAAAAAGTTGTGATGCCAAAAAGCCATGTCAAAATGTATATAAGAGAATCGCTAGATGTAAACTAAAATGATTTTATATTCCCACTTACAAAATGCACGTGTTCCACTCCATCAACCAACTTTAGAATGTTCACAAGAGATGAAACAATCTTAACCAGGGGTTCTTAACCTTTCAACCATGATGACCTCACCCTTTCATACTAGGACCAGTCCACCCTAAAATCTTCAACCATCTGATTAGTTTGGAATAACTACAGCAAATATCTGATAAAAATTAATTTCGATGTATTAGGTTCATTAAGGTATGATGCAAACACCTGTTAAGAGAAATCCTGAAATAATCAGAGAAATTTTTACTTCTTTCCTGCAGGCTCATACCCCCTTTTCAAATTACGACTCCCTGGTTAAGAATAACTGTTCAGATCAACAACCAACATTCACAAAAAAAACAAAGAGAAGGTTGTAAAGCATACAACAGTTTATGACTTTGAACTATACAGGGTTGGGAAAGGGAGGAAAGAAAAGATTTATAAGATGATGTTGGGTATAGGAGAAGATCACGAGGATAAATAAGTGCTTGTCTCTGGATAAAACTATCAATTGATGAAGTCATAGACAGGCAGCAGAAGAGTCGCCAATCTACTGGCTGTTACACGTCATTGGCTGTCTATCTCAAACAATGAAGAATCTGTTCATATGAACAAGCACGCACTTCTATGATACAATTTCCTATTGAGCGAGAGGTGGGGATAAAGGATAAGAGAAAATCTTCAAAGCCCCCACCATCTTTGTAATTGCTAATTTATATCTTTTTTCTTCTCTTTAGGTGCAGATGCAAAATAGCAAAGGACTCAGATATAAGGATTTTTTTCTTTTCTTCGGATGAACCACTTTCAGTAATATAGTATTTCTAGTTTCACTCCATCTTATCATGACACTGATCCAACAATTCAATGTTCGACTACTAAAGTGGACCGCGTGAGATTGAAAATAAAGTAGTAGCTTCCCACATGACTGAGACTTGCAACCCATACCTTGGGAGCCCCTATGTGAGTGAGTCAGAGAGAGAGAGACACACACAAACTGTCTTCTGCATCATACAATAAGCACCCTTAATTTAGCAAGAGATGTAGTGTAAAAACAAAATTACAGGAAATTTTCTAGAATCTGCTCTTACTTCCACATGAGGAAATTTGCAAATCCTTACCTTCACAGGGTAGGATGCGAAGTGATTTTGTGGGTGTGCGCACACATCTATCATATATATATATCTATGCACAAACAAAGTATATATAAACATTAGCGGGAAATCGATACACATTTGATTCATGTGCCATTCATTGGAATGTTTGATGATTTGTTTTCAAGAGAGCAAAGATTTTGCAAGGTTGTCTATTGTGCATGTCATTCTGGAGAATCTGGAAACAGACAGCGACAGAGAGAAGAGACAAGTGCATATCTGATAGCAACAACTCATCTTGAGCACCGCTTAACCAAAGATGACAGCATCAACTATTGCATCGTATTTCATACCATAGTAACAAAGTGAAGTGTCTCAAAATGAAAACTAACAAAAACAGGTTTGGTTAGTCACTCAATAAAAACTGTCATACAACTAATGTCTTTTGACAGCAGTGTTGGGGGTGATTAATTAAAAAATTGGAAAAAGAGGCAATTGATGAGTATTTTCATTTCGAAAAAACAGGTAGACACCAATTAAGGGATCAGTTTACCATAAATTTACATTATAAACTGAACCCCACTAAGAACCTATTAAATAAACTAAAAAAGACGTAATAAAGAATGAATGCTTTTCAATCCTCAAGCTACAATGATGTGGCCAGTACTCATGATATATATGTAGCCAGACCATCTTAAAACTGAAAGAAACCTATTTTTACAGTTTCGGCTGTCAGTTTCTAACAGTGCTTTAAAAGTGTTGTTAGCTTCAGAATTAGGATGAAAAGTACTTTTCTTGAAACGCATCTATTCTTTCATTAATGGCTGTCAGAGCTGACCTGAAAGCTCATCATTCTTTTTGCTACCATCCTTTTTGGATAAGGGTGAGTGCGACTCTTATCCCTGGTTGGATGTTGGATAACCACTTACCCTCTTTTAACAGAGAGGCATTGAGTACCATTTTCAAAGACCTTAGTATGACTCAATTGATCCCCAGTTGCTTATGGCACCTGGTATTCCCAGCAATCACAAATCTCGGTAATGACCAAGCTCGACATAGTAGGATCAAATTGCACGGGGGCACACCCATTCTCATTAGATCTCCAAAGTTAAGCAATGTCGAGCTTTCATTATACACGGATATAAAGAGACCCTTGTGTTTTATTATTGGAGCAATCATTTAAAGCATAAGCATATCTTCTTATCCTATGCCATTTATGAACAGTCTTTTTGTGTACTTATAAAATCTACAGTACTCAAATGTTCTAGTTAGTATGAGACAACAATAGACACACAGATGTTCATTTTAACCTTGAAATGGATAAATGGCATTCTGAATCAAACAAACAAGTTGTGTTTTCAGGAAAGGGTTCACAATCTTCCACATAGACTAAGCACAATAAGGAGATTGATATCTATCTGAACTTTTTCCATGTGCAAGGAATGCAAAATGTGACTATTATTCTCAAAGGTGATTTTAATTCATGGTTAAATGTTTACTCATTGAACTTCCTTTTTATTATTGGTGAAGAGTCAGAACTTAAAATATTGCAGTGAAATTGATAAAACTATAATTACTATTTGGCCTTGAGGTGTTGTATATATTTAACTTTAAAACCTTCAGGTCCATTGAGTATACATGGCAAATATGTTTGGGCAATTCAAACATTTAGAAATAAATGGAAATCAGATAATCATTACCAAAGTGAGCACAAATGCAGACCCCACTTCTTTTTTTTTTTTTTTTTTTTTTTTTGTGAAAAAAAGGAACCATTTATTTTTGTGTTTTCAATCTTTAAGAGTGATGAAATTTCTTATCTCCAAGTGTTAAGAGAAAAGACGGGAGTTCCAAAGCATATAAGGAGTCCTAGTATTAATACAATGAATAGCATACTGATCCTGCAAGCCATGGTAAGTGATCTAGGCTTTAGCTGAAAGCCAAAAGAATCATGGCTTTGGATCTGAATAAGATACTAAAAATAATTAGCAGAATAATATTTATTAAAAAATAAAACTGTAGAGAAGACACATATCGACAAAAGATTGCAAAAATAGTCTCTTGAATAAAAGAGGTGGAGCAACTGGTAAAAATGACAACATGAAACAAAACTAATTGAATTGACGCCCAAAAGCCTTACAAAAATTCTATCCTTTTATTTCTGTGAAAGCATCATTCTCCCATTCCAGTATAAAATGGATGATGATATATTTGATAAAAACAATGTAACATACTCAGAGATAGGTTGGATAAAGTCACCTGCTGATTAAGTCATAAATACGCACAGAAAATGGAATCAGCAGACCAAGTTCAAGTTCTGGCTGATTGTGTTTGCATTCACTTAGCACTAATGCCGATGGGAAAGACATGAATCCACCTCTCTCCCACCCGGTTATGGATAAATAGCAAGACAGTCATCGTAAGAGAAGATAACTCTGAAAAGGAAAAAAAAGAATTACAGCTCAGGCTTGGGGTTAGCAAATCAACCCTGGAAATCCGTATAGCTAGTGAAGCTAAATAATGGCCTATCAAAAGTCTACAAGAATGAAGAAGCAAAGTACCTTGGAATGCTGACAAGATAAATATGAATTAACTGATTAAAAACAGATTGGAAAGATTAATGTCAGCCATCAGGTGTTAATAGCTAATGTGTTTCAAGTTGAAATCATCAACTTGAAAAGGTTTCCGTCTGTTTCTAAGTTGGTGTGACTGGCTATGTATGTACCACATGTACAGACTGCCCCAATATAGTTGGCAGGCTGAAATTCCAAATATTTACTCCTCATTGTGATTACAATAAATCCGATTTTTCTAGTGATAATGATCCAACAAAAGGCGTGAGTGACTTATTCATTGATCACTCTTTTCTCCAATTTTTATAAATGCTCACCCCCAACATGGCATGCAAAACATTGGCTACATGATAGTTTCTACTAAGTGGCTAATCAGATCTGTTCATTAGTGAGTTTGTTTTCTATTATACTGAATGGAAACTGATACATAAAATTAAGCGGAACTGCCATGATTTGAACTCCAGCATGGACTTAGCAGACTGATGACAACAGTGTTGAAATTTTGAGCATTTGTACACATGGGGGAAGAGGAAGCAGCTAACAGCTAGACAGGAGAATTTAGAAATAAAAAAATGAAAAACAAGAAAAAAAATAAAACGGTCATCATTTTTTTTTCTCAAACAGTTAACCAAAACTGGTTTCTCAAGTTTTCAAGTTGGTCTGGCTTGCTATGTTTGTGTTACATATACAGGGCATACCAATGGAGGTAGTCAGTTGTAAATTTAAGTATTTATTCCTCATTATGAATAGTGAAGACATTTTTGTTTTGACCCCCCCCCAGTTTTCAAGGGGGGATTTGCAATGTAAGTTTATGCTAAATTGGTATCCAGTTTGTAGTTGCTCGATTTTTATGAAAATTCAAACTTTTTAGTGATCCAACAAAAGACGAGAGAAGTAACTAATTCATTGATCACCCCCTTTCCCAATTTTTTGATCAATCACCTCTGACATGGCATGCACTTTGGTTATGAGATAGTTTGTTTTTTTTTTATTGAAGGATTAACTATACCTGACCTGTCTCATGTTTTGGTAAGTAGAGGTGAAAATAAATATTCTACCCATAAGTTTGATAAGAGTGGTCCTATCCTTATCTAAGTTAAGAAAGGAACTATTGGCAGAATTTCTCACAGCTGCAGTACAAATCAAATAGTAGATAGTAGAGTAGTCAGATTACGGTACAAAAAATAAATGGAACATGGCTAGCCATTTACGTAAGGTAGGACTAATCAAATGGACTGATTGTGTTAGATAGTGACAAAACTAAAAGAGAATCTTTCTTATATGCAGCTTAAAAAGATAAGATGAAAAAAAAATGGAATTTGTTTATTCTTTAAAATATTTTTTGTTAAATTAGTCTGTCAAAAGCTTTTACACGAAAAAAAGAATGCCCCAAACTTTCTATTACTTACTGACATCATCAGAAATGAATGTAAAAACATTAGATGAAACTAAGTTTTGAATCTTAGTAAATCAGAACCAATTTTTCAGAAATCATTTGCGAACAGGAGGCAACTAGAAAATGACAAAACTTTGGCAACAAGAATATACTGCATGAACAAAAAACTAAATTCAAGCAAATCTACTGTTTTTCCAAATTTCCAGTTTGTTTTTTTAAAAATCATTTCAATATCTTTTTTTTTTGTTTTTTCAACATTCTAGGAATGTATATCTACATAAACTTCTGTGTAATATCAATCAATGAGAACAATGAAATTCTTTGAGGACAAATTGAGTTTAATTGTGGTTCAAATTTTCCATGTATCAATAGAACAGAAGGAAAGCAGGGTGTTGAAACATTCTAGCCATAAAACACTGATTAAGGCTATTTCAAAAATATAACTTATGCATCATTTTTTCTATACTGAATTTTATAGTCTGCTAACCAAAGAATGTTTGTAGGCAACATCACATATTCAATGAAATCAGCAGAGTGGTTGAAAGGAGGCTGCTGGCCAAATTCGGCCTGCAGGCTGTAGTTTTCTAACCCCTATTCTGGACTCAAGGACGCACACCAATTTGACTTTAAAGATTTTGTAAAGAAAGGATTAACATAAAATTAAAGTAACGATTGGCCTGTAGAGGGCAAGGTAAATATTCAAGACTTATTTTTGGGAAAAAATAGCATCTTCAATGTTGGGAAATACGTTAAGTTCTTTCCCCTCCACCAGCGCAGGAAGGAAGAGAAAAGTACTGAAATACAATAACAAACATACGAAAATTCGAGAAGCTAGATTTAGTTATCCGATTTACATATAATCTGGAAAAGACTAACATTGCATTGTAACTTATTAAATCATATAGGTATGTATCAAATAGTGACACAACTAAAAGAGCAGTTTAATTAGAAACTATCAACAAAAACTGTCAGCATAGGTTTCTTCAGTTTTTGAGTGAGTCTGACAGGCTATCTAGGTATATATCTATGTCTGACCACATCAATTAATTAGAAGGCTGAAAATTCCCATCCCAAACAGGTTTTTAGGGGGTGATTTAGTTTACATAGTAAATGTTTACTGGATCAGTCTTTTGGTTTGTATCTAGCAGCTTTTACACCTGCTTTTTGAAATTACAGACTTTTTTCAAAAAAAAAAAAAAGGTAAGAGAAGTGATTAATTCATTAATTACTCTTTTTTGAAATTTTTTCAATTGATCACCCCAAACACAGCATGCTGCCAAAAGATGTTGGTTGTGCTAGGGTTTCTATTGAATGACAAAACAGACCTGTTGTTACATGCAGTTTGAAGAAAAGAAGATCTCAACATTTAAAAAAAAAAAAAGAAAAGATCTTTCCATATCATTTTCTTGAATATTTTTGTTAAATTAGAACTTTGACATTTTCAAATCTAGTAATAGCCTAATCTCAACTGTTTACAAGGGGGCACACAATACTCAGCAAAAGTTCATTCAACAAATGCTGAAATTAAGGAATGCCAGTCTTCAAGAAGGGTTCAAAGTTCATGTGGACACTGGAAAGAATACAATATAATTCAGGCTGGGTCATGGCAAAATACATTTGGAAAGTCACTTTCTGAAATCAGACACTACTAATAGAAATTCCAACGCCACAAGTACTAACTATTTTCCTGTGGCAAAAAAAGAGTGTAGTGTTAAAATAGCCCCCAAAACGCATATTATTTGACAGAATTCTATTAAAATAGCAGTATCCTTGGAAATTCTACAGTTTAAAAAAATATTTAACTCTATAAAAAAGATCTATTTAGTTGATATGACATTCTACATACGACTTCTTATCTATCACTTTTTTCTACAATGTAGCAGTTTTCTTCTTTCATACAATCCTTATTTACCCATTATTTTTTCCTCTTCCATTTTTTCTTTTATTCCAGTGTAAAATGTTTTCTCAACTTTTCCTTTCTTTCTCTACCCTCTCCATTGTATCAGCTCTATTATTATAAATACTCTCAATTCAGCAGTCCATCTTTCAACAAAATCATCTTCTTGTCGATCGTACAATTTTTACATTGGGTAAGGAGTTGCCATGTACAGCAGTGATTGCTTTCATCTCCCTCTTTCCACTCTCTTTACTACTTGATACAACAGAAAGACATGGCAAATAGAGATGGTAGCTACTAGGCATTTTAATACAGATAATAGATTATTATTGAAAACTGTGAAATATTGAACGATTTTTGTGCTTTTTATTCCAGCCAAAAAAGTTGAATAAAAGAAACTCAAGACCCACATAAATAGAAGAGATAACACATTTTATGAAATAGTAAATCAATAGAAAACTTAAAACTAGAAAGCACTCAAAGCGTATTGCTCACCCCTCCACAGAATTTACTTGAAATTCATTGAGGACTTGGAAATATCATATGAACAGTCATGAGCATATATACAAGTGTAATTAAGGGGAGTGGGATCCCTCTTAATCAAAAAAGAAATCCTGGATTTGCCTCCAAATCTCACAACCTCTTCTTCCCCTGTCACTGACCCTTCTACAAAATTCAATAAATTCCACAAAAGATGAGGACAGACACAACCAAAGATGGTTTACATCTTTCCGACTCAGTTGACAGAGGTAAATGAATAAGAGATAAAGCGTGCTGTAATAGTTATCAGAAAGAAAAACAGCAGTTCAAGTACTAGCAGAGGTTGTCTCTGCTAAGTAATGCCCCAGGGAAAGGCATTCATGCACTTCTACCAAAAGCGATCTTTATGAAGTATCTCATCACTGGCACAACATGATGGTTAACTAAGAAGGGAGTTGCAGAGTGAAAACTAGGGTGAAATATTCAACCATTAAAGGAACCAATAATCTAAATAAGGACCAACCCAAAACATAAATGAAATAAGTGACTGGTGAAGGTCTATGGTCACCAGAGGACTCTAAATAGGGACCAAATCAAACGGATAGGACAGGTCCCGATTCAAATTCATAACAGTTATGACACTGGATAATTGAATCAACATTAAACAATCTGATTTAAAAAAATTGATTTAGTTGAAAATCTACAAATTGATTTTCCTGCTGTAAAAAATATATCTATACAGACATTGGGATTTTACTACTAACATGACAGGAGCTGCATTAAATATAGGACTGAAGCAGTAATTACAAAGGAGAAGAAATATGTGGGCTGATGTCATTAAGCAAGGGTTAGTGAGTGTAAAACTAGAGCAATTGTTTAGATAACAGTAAATAGTACAATCAACAACTGAGGTCATTCCTAGTTTCGGATTAGGTTTAATATTCATAAATGTAAAGAAATAATTGAGAAAAGTGATGTGCATGATAATGTTAACAGGGTTGCAAATATCAAGTTTTAAAGCATTAACATGAATTCAGAGCAAAGCGTCTGGGAAAAAAAAAAAAAAAGAGAAAGAGTATGTCTATATACAAGGCCAATAATTATCAATTAACAAACAAATTATGCAGAAACCACTATTATGAAAAATTTTGACTTGAATTGAGAGCATAAATTTATTCACTCTTAGGTTTCAAGGGAGGTTGGGATATATCTTAGTAGCAACCCTGTTAGCAGTGTATAATACTATCTTTTTAAATGGGAACAGTAGGTTGGGGTCGCATAAAACAATTGCACTGCACTATTATCCTTTATTGACTATAAGGTTCTAACTTTCAAACTCCCTTGCCTTAGCTGAGGAAGCATAATCCAGGCAGGGGGAGATGGGGGGGGGGGCGTTCAAGTTGACTTATTTCAGAAATTAGCTATTACCTCAAGGCTGAAATGATACCGACACCACAGTGTGTTCCTCCTTTCATTAATATTAAAACAAAACATAATAGCTTTCAAGATGAAATGATTCCTTAGTATGAATAGGATTTGACAAAGAATAAAGACTATACAAATCAAAGGTATGAATTGGTTAAACTTGAGAAAAGTCTTTTTTAAAACTCAACACAATTTATGCTTTTCTTAGTGCTAAGTATTTCTTCTTTTTTTGTTTAAGAGGGTATAATGTCTTTTGTGGCTATGACAAGTGTTCACTGGTGACCTATGAAAAAAGAAAGAGGGTTGTCTTTGTTCTTTTTTCTCTTTACCAAAGTAACACATCACAGCTGTCATCTTGGACTGCATTGGCTGATATACCCTGCCAGAAGAGTAGGGCTAAGGGTTTTAGGATGTGGTGCCTTAGCAGCCACACTAACACCAGAAGAGTTAATGTGGCTGGAAATGAACCATCTTGGAAAGGGCAAACAGAGTCAAAAGAGGTCAAAAGTTGAAAATGAATCAGAGGAATGAAGCATGTATGCATGAAAGACACAATGCATTGCTATCTTTGCCATGACCTTTGAACCCAACTGTGAGTGTACAATACAAGAAACAGCGAACAATGAAAAAGAGCTGGGCTACAGGTCAGATGTTATGACACAGTTATGTGATATAAGCTACTTGGTTAGAGTGGATTTTATAAATATGCAGAGGTACTGATCGCAGTGAGAATAGAGTAAGAAAGCAGTTTCTCGGGTCTAAATGTTTGCAAATAGGCTCAAAGTTGAACCAGTAATAATGAAAATATAGGAGTACCCCCCCCAAGCTACTTGATAAACTCTAGCCATACATAACATATTTATACCACTGAATATTATCATAGACTGTATTGAGTAAAGATTATATAAAATCTTTACCAATGTTGCAGATAGTAGTTTCATCTATTCATTATATTATTTTACAATGGTCAATTTTCAGTTGAATCACTTCTATTTTCAACTTTTCACTTCACCTAGTGCCTAAAATAGTTCCAGTAGGCCCCTATTGGCAATATATGTTTGCAAAATTGTTGGGTCAGCATTTGCTCTCTCTGCTTTAATGATGATCTGATTTACATCTCTTTCTATATAATATCAAAATTCTGATCCACCCGACCAAATTTGGCATGCATAGTCAATGGACCTAGGGGAAATTTTAATGTAAAGCAAACACGATACCATGAGGCCAGCTAATGATTCTCATTGAGATATTCGGTTGAGAATAAATATGAAAACTATTTGAATGAATAGACTTCAATGAGTAGAGAGCATTAAAAAAAAATTGTCCAAGATCTGTTTGGTTCAAAACATAAACTTATACCAATTTGGTTAACAATAAGACAAGTAAAAAGAACAACTTTTACAAGTATTTAAGGCTACATTTATAAAGCACCTAGTGACAATCAAACTCATGATGTCTTGCCAAACCAACATGCCACTGTACTGTCTTGGGTACTTCTTACTTGAAAATAACTGTGATAACATTTCAAATGGCCATTATTGATGATAATCAATACTGGTATTAAAAGTTGGGACTCAGAATTTTAGTAGTTACTCCTACCAAATGTATTGGTCACAAAACCGCCCCATATCATAGAAACTATTAAAAATAGAAGCATGTGGTTATCACTATTTGATTTCATGTGTTCAGAAGATTCAGTGAGCCTTTAAAAAACAACCTATTTGTCATGCTTTTTGAACCTTGATATCTTAACAATAATGAAGATAGAAAGATGGTGTTTTCACCAATTGATAATCCATTATTCTCAAGATTTATTATATGTGTGATTACATCATTTTTAGTGTATCTTGGAACAGTTGAAGATTTTCTGAATGTTTTTGCCAAGCGAAAAAGGATAAAAGAAAAAAAAATGATTTTTGTGAGTATTTCCCAAGTACTAAAACTTGAATATGTAATAGTGAAAAATTCTTGTTTACATCCATTGTGTAAGCTAGAGAACATTATATCCTGACTTCTTATGAGGATTTGTTACTAGTTAAATATCCATATATCAAGAAATACTTATTAGCCTTAAAGAAGAAAGAAGCATACACGTGGTTCAAAGCTATTAAAATATTTTGAATTATTTCTTTGAAAGAAGAAAAACAAAATGAAAAAGAAGTGCAAATCTTGAGAGAAAGCGAAGAAACACGGAACACTCAAATCAATCATTGCAAGAATGCATGCAATGTTATCAACATATGGTATTTGGGAAATTCCTTGTAGATATGCTAAATAAAAGGCTGACATTCCAAAAGTTGCTTCAGTGTTTCATGTAATTGATATTTTAAGAAACTGAGACATCTGGATATAGTTAATCTTGCAACATGGATACAGAGATTATTGAAAGGTGAAATATTAAAAAAGAATTAAAATAAGAAGAAAATTAAGGAGAACCTGAGTATAAAGAAAACTATCCATGATGCTATAAAAAGGAAGATAAACAGTTCATATAAAGATGCTGGCTTTATAAAGGGAAGGTTGAGAAGTGATACATTAATCACTAGTGTAAATGTAACAGACTCAAGCTAAAGACATCTGAATGGAAACCATCTGAAATTTCAAAGAGCTTGGATAAATGGATGTACAGCAAGTCTAAGTAGATCATTGCAGTATTTTTTCTCTCATCGACAAAAGTTTGTTTGTTTCAAGATGTTTAAAGGTGTATTTTAATTCTTTCCAAATTTTGAGTTCATGAATTGCTTGAAAACCCCCCTAAATACAGTGGAACTCTTCAATGAATAGAATCGAAAAAAAAAAACCCAAAAACTATTGTGAATTGAATAAACAGAAAATTACCTAAGAGTAAGACGGACGTAATTTTGATTGGAAGTTATTCCCCTTGATTATTGAATTTTTTAATAATAATCTTCGAGTTAATGTTTGTTGTCCATTTGGAAATGTTTAAGAAGAGTATTTTAATGTCTGCTAGTGTTTGTTGCTTCTTTAACTCTATGATACAAGTGCATTATGATGGCATTAGTTTGCTATAAATAGTCAAGAGGCCCCCTTCTTGTTTGATTTTCAAAGAAATGAGATTTCTCTCAGAATGAATAGGCGAGCCACATTAGCCTTGCATTTTGTGATGACATTAAATGCAAAAACCTTGCCCCCCCCTGTATATACCAGGCTGTGATAAATGGTTTATAAGGGTATATGAAGCAACATTGCACACTGCAACTCACTCAAGTTAAATAAATGTACATATCGAATTTTGGTAGTTGGCACCCAGGACATAAAAAAAAAGAAGAGAAACTATGCAAATATTTTACCAAGTCATCCTTGTCTGCCTAGGCCCAACGGCAGATCATAATAAGGACACCAGGAGATAGACCAAAATATAGTGGATGGCCAGGGCGCTCAGCACCTCACATTCACACAACATTACGTGTTGCTGGCCTTAAGGGAGCCCAATCTCTGGGTTGAGTTATCCGTCTCCTACCCTGGTTGCCAACCATGGCTAGAGATCCCAGTCTGACCTCTTATTTACCTATAGCTGATCATACATTGAAGTAAATTGAGTGGAGTTGAGACTTGGAAAAAATTGAAATCAGGATACTTGAATCACTAAAAATAAAAATAACCCAATAAAAAGGCATTAAGCTTCCTAATCAGGCCTGTTGACATAGTATAGAAAGTGTGGGGGGGCATTCATTGAATCTGAGGGGTCACAAGTGGAAGTACTTATTTAGTGTTGATGAAAAAGCACTAAATTTATAAATTTTTTTATTCAGTCCATGCTAATCGAGTGTTTTTTGCACTCCTATTAAGAAACGTTGAATTTAGCAAGAAAAGTGCAAAATTGGTAACACTGGAAATGCTTTATGATAATTATGACAAAAATCAATTCACATCACATTTAATGGGGGGAGGGCTCCAGGAGGAGATGGATATTAGGCTAATGTATTAGTAGTAAAAATAAGGATAGGATTGCAGTGTAGTAGCAGTATTAGACCAATGATTAGTACCTTATCAAAAGGTCAGAGTGCACAAACTAAAATATTTTAAGTAGGCAAGGTGCAAAATTAGCCAGATAAGATTATTGAAAAAATCCAGAGCCATTTGCTTATACAGCTGTTTTTCATATAGGCAAGGATTAATTGATACCAGACTCGTTAGGATATAAATTACAACAAATGCTTTGATGCTACTTAGAAAAAAATGTAAGTGAGAATTCCAGAATGAAGTTTGGGTTTCTAGTGTCACCAGCTTTTATCAAATAGAACAACATAATGAGCCATTTATGAAGGTCTGGACAAAATCCTTGACATTTTTAATACTAAAATGATGAACACACACACACACATATATATATATATATATATATATATATGTATATATATATAAGAAATGGATATATGTGATCCAACAGAATATGTAGAAGCTCTTATTTAAAATGATCTCCCCTCATTACACAGTTAATGTATCACTTGGCCTAGACAACGGATATAGATTAAACAAGTAAAGAAAATGGGGCTGATGCAGGAATCAAACCTGTCACAGAGGGCAGCCGCTTCAAATCCTCATGTAATGACCGGACATCATTTCAATTAAGAGTTTCTATGAAATATAACGCAGTTTATAATCATATATATATATATATATATATATATATATATATATATATATATATATATATATACATACATACATACATACATACATATATATATATATATATATATATATATATATATATATATATATATATATACGCACACATACAAGCTATTCTTTATCTTCAACAAAATTAATTGTTTTACAATATATTTGGTAAAATCTCAAGTAATATATTATCAAGCAAATAAAACTTGAAACAAATTTTCATATATGTAACAGGTACTTTTTTTTTATATGACATCTTTGGGCTATATTGTTTTTCTGTGGCGATAAAATGGAAAAGAAAGTATTATGCAATGTAAACTGCTGTCAAAAATAGAACAGCAGTTCAATGGTAGATTAGTAGAATGAAGGTCAAAAGCTTACATTCTGCTTGAGGCATGAGTAAATCAAGCAGCTGGCCAGCAAAGGGTTCCCCAAATCAAATTCCGATAAGAACCAGAATAGCCAGGTTGTGCCTGAATGTAACTTATTAATCATAATCCTCAAAAATGAAATCTGAATTGAAATTTTGAGAGAGGAAAAAAAACAAACTTCCTCCACATTTTATTTTGTCCTTAGAAATCCACACAAGCCAATAAATATTGAAGTAATTTTGCATAATATGAGCCTAAAAACTAGTATAACCTCATCTGCACATTGAAAAAAACAATACAACTTTAAAATTTTTACGCTACATCTAAACAAACCAAAAAAGAATATATTGGCAGAATGCCAGGGTGAATAACATATCTGACTTTTCCAGTTTTCACCGTATCATTTCTCAACATCTAACAATTCAATTTTATACTTTATATTTAATAATTTCAAGGGCATTTGTGCAATCGACAATCAAATAATTAGCCACTTGTATGCTCAATATAAACACTCAATCCATCAAGTGGCACTCATGGTCTGGAAAACTGATAAAAAATGTAATAAGACCATAAATTGTAATATAAAATAGACAGTCATGTTCTACATTATGCAAATCTATAGATGTCTAACATGACATTAATTTGCAATTAACAGCCAAGAGTAAACAAGTATACAGAATGAAAAATAAATGTATTTTTGGAAAACAAAATGTAACTTCACAATGAAGATAATCGTTATAAAGAGTTCTGTTGCATCATTCCAAATGTATTTATATTTCATATACAAGTGGATAAATGAAAACAAGTTTGTCTTCTATTTCAAGAATTTATATTTTGAAGATGGTATACGTCAATTCACTCAGACCGGAGGGGGGGAATAGTTATAGAGTTCTTGAAATTTCAATTTTTTTTCCTTTTTTTACATTTCCAGATTACCAGAATTCCTCATGGATAATCCATGTGCGTATCATCTATAGAAACATAATTGCAGGACATTTTTTTAAGCACAATTTGTTCTTCCGTCAATATTTCCACGATGGTGACCAATGATATAGAAAACTGAAAATATATCCGGCAGATGGCATACGTAACAGTAATTTACAATGAAGATACTCTCTTAATCACATCTTATTAAAGTAATTGAAATAATGAAATTATAAAAATGTAAGTTTGGCTGAAATTACCTCCTTTAAAATTATTTGAAAAAAAAAAAAAAAATGAAAATTTCAGTAGTTTTGAAACTAATGTCCATGGACACATTGAGGTCAGACAATCCACAGGTAGACAATTGTGGTCAGACAATCCACACTCTATACCTGACATAAAGAATCTTGTGACAGAGAAATAGTATCATTCATCAAAAAACTATTGTTCCACATAAACCTGTACCATATATTAAAATTCAAATAAGTATAATCATCATCAGTCTTTCAACGTCTGTTGTTGGACATAGACCTTCCTCAGGATTTGCCACAATTATCTATCATGGGTATCACAGAGCCAGTATTTTCTGAATTTGTCAAGTTTATTTCTCCATCTTGCATTCTGTCAGCCTCGATTTCACATGTGATCTCTGAGGATCCATGCTGTGAGTTATGATGTCGATTGGTTGTCTGCGTTCTTGCAACATAGCCTGCCCAATGCCATTTAAGTTTTTTAATAGATTCTATGATGTCTCAGACTCCCGTTTTTTTCCTGATATACTGTGTTGTCTTGTGATCTCTCCATATAAGATTGAGTATGATTCTCTCATGCACGCGTTACGTGCTTCTCAGTTTGCGGGTCAATCAATAAGGAATAAATATGATAACCAAATGTCAAAAAGTGTTTATTATTGTAGTTCATTGATTAGTCTGAAAACTAAATTGGGGTTCACCAGGATATTCCTTTTATAGACGATGTCCTTTAGTTTTCAAAGTTTTATTGACTTCTCCTTTCCCTACACATTGCTATGGTCAGTTACACCACTGACAATGACTATGTTTTCCCGTAGTAACAGTATTTTGCTACACTCAATCATTTATAACTAGCGTACATTTGAGGATAAATAATACTTATTACTTAGTGAGACTTAGGTTGAAATCTATATTTTCCAAAGGGTAGCAAACATTTTGTAAATGCTGATTATACTCAGATCAGGCATTTTTCATTCATAATTGGATGTAGTGGATTATACAAGAGGAATTATGGCAAGTTATCTTGATAGTTTTTGTTCTTCAAATAAACCTACACACTAGATTGACTCTTATATTCATTCTTAAAAACTTAAATGTTCAACCAACAGGAATAACTTTTGATAAAAATTACTTTTCTGCATCTTTAGATAATTGAAAAAAATTCTATCGATTTAAAAGTTCCACTGTGTTTAGGGACAGTTTCAAGCTGTTCATGAATGTAAGTGTTAATTTGACTTGGACAGTACAATTTAACAAAAATGATGCTTATGATTACAAAATTTAGAGTGGCCTAGTTAGATCGACAGATGAATTTGAACTCACATTCTCGTTTTGTGGAGATTTGAAATTTTACCTATCACAACACTTAATCATAATTTCTGCACAGAAATGAATGCACCATCTCAATGAATTCAACTACTACAATGTTTGATATGCTTGTCTATTCACTGACATTAGAAAGAACAAGCCTGGCTACTGCAGGGTAGAACTTCACTCCTAATTCTATGTCGACTTGAGATGATTATTTATTGAACACAAAAATCTAGAGGAAGCAAATTTTCAGATTTCCAATATTATAATATTGAAAACGCAATCAGTGGAGAGTAGCCTACCCTAAATTAGACGAGGATTATTCTTGTTGCTATAATGGAAAAGCAAAATCAACTCCAGCCTCAGACTT
Organism: Thysanoteuthis rhombus; assembly: GCA_963457665.1. Lineage (NCBI taxonomy): Eukaryota > Metazoa > Mollusca > Cephalopoda > Oegopsida > Thysanoteuthidae > Thysanoteuthis > Thysanoteuthis major. The sequence goes on from OY735200.1 coordinate 82,493,624, forward strand.
GAGTAGTGAAAGATAGGTACATGCTTGCAAACTGAACAAAGGAAAAGAAAACCATTACTTTCAGCATAAATTAGTCGTAGGATTAGTCAGCCAATCACATAGAGAGTTTTGGCCACTCACCTACAGCTTGAAAGGTAGCTCTCTCTTCTCATTGATTGACTCTTCAAACGAAGACTCTATGATAACAGTGTCAACAGAATAGAATTTGAAAAGACATCAGGAGTGTTCACATCTTCCCAGCACTTGCTGGTTAAGGAGAGGGAGACTTGAAAATGAACAAGCCATCAAGTTAGCAACAGAAGCTATGAGTAGACACAACTCTCTCTTAGCTATCAACTGGTAAAGCAGAGACAGTGTAGATTAGGAAGTTATGTCCAACTGATTTAAAAACATAGTTGAAAAAAAAAACAAATTTCTGTTCAACATTTTTTAAATTTATTCATTTTTTTTCCACTTCTGCCTGATTTAAAGCCTTCATTTCCCTCTTGAAATTTGACTGGCTTGTTCCTATCTTTGTTTTTTGGAAGCTGCTTCTGCGACTTCAATGAAACTATTCAAATCACAATGGCTTTTCCACGGACTTTAGTGCCATGCGCAAATACATTTGCACTTGGACAGGAGTTTAACAATATTTCAGTTTGAAAGCTGGTTAATTAGATTAACATTCTTGACAATTTTAATTTTTGTCGGTCCCAACAGATATAATCAAAGTTATTTCATAACAGTTTTATCTTTCATGAGCTAAAATTATAGTCCTAATGAGTATCAGGTTTACTTCCCTCAAGATTTCAGCACCACATGTATGTTTGATATTGGCAAGTGTCTCTTGGGAACAAGAATAAAGCATCAACATACTTCAATGTAGAACAAAACTCATTTTATTATAGATCAAATGTTCATCAGGTAGTGACATAGAGCAGTGTTTCTCTAACTATTCCATTGTCATTCACCTTAATAACAAAATCTCACTCCCCCATAACTAAATCACTTTAGGTTTTTGATTATTTTCATCTTATTCTCCATTGTGTACAATTTTCCCTCATTTTGCATCATGAGCAAAAAGTATAAATTAAGTCATTTCTTGAGCATTTATTTTATTCATTTTTTTGAACACCCTAAAATATGTAAAGAAAACTAGAGACAAAAGAATTTACACAAAATATAAAAACTTTTCTAGTTTATATAATTTTAGCAAATCAAAGTCTTAGAACATCACTAAATTTTTAGAAAAAATGTCTTATTTTACAAGTTTACCTCAAAAATAATTTCATTCACCCTCGTGTGAATCCTTTGCCAGTTTATGAAACACTTACATAGAGAATGCTAAACATGCAATGAGATGCTGAATAACTTATTGAGATTCTGAATACAATTATGCTATACAGAGACATACCCCTGCTTAGAAAATTACCTTGATCATTTCTATGGCATTTAGTACTAGAAGAGCTTCAATACAGTTTTTGATAAGCCATTTAGAAGTGCTAATATAATATTTAGAAAGATATTTTATAGCCTTGTGTGGCTATTCCTAATTTGTCCATCATTTACTTATAAGTGACTACCACCTAAAATACTTCGAGAAGAATCAGGCAGAGGATCACTTACAAACGATGCATTATTCTAGGAGAATTCAACTGCACATTGTTACACAGAAAACTGAAGTGGAATTTGAACAAAAACAAAAAAGTAATGATATCTGCAAGAAAATGCAAGACATTCATTCAACTGTTCACTGTCAATGAAGTCGGACAGAAGTTATGTATTCACCAATGTTTGTCTGTTTACACAATATCTCCATGGGCGGCTCAGATATGGGCCAAGGAACAATTGATTACCATTTGGGACAGATTTAAGGATTTTTTGCAATTTTGTTATTGCGAGACAGGACAATTTTTTGGCATTTGGATGTAATAACAATAGCAAACATAATCACAGAGATATCATCATAATGGAAGTATAGTGCAGTAATGCAATTGGTCAGTTTTTAGTGATGATGGCATTAGTGTAAACATACTCACCGAATGCTTTCTGGTATTAAAAGCAATCATTCAAGTTACATAACATTTTTTATCATTTTCCATCAATATTTGCTATTTTAAGTGTTTCTTCATGATCCTCTCAAAGTGGATGCTTTCAGGGTTTATTTGAATTTTTAAAAAACATTACTAGAATCCTGAGAGGAAATCATCAATTAAATATCAAGAATGATCAGAGCAGTCTGAAAAATTAATTCTTATTAATAACCACTACTTAATTTAGGAGGTAAAAAGCAGCATATATGGGTGGCGGTGAAACCTAATTTCCCAAGGAATGCTAATTTTGACCCTTTCTGCACTAAAATTGTTCTTTTCAGTTTAATATGTGCATTTTTGGAAATTTATTCTCCAATCAAAGTACACTGTTCTCCATACTTATTATATACAGTGTGTTATCTTCTTTTATTGCAGAAATAAAAGAGACGTTGTTTAAGATCATGAAAAAAAACTTCTATATTCAGTATAGTTTATATCTAGTGTTGCACATTTTATTTACAACCATCTTGGATCAGATTGGTCCTTCAGTTTGCGAAACAAATATCTTTTAGCAAGTGGGTTGTTCAGAAGGTGGGATTGCAAGGCGCACCAACTTTTTTCATAACTTTTACCCATAGCTTAAGAAAAGAGTGAATTCCTCTACTGGTTTCAAATCCAGAGTTGACACTGGTCGCCAACCAGGGCTAGAGTGACCATTATGTCCTGGTATTATACAGATAGATGGGGAGAAGAGATTGATTCATGCCTTTCACAAGGGCATCAGACCAGAGTGAAAACAAACTACCTCGGCCAAAATTTGAACTCTGCTTGCTGATTTAATTCCTCATGCCACTAACTGTTACATCACTCTGATTTCCATTTACAAATATTCTGATTGTCTTTTCTTCCTTTTCACTTTTATTAGAGAAGAGAGAGAGATAAATACAGAGATATTATTATCTTCTTTAGTGTAATATCTAATTAAAAAATGAGGCAAATTTTTTGGAGATGAAAAGCCCAGACATGATTGATGCAATTCAAGTCAGGACTCTGACTTATCTATGACAGATTCAAAAAGTGATGGTGTTCAATGTTATTTTTTTTTACCAAGCACAAAGTGCATGGTAACTTGAGTTTGAATCATTTTCCGTTCTGCTCATTTTTTCTTTCCTCGTTTGTCCTTATAGCAAGTGGCAAATTTCTATATTAGTATGTATACAGCATTTCTACAAAAGCATATAAATTGCTTACCATTAAGAATGTCACCAAACTCTACAAAGTCGTCTTGGCCAGTCAATGTGTCTAACATAAGATTTGAGCTCGGCAAACAGGGCAAGTGACCACTCTGAAAAGAAAAACATTTTCTCATTTTAATGGAAAAATAGTGAAGTAAATTACAGTATAATCATGAATCACAAAAAAACTACTCACTTCTTGATGACTCAAGTTCAGCATTTATGAATATACACATGAATTTAGATTCATATGTTGCTATTTGTCAGAGAAAAAAAAAAGGAAATTTTTCTAAAACATGAATAATATGCTAATTTGTCTGTTGTACAATTGGATTCCTGGTAAATTATAAAATATCACTATCCAGGTCACAGAAGTAAAGTTTGGAGAGAATAATTAACATTTTCTACACTTAAATTAGAAGATAACACTCACTGCATAGGAACAGAAAAATTGCATTGTATGGTATAATTCATAGATGTATGTTTTTTAAAACATAAGTAGTTAATTTCAGAAAAATTTCAATACAAAATATGCATAAGGATATATTTTTGATTTATCAAAAAAACAAGAAGAATGGACTTAGTAACAAAACTGTTATGTTTATACAATTTTTGACTGCATTTATTTCTGTAATAAAACTATTTCTTTCTAATTGAGTTTTCAAGCTGATTCCTGCTAATACATTCAAAATAAAAATAAACATTTCATCAAAAATAAAACAAAAAATATCAACTGAAAAGCAATTTATAACTTTTCATCTCATAATTCATCATGAGATGAAAAAGTTGTAAATATATATATGAAATGTATACAGTAATGATAAACACAGATCTGCTTTCTTCCTTATATTTACTTATCTCAAGAATTGATTAGAAAAAAATATATATATATGTATATGAATTATAAATTGCATTATATTATATAGAAAATTATCTGAAATGATCTGTCGTAACATGTTTAATATATCACTCAATTTAGACAATGTAAATTGAGTAAAAATCAAAGAAAATAAGACTGCTGCAGAAATCATTATTTGACCTTTGGATTACCAGCGACTGTTTAGCTCAATGGTAAGAGCATTGCTACGTTGAAGCAACCATGCTATTGGTGACCTGTTCGAATCCCTGCAGCAGGCCCATTTTCTGCAATTGTTTATTCTATTTATGTTGTCCAAATTGAGTGATATATTAACCATATAACAATGATAAATCAATTCAAATAAGCTTCTATATAATATAAGACAATTTATAATTCATTCTGTTGGACCACACATGTCCATTCCTATATATATATGTGTGTGTGTGTGTGTGTGTGTGTGTGTGTGTGTGTGAAGTATATGGATTAATCATAAACAGTGTATACTCTTTCTTTTTTTCTTTATATAATATGAAGCAGTATGAGGTGAAAAAAAATGTATTCACCTTTCTTTGGCCAATCTCTATATTGTTCACTCAATTTCTTATAAATGCTGTTAACCTATTCAAATCTGGTCCTAACATGAAATTTCTGTTGTTCTAAGATCTGTTGACAGTTGAAAAAAAAAAGGAAGAAAAAAAAAGAAAGTTGTAAAGATTAACTATCCTTACAATACTTAATCGGGATAGGACAGAACATATTAGATTTCAAGAATGTTTTCAATTTGGGGTAATATCCTTTGTCCAGCTGTTCTTTTATTTTATTGCTTGATCATTGTTCCAATGATGTCTGTGGTTTGTGGGGAGATTTGCATAGCAACCTGCGGCTCAATGTTTTCTTCTAAAGTAGGCCGGGTCACAGCACATGGATGATCCTACTCTCTTGGCCAGGGTAGTTTTCTAATTTTTAGATGTCACAACTGATGGCCTATTAGGTGAAAAGAAAGTAGAGTTCCACCACCAGTCTGTAATAGGGTTGCCACTCCTGGTTTCTTTTCCTGTCAGAGAAACCTTCACATAGTTGGATTTCCTTGAAGGGCTTCTATTCCCCTGCAATCTACCCATAGCTTGTAGAGGGAGGAGTGGATTCATGCCTTTCCCAAGGGCATAAGTATGAAGTGAACGAAAACAGCCACAGCAGAAACTCAAACTTGGCTCACCAATTCTATCTTCCAGACCAATGATAGTTGTGCCAACCCGCACCTCTGAATATATAGGATTCCAAATGCAACACTGATTTTCTGTGAAAATGAGAACTGGAAGTTCAATGAGGGCATCCACCATAAAGTCTAAATATCATTACTACCAGATCACATGACCCTGAGTGGAAGATAATTTTAGGTAAGAAACATCTCATCAAGAAAACACCTTTTTATTAAGTTTCAAGTAAAACTGATTCAAAACTGCTGAAAAAGATCAATGTTAAAACAAAGTTGAAAAATGCCATTATGTTCAGATCATGTAATTTTTCAACATCTTATCAAGGGACACCTCTCTACAGTGTTTCTAATAAATCGGACTTAGAGCAGCTAAGAAACAATGCCAGGACAGAGCAACCAACCTATCTATCGACTGACACAGCCTCTTTTAGAGAAGCGAGGATGCCTCTAAAAACAAGCCTAAAAGTTAGACCATAGATGTGCTAGTTCTTTTCTTGTCTGAACATCTAGCAAGTGCAGTGTTGGCAACTTTATTTTCAAGTTTACTTCTGAAATTGACTCAAGATCTAGATTCTCCAGATATGTATCTAAAATCTACAAAACATATATATTATTAATAAATTAAATGTGACTTAAATCTTCAACATTTATTATATCAAAATATTACTTTAATCAACAGACATTAGTTATTCTATGGCTATAAGTTAAATGAAAATATTACTTGAAAAAATCATCTAAATTGAAATTTCCAACATCCAGACACTATCGAAAACATCTAAATTGGTAACACTGAGCAAGGGACATAACTCACATTTCACAGTTAGTCTGCGACAGCAATCACTGCAAGAGATGCTAGCATATCTAAAAATCATAAGAACTATTGAGGCATTGAGTTTAATTATAAACCTTAGCAATTGCTCCAAAACTGTCCTTGTTGACAGGTGAGGTGAGGCTCTTAACTAAAAAAACATGTCATTCACATTCAATCAACAAATATGTATCAGAGTGTATCAAATATGCAAGAAATTTTTGCTTTCAAAACTATTGTTTCTTGAAAGGGGAGGGTAGAGATAGAGTATGAACCAAAAGCAGCAATTATGGATTTTTTAGTTTCTTACGTTGAATTAATGATAGTAATTAGTGAAGGACAAGGGAGCTGGGCAGAAAATAGTGAAAAGAGTCATGTGGACACTACAGGACAGATGGTTTTGTTCTACCAAGTAGGGTCAAATGGACATAGCAAGGGGATAGTTTGGGTTGGTAGAGAAGAGAGAGTTATCACAATGGACTAAAGAGGGGGAAAGGGGAAAGGAACAAGGGGACAAAATGATGGAAAAAAACAAACAAAAAAAAAACAAGGAAGAAAAGGAGTTATATCTAATCTATAAGATTATGATTATCTTGAAAAATCTATTAGTAAAAAGATTATCATAACCTATTTTATATGCAGAAAAATTGTTAAGTACAGTCCCTCCCTCCCTCTGCAACCTAAAAGTGAAATTTTCATTTTTATTGTAAGCCAAATGCAAGAAATTTTTGAAGGTTAACAGACTCTCCAGAATGGTGATGATGGTATGTAAGGCCGAGTTATTGGAAGTTAGAATAGTGCAAAGTGCAGTAGACTGGGGTGTAGAAGAGAGAAGAAAATATGTGGTGCCTCTATAATGGTTCCTTGCAAAACAAACACTGAATGCTTTTTCTGCTTTTCGTGTTTTTCTTCCATAAAATCGAAAAAGTGGTGTTATGGGAAGTTTTGTGTAGCAGGGTATTGATAAACAGGTCTGGTAAGTCACTCAATAGTAACCAACATCTTTTGACCCCCAACAAGGTATGCTGTCAAAAGATGTTGGAATTAGGTGATAAATGAATAAGTTCTTTCACCTTTTGTTGGATCAACAAAAAGATTGAATTTCTCCACAACCAGCAGACACAAAATAGTGACCAATTTAGCATAAACTAACATTGCAAATTAAATCCCCAACCAAAAACTTATGAGGGGAGATTTTGCAAAAAGAAATAATTTTTTTTTCACTTGACATAGGGAGTAAATATAGGAATTTTCTAGCTCCATTGATGTGGCCTGTAACAAGATACATAGCCAGCCGAACCAATTTGGAACTGAATAAAGCTATTTTGATAGTTTTGTTTGATAGTTTCCAATAAAACAAAGACAACTACTACTGCTGCTACAATATGTAGGATATTAACAATCTGAAGGTGATCAGAATGTCATAGCCACTCCTGGATATAATTCAGTCCAGCAATTTAGGCACTTTCAACCTTGACTACCAAGTCCATATTTAGCTCTGAAAAATTTAGGTAATACACAAACAATATGCTGACATTTTTAACATGTATATAAATAATTGTGAATTAATTATCATATTTGATAGTAATAACTGAGAGAAATGGAAAACCTATGACTACCTGGCCAATAAAAAAATTAGAAATTGCAATTATATTATTGTAATAATCCACATTTATTGTAAATATCATGTAAAATATGCCTGCCACATATAGCAATCAGGTCGCAAGATCAACTACAGGAATTTTTTTTTTTTTCATTCTGGGCAGAAATATTTGAAAAATATGTTTTTTTTTGCTCATGCCAGATATATGTAAATAACAATAAAAAATGAAGGATTGTTACAAATACACTAACATATTTAGAAATAGTTCAAATGATTTGTGTAAAATACAAATTATGTTTTATAAAAACTTTCTATAATATACTTTCAACAATGAATCACTACCCACAGAGACTTAGTTTGTTAATTTAAAGGGCTCCTTTGTAATTCTCAAATTTGTAGGAGCAAAAACTTATACAAGCAAGTTTGGTTAGTCTTTCAATAGAAATCATCCAACATGTTTTGGTAACATACAGTGTTGAGGATGATCAATTAAAAAAATTGATCGAAGAGGGGTGATTGGTTGAAGTTGATAGTTTCTAATAGAATGAAGAAAACTACCATTGCTACAATAATGTATGATATTAACAACAAAAACCTAATCAGAATGTCATGGTCACTCCTGGATATAATTCAGTCCAGAAAAAAACCCCAAAAAACTAACTTGGTAAAAACTTGATCCTGGGTCCCATTTGGTGTTCTTGAGTTATGCGATGACTGACATTTGGTGAATTATAGTAAGATAGTAAATCTCTAGGTGAGTGTGAACACTGCCTAACACAAGCTGAAGGACCAATTCAGCATGAACTTACAATGTAAATCAAAGTCTCACTTGAAAACCACTTGAGTTGGGGAGGGAGAGGGATGAAATTAAAAAAAAGAAAAAGAAAAAAAGGCCTTTCCTTGACATAATGAGTGAAATTTTGCTTTTTCCAGCCTGTACAGGTGATATATACATAGACAGATAGCCAGCTAGACAGTGAACCACTTAAAAACTGAAGAAACCTATGTTGACTGGTGGACAGTTTTGGTTGGCAGTTTCTGGTATATATCATACCCTATTTTGTTGGTTCATTACAGAAGTACATTTGTCTTTTTGAAGAAAAATCCTTGGTCTATGCTGGGTTGTTCTAGTAGTTTTCTCATGAAAAAAAATAAGTGAACAGAATCTATAATTTTGATAAGAACATAGGAACAAATCCTTTTGAAATTAAGTTTGACATGGAAGTATAGAAGATGTTATCTATACATGAAAGGTATTGCTGATTTTACAACAACAGAAGAGCTATGGAAGGTAGGGTTTTCATCAGATTTTGCTAAGGATGTCAGCAGTCCTCTTATACTTCAATCTAATATCATGTTATTTAGGTACACCTATAATAATAAAAATATTATCAGTGTTGCAGATGCTTCTTACAGTATTTTCACAGATAAAGAACTTGACCATTTGTTACTTCGGCCAAACTAAAATTACTAACATAGATGAATGTAAGACCAAAATTGAGTGATTTGCAGAATCTCATGAATTAGACTGCTCTCTTGCACTTGGCTAATTTTATAAACAATTCATACAGTAGTCCCCCACTATAACACAAAGACTACCCCATTGAAACATAATTGTGGATGAAGTCAACTACAAGTGCCAGAACAAGTTCACTGATGAATAAATGAAGGTGTTTTCATCACAAAATCATAAGTAAAACACCATGTAAACTATATGTCAATTGATTGCAAATAGAAGAAATTTAAGATTTTTCATGTTAAGCGAATCTTTTGATGAGATTTTGTTTTAGTAGTTTCTAAGCAAATAGTTGATAATACAGTCAATGCTAGGGTTCGGGTCCTACCACCTTATATTGCAAACTGTGCAACATTAAGGGACATATGGACAGCTACATAAATGTTTTTTGTCAGCCATAGCTTGGGATATCTCTGATTTGGTTCAACTTCAACTATTATTTTAAAATTATATAAAAACTGAAGAAGTTCTATATTTTTTTAATAAACTGGACTATACACTTGTCTAAATATTATTTTAGGTTCATGAACATTCATCATAAATATTAGTTTAGCCTTGAAATAGTTTCTTAGAAACAATAATAGAAGTTTGAAATTGTACACAGGTGCACATTGGCTGGTTCAATAAATAATGCATTTTCCGAGGAAAGAAATAAAAAGGACAAATGGAATTTCCATAATAGTGCTGAAAATTTGCGAACTTATATACAAATAAATACATTAATACAGACGAAAACAGAAGCTTTAGATGACAAAATAATTAATGCACATAAATACAGTAATAATTAATGAATGAATAAATTCCTTTTTCACAAGAATGGAGAAATAAGATTCCTTGTTTTAATCAAGTCAGGCATGAAATACTAAGCTTTCCCCATGAATACCCAGGTGGCATGATAGGCTTTTCCTCTCTAATATTTTTTAATGACTGATCGTATGATATCATACTGTGAGGTCAGAATCTATGTTTTGGTGAGGAATATCTATTAATATCACAGTGGAGTACTACTCTATCACTGATTAAAGACAGAAACTTTACTGATCCAAATAAGGAATGTACTCAAGAGGAGCAGGCTTCCCATATTTTTTAGATGTACTAGCCTCTGCTGTCACTGATTGACTGAAGACTGAGATACCAAAATGTGAGTTATATCCTTTGCCCAATGTCACTGATTTAGATGTTTTTCATCTAAATCTTGACACTTTTAGTTGCATATAGATATCAGAAATCAATGCTTAGTTGATTTTTAATAAAATAAGTGATGTTTTTAATTAATTAATAGAAATAAAATGAGTAATATTTTCAATAAATTGAGTAATATTTGGATAAAATCAATGATGAAGATAAAAGTCACAACTGATTTATAGATGATATGTAATACATTTCCTATATTTTATACATCTGGAGAATTTGGTGTTTTCTAATGATGTTTTTCACCACAGCCCTTGCTAGATCTCCACACAATAGAAGAACTAGCACATCTATGGTCTAATTTTGGGGCTTGTTTAATGATTTATCGCATCAAAAATTGCAAGCAATGATTAGATCGGATGAAAATTTCACTCACCTTGGAAACTGCTAATCTTTCCATCTTCAATTTCAAAGGAGCATGGATTCCTTGGATTTTTCGAAGAGTTGAAAAATCCATTTCCTCATTCTTCTGTTTGAACTGAGAAAAAAAATAAAATGAAATAAAATAAGCAATTAGTCACTCCATAGGAACCATCATGTGACCAATGTTTTGAGCATACTATGTTGGGTGAGCAACTGAAAAAATGGAAAAGATCATGATCAATGAATAAGTTATTTCTATCATTCTTTTGTTCAGCAGTGATCACTAAAAAGACTGAATTCTAAAAATACAAGTATTGATGCTGCAAGACACAAACTAAAGGACCAATTTAACATGAACTTACATAGTAAATTGACCCCTCCTCCCACTAGAAACTTATTTTTGAGAGAATTTTCAAATTTTTTCTAGATATAAGGAGTAAATGCTCAAAATTTCAGTCCTATATCTCTTTTCCTGCGGCCAGTATAAGTACCACATACGTATATACATACAGGTAGAACCACATGAAAATTAAAAAAAATTATGTTGCTTCGGCAATCGATTTTCCAGTGGTAAATGAGTAAAGAACCTTCAGAGGTAGCTCTATAATAAGCCAAGGGGTCTCCCTATTACCTAGCACATAATGGACATTTGGTGCTACTAAATACTCGAAGATAAGAAAAACCTAAGTGCTTCTTAGTTGCTAGTGTTACACTTGTAAAATCTGTAAAAAGGCATAAATGATTTAGCACAGCAATAACTCAGGAAAATGAGAAGAAAGAATAAAAATAAATGTTGCAATTTGTTTATCTACTAGAGAAATAAATAAACTTGGTTAGACTACACTGGAAAGAAAACACAAAGACAACAGACTCCACCTATATGTATATAGCATTCTCATAGTGTGACATAGAATCAATCAAATCAGGTGATATCATGAGATACTGTTGGTGTGGCCTAGGTTAATGGCAATGATGTTCAAGGCTCTCTTTCTGAAAAGTATGCTTGACTACAGAGTTATCATGAAGGTTTTGTTGGAAGCACTGCTATTCTTTCCTCAGCAGTATGTTTATGAACTTATATTAATGTTCTTCATATAGTTTACATAAAAGAGGATGATGAGAAGAAATGTTCTGAAGATCAGATTATTAACCAATTAAGAACCTTTGAACAAAGATGGAGAAACAATGTTCATGTAAAGGCTTAGACATGACATGCTTAAACCAAATCCTGACACAGTTTTGGAGTTCAGCATATGTGCATGCAGACTATTATTTTATGTATTTTAAATCATTTCTTTTATTCCACTGATTTTGAGCATGGCTTCTTCTCCCACAGTTTTCGAGATATTAATGCTGTTCTCATGCAAATTGGTGAGTCTAAATGCTGTGTATGTACAATTTTGCAAAAAGATGGAGTTCTACTAAGAATATAACAATAATGTTAAATAGGACCCTTACTTTCCACCATTTGCATGGAAGAAGTCAGATAGTGTTATGGTTACACACCACATGCAGCTGGTCCTGGGTTTGATTCTTGGCATGAACAAAGTGTGAGGAAAACTCTTCATTAGCACAAATTTCCCAAAGTATTCAAAATTTGTTAGAATAAAGTCCTGGTCTTATCCAGACTTGAGACTTACAAGGATCCCTCAGCTAGCAGATGTGACTGAAATCAGGATGATCACCGGCTGTTATATTCCATTGGAGATAGTCTCATCTTAGTGTTAAACTGGACCCTTACTTTATGCTATTTGTATGGAAGTACAGTTGATATATTTGGTAATCTCCCTTGGGAAAGTTGTAAAAAAATTGGGATGGGGGGGGGGTATGCTGCAGTGCAATTGTGTACTTGTAAAATCCTTCATGCCCAAAGTCATGAAGGTTTACTGCATATGTCAGCCAAAAATCAAATAGTTCACAAGGGCATTTGGAGGACTACCCATAATTGTAACTAATACAAGACCCATAACTATCCATATGAGGTTTTGGTACAGGTTACAAAGTTTATAAAAAGGTGACCTACAGATAAAAGGAAACCTAAATTCAATCTGAATTTCATAGTTTTTGTTCACTATAAGACCAACTCATTTTTGAGAGTGTTTTTTGGAAGCTTCAAGTGAAGTCTTATTCTTCAAAATATACAGTCTATACTTTTAGATCTTTAGTATATCATTTCTTGATATCTATCATTAATTGAACCAGAAATTACCTCTGCAGGTTCTGGATATATAACACAGATGCAACAGTAAATCTTCAGGCTGCTTTCTTTTTCCTTTTATAGGCTCTCATCAACCTCATGTTCTTTATCATGATTTTTTTTTCTATATCTGCTTCCATGATCAAAGCACCTAATCTTTGACACAAAACAGCTAGCATTTGGTTCTAGTTTTGGACTCCTGACCTTGTTTTCTCCATTAATTCACAGGTTATCCATCTTATCTCCTTTTAATTCTAGTTTTTTGTTTCCTGTTCTGACCAGCATCAAGCAGAAGTTCTGTAAATCAGCTCAGTGTGCCAAACTTTATTAAATGGAGCACACTTGGGATGATACCATATCACACATCCTCATTTTTGGGGCCATGCGGGTTAACAGTATCATTTACAAGCAATAGAAGATTAATCTTACAGGAAGTATTCAACAACCTCCATAAGGGAGCCAGACAATAACTTCTCAATAGAATCACACTTGATTATGATACATATCTCTCCCAATGACAGCAATGAATAGAGTTTGGTTTGAAAATGATCAACAGTCATTTGAGAAATAAATCAAAATATACAGAGAAAGTTGCTCATTGTGATCACCTCACGACTGGGTCTTTTAAATAACATTAATTTGCTGATAACATTCACAAAAGGACATACAAATTTGAAAATTATCTATTCATAATTTTATGAATTTACATTCACAAATCATTTATATTATTGAATTTATAGTTATCAACAACTTTAGATATTAGAAAATTGATATGAAATTTATTTTTTGGTTTTTAAAAAGTTTTATTTCATTTAAAATAAAGTGTTTGGGAATGACTGATTTTGATGATAACATAGATGTTAGCAGAAATTGCCATGACTAAAACTTAGCTTACTGCAAAAAAGTGCTAAATGAATTTTGAAATAGCCAGGAGGTGCTAAAAATAGCCCAAGTGTTTAAGCACTGCCAAAATTTACATTTGTCAAAGAAAGGTTTTGATTATTTACTTAACTGTTATCGAATAGTTCTTTTCAATAATATTAGTAAATTTAGGACTGACATGAAAAAATGAAAAGAAAAGACTTTATGAAATGTATGGTAGGAGATAAAAGAATCTTATAATAGTAGCTAAAAAAAAAAAAAGAAAAAAGAGAGCTAGTAGTAGTAATGAAATGTTTAGTGTCTCTCAAGGGTTGTGATCATAATCATTACAGGTTTCCTTATAAAATCCAGGATTAAAAAAATCCCCTAAAAGCTTGAGAATGAAACAGAGTCACCTAGATATATATATATATATATATATAGGATAAGCAAAAATTGAACATCACCTTGCTTGACCTGAGGAGACGTTAAACCTAGCCCAATTTAGACATTCTCCTTTCAAAACTAAAACTCAGTCACATATATCTTTTGATGCAGGCAATGTTGCCTAGATTTCTAAATCAGTGACACTAATGAAGGCACGTCTATGAGATTTACTAGAGTTACATGCACTCATTTGTACTGGCTTAGCCGAAAACTACTAAAAGAGACATTGGTAAATCTCAACAGCCTATAGCAACAGATTGCTGCTATGTAAGTCTAATTAACCAGGGTAATTTTACAATAGAGATGTTTATCAATGAAGCATTACTCCTTGGAATGGCCCCTTTAGAGATTTGGTACACTGAACTTTTTCATATGTCTAGAACAGTAATTCTCAAAGTGGGCACTGCTGCCTCCTCAAGGGTGCTGAAAGACAAGGGGGAAAAAAATGGTCTTATCTTTCACATTAATTATTTTTATATCAATTATTCAAATACTCTTAGATACTTCAGTACAATAATACTTTTGATTATGAAATAAATACTTGAATTTAGGAAAAAAAAAGAAAGAATTTTCAAAGTATCATTTTTGACTATTTCAAGGGAAGGGGGCTGATGATATGTATGCTCTAAAGGGGGTAGTTTAGTAACACTGGCCTAAAATGAGTTGATCATACACTTCATTACTTTTTCAAATAGATAAATATATTACTGAAAAGAAATGGAGACTTGTACTTTTAAGTATCAATAAATAGCAGTGAAAAGCAATTAACTTTTCTATAAATATGAAACTATGATTTTAATCTCATTTCAACCTGATATTTGGAAAATTACATACAGTGTCTAATCCCGAGTAAACTGCATTCACTTATATCCATGAAGCCTTTGTCCTGTCGGGCTATCAGTTGATAGCATTTTTTTTAGCCCTAACCAAAATGTCTGTTTACATGAAGTTGGCTTTTATACTAGGCCTACTGAGGTGATTATCAAAGCATAGCATATGAGCTGATTCTTTCAATAACTCATTTAAAAAATGCAGACAAAAGATTTTTCTGTTAATTTTTTTCCAGATTATTTTGTTCAAAGAAATCAGCAAGTTCATATTGAACAACCTGATACACATATTAATGACAATATGTATCTTGATTATTCAGAAAATTCAATATCTAACAAAAATGTAACAAATTGTAATAAGATTTTAGCTGGAATATTCACTGGTTAACTTCTTTTGACATGGATTAATAGACAATACAACTGCTAAAACTATTCTTTTGCGTTTTCTTCTGAATCTACAAGCCAAAGAAGAACAATCTAGTAAAGAGAGTTCCAACTCATAAAATCTTATTGAATTTTCAATAAATCTGATGCCAGAAAATAAAGTTTTAAGCGTTAAATGCTTTATCTAAATATCATACATCACATTATTAAATCATACATGATTTACAATTCAGTCATAAGTATTACAGAGCATTCAATAAAACTAAAGCAGATAAGGATATCCTCACTAAAAGTGAGGATAATACACAATGAATGTAAACAAGAAATTTCCACAATAATATAGTATTTAGTAAGTGCTAAGACCTAACTAACAAAAATCTTTTTTTTACTTATTTTTTGACATTCTATTATTGAAAGAAAACATATTCAGAAAATCTTCATCTGTTCCCGAGATTCACTAAAAATGAGGTAATCCTTGCTTATATAGATGTAAAATAATGTTTTTATGCAGTGTTTAGCTACCGTGCTTCATGTCAGTACAATAAAAAAATTACCAAAAAAATGACCTACTTTGGAAAAATGGCCACACTTGCTACATATGCAATAAATTTTTTAAATAATTGACTATTGATAGGCGAAAAACCCATGTTTTCATCTCAATTAGTTTCTGAGTCAAGCTTAAAAAAATATGATGAATGGTTCTGGTCATTTTTAAAAATCTAAATGAATCTTCAAAACATGTTATCAAAGGTGAAACCTGGATGCTTATATCTTTAATAGTGTCCAAGACATTGGGCAGTTCTGTAAATAATACATTTGAGCACATCACTTATGGCAGCATTCAATAAAACTATTATACAAAACTCTGTGCGTGTATGTTTATAATACAAGATATATAGAGGTATGCTCAATACATTAACCACATTTGGAAATAACTATATTCACATGTTGAATGATACATACTTGAGTGAAATGACCAAAACCTAACGATAACATTATAAACAGCTGAATTACATGCTAAAATTCATGATTCCAATATTGCCTACTTATGTTTCAGATTTGATCATGTTTACTTCAATGATAAAATGACTTCTCTTTAAGAAAAATTAAGTGCTAATGCAAACCATATGTGCCTATCTTCATCTTTCCCATATTGTTGTACCATATTTATATGATATCTATATGTTCTACACATTCATTGATTGATGCCAGACAAATCTCTCAGAACAGTAGATTATATTACCAGACATTTAGGACTTTCGCTCTATACAAACAACAGCCAGCAAATCCTTCACTCAGTTTGGTTACTGGGAGTTGATCTTTTGAAATAAAACCAAGATTTTTTTTCTGTGTAAATCAGGGGTTTGAAAACTTTTGGGGGAGCAGACTGGATTAGAAATGTTTTTGTTTTGCAGGCCATAGCAAAAAAAACAAAACAAACCAAACAAACCTGAAACAATAAACACAGAGGCTTGTTTTGTTCTTTTCAAAATTTTTTTTAATGCTTATTTTTTCATTATAGGAGCATATACCTACATAAACTTCTGTGTTATTTCAATCGATCAAAACTGTGGAGTTCTTTGGGAAGATGATTTTTGTTCAATAGTGGTATATATTAATATAACAGCAAGAATAGATGGTTTAAAAACATTTTTAGCTAAAAAAAACATTGTTTCGTTTTTAGGCCAATGCAAAAATGAGACTATTGCTCTATTTTTCAAACAGAATTAATTGTTCACAAAGCAAAGACAGATAAAGAAAAAAAAAATTTTATATGCTATGTCATATATCTAATGAAGTCAGTAGGCCGAATAAAATGAGACCACAAAATAAATTTGGTCCGCGGGATGTAGTTTGCCAACTCCTGGCATAAATTAATAAAATAGATTTTGCATCTTTGAAGCAAGTATAGATATTTAATTGACCATTTTTGAAGATGAAATTTTTAGCAACTTTTTTTTTCCCTTCAAATAAATTATTCACATTGATCCAAATTGTTACTAGTCAGTTTTACAGTCTGGGTTTCATACTTCCAGCTATGTCATTATAAAGTTGTATGATAAATAAAAAAAATTTAAAAAATGTATCGTCATGACTATTCAGTCAATTTACAAATATATTACACATTCAAATTGAAAAAGCATAATCATCTTCAGGTAATAAAAAAAGTAGTTAGTACAATCAAATTCACACTTGATCCCCAAAAGTAAACTCTCCTCCTTAAGAAACTAAAGGATGATACAAAGCTTTTTATGAACCTATCATTTAGTCTTCTCTTAAAATCTAGGGATTCAGTTTGGCACTCAGATTGTTCAAAATCTATAGATTGTGACCCAGTTCCATTTTATTCAATGACCTCACAACCTACTGACTTATAATAAACAATCCATTTTCATCTAAGGGTTAGAGCATAATTTCAATACAACTAAAAGAGAGGATGACTTCACACTCTCAAAGTTCAAATGCAACTGAACTTGTATTAGTTTCAAAGGCAAAGATGAACAGAATGCACTCATACATGTATGAATCATGTCTCATCTAGCATCTATCTCCCTTCCTCTCTCTTTCAGTGAAACTCTGTAGATGTTTTTCAACCATGATACAGCCACAATATGGTTATGATTTAATAAGTTTGACTAATAAATTATACATGACAAAGGTAATAAGATTATTATATTCATATTTCAAATCTTTTTCATTGTCACCTGTATTTTTCTCATTCATTCATTCATTATGAACCTGCAACCCAGTCAACAGGACCTTGTGACCCAGTAAAGGATTGGGACCAGTACTTTGAAGAAACCTGCCCTAAAGCCCAATGCTTTCAATTTACAACAATTTATATACAAGTTGAGTGTAAATAAAAGAGCTAGGTTAAAATATGATTCAGTAAAGTATTGATTCAGAATATCCAACATGAAAAACAAGACTAATATACACAGGCATTAGGAAGAAAAAAAGGTGAACAATTTGACATATACAGGGTGGTCCTAAAATCCTTGTGCTATTTGAAAAATTTATCACTCGATATGTACAAGTAATACAACTATATAGTAAACAGTATATGAAAACTGAAGTTTTCAAGTTTTTGTCAAAGTGCAGTTTAATTCTTGATCTTCAACATAACCACCATCATTTGTGATAACAGCTATGCAGATGAGTAGAGTAGTGTTTTGACATGACCCTGTAGGAATAAATTCAGCAGGATGAGATCAGGTGAATGAGGTGGCCAAACAATTGGCTAGCCTCTAGTGATCCACTTGTCTGAGAAGGTATCATTTAGCCACTGTCACACAATCAAAGCATAACTAGGGGTGCCTCATCAAGCTGAAATTATTACATAAAAATCTTGGGCTTCTCTATAACATTTACTGCATGGTTTTTACATATGTACATCTGAAGTTATTAACGTTTCAATAAGCTCAAGGACTTTAGGACCACCCTGTATAGAGTCTTATAAGATAAACAAGATTATTTTTGTCAAATTCTAAAGTTAATACTGTTTTACCATTTTAATCTAAGAATAAAAAAGATAAATAAAGCATAAATAAAAGCAATACTTACACTTTTCTGAATTTCTGCTACTGGGTGGCATGGCACCAACTTGTTTCGAGTTTTTGGTATCCTGTAAGAAACAAAACAAACACTTCTCTATTAAAATATGTGATAAGCAAGTTGATCAAAAATACTAGTTAACTTAAAAGAATCTATATAGAATATATTTCTATAGCCTAAGACTGGCAAAGAGGAAAGTTGTTGAAGGAATTAATTATTATCATTAAGCTATTATTAGTTGAAACCATTACTAAGTCATTAATTCAAATGAGAATCAGGAAATAACAAAAGGTTAAATTGTTATTAGGTATAGAGAATACTGGTATACAAAAAGAATAAAACACTTAAAATGGAAACTATCATTGCTGCTTTTTTTTAGATGTTCAATCATTTTTAGCACTGATAGTCAGCAATGACAAGCTGACATACTGAAATGTGACAGTGTAGCAAATTTAGATGATATTTAATTTACATTTTAGATGTTTTTGGTTGCATCTAGTTGTCAAAAATTGCTATTTAGATGATTCTTTTAAAAATGAGTAACATTTTTATTTTTTATAATAAAGCCTATCCACACGATATCTCAAAAAGTTCTCAATGATTTTCAATCAAAATTTGTGGATGGATGGACAATAGGTTATAGAAGAAGTGATTGGGTGGATCCATACACAATTACTTCCCCAAACAATTGTAATCCCTTGAGTGTTTTCAGTCTATATTGATAAAATGATATTTTTAATAGATCGAGAAATATTTAAACAAAATAAATGTAGAAGATTTAAAGTCAGATTTAATTTATTGATAGAATTCTCTGAGGGGTGTAAAATAAAGGTGAACCAACCCTTGAGGGATCAAAAAGTGGATTCTTTTCTCTGTAAAGGTTTGAATGGGATGGAAGACTTTTCTCTCTCTCTCAAGGAGTCAAAATTGAAGTAAGTCTTTTCCCATCCTAAGGAGTCAACATTGAAAGGAGACTCTTCTCTTCAAACAGTCAAAAGTGAAGGGAAACTTTCCCTTTCCTTTAAGGGGTCAAATTGGAGGAAGACTTTCCCTCTCACTTTGTAAAGGGTTAAGAGTGGAGGAAGACATTTTCCTAAATTAAAATCAAATTGTTGGGACAGAGGTTTCAGTTAATTATATATACAATATGAATTCAACAGATTTTACCTATTTAAAAGACTGTTTCAGCCATAAAAACTTAGTAACAACACTGATCTCTTACCTTATTCGGCCTGTACTCCCAATTTGCTGGCAAATAAGAGGTTTGCATGCCTACTTCATCAGAAAAATAAAGGCCTGCACAGCCACTTAGTCAGCTAATCAGAGGCCTGAATCCCCTCCGACAAAAAACATAAGGAACTCCCCCTCGGTGGTTAATGTAATCTCATTACTTGAAAGAAACACTTACTTGAATCATAAGTACAAGCACAAATAGTTGAAAACGAAGATTATTTCAGCAGGTTGGTACAGATTAAAATATAAATACAAATATCAGTGCCGTGTGTTTTAGCCATTTATATATATCAAATATAAAATAGTAAATAGGAGAGACACCTTGTCTCCACAAACATAATCATTGCTAGGTATTAAATGGCTAAAGCCCAAAAAATCCCCACAAGAGTCAATATTGTTTAAAAATTAAATTAACAGAAAGAACTTGATATCAGAATATTTCAAAACTCAACTCATATAAAAGGTCATTTTTTTTTCTTAGTAATACGACATTTTGATAACATTTACTGTCTTGATTCCAATGGTTTACTCTTTGTAACCGATATTTGACAGGTAATTAATTACATTTTGATCAAGGGGAACGAAGAACTGTAAATAGTAAGAGGAATTAGTTTTCTGGGATATTTTCTCTATCTAAGTACCAAAATGTGATGGATGAAATATCAGAATGATTGAATTAAAACTGGATTGACTCACAGAAAATACAAAGTTGCAGATTTACACATTTTCTTATACTTTAGCAATCGTTCTCAGGAAACACAGGTTATAGAATGCTTAGCTAATCTAGATATGAAATATGATAAGTCTCTGAAGTGTGATTAATAATCTAAACCAGTGTTCCCCTAACTTTTTCTGATTACCACCCACTTCTAGAGATTATGTTTCATCAGCCAACCCCACCATAAAATTGATAAAAAATGATACATTAAGAATTAGATTTAAATATAAGCAAATATCTTATAACCAAAAACAGGATTGAGGTCTCTCTACATTATAACGTGGTTAGTTATAGGGTGGTTCTTGTTATAACACGGGTGGATCGTGGGGCCCCTAAATATTAATCTAGCTAAAAAAAAAAATGGCTAAATTTAATTGCCACTAGCTTATGATGTGTTAGGCTTCCTTAGACCAAAACATCTGTATTATTATGGGGACACCTGTTGAACAAAAGTATCTAAAAATATTTGATTAATTAATCTGAAATAGATAATTAGAAGGATGGGCTGGATGTGATAAGACAGTAAAATCAGCTTTTCACACATATGACTATGTATTAGGATATCGATTTGTATTCTTTGCACCTTGCCCCTCCCCCCTTCTTATCTTCCAATGCACACCCCAACCACTCTTGCCTCCCAGTGACACCTTTGAGTCTTCCAGCATCTCAAAGAGAGGTGATAGTACTCACTCTGAGAATCCAAACTCTTCTAGGGAAATAAAATAGAAGTTGGGATAATTTACACAAAAAAGAGAAACATATATAGTGGAGCCTCTTATTGCAAAATTTCACTTAATGAAAGGTCCCCATTGCCAAGAAAAAAATCTCTTAGCAAAATATTTTCTCTTGGCAAGAGAGAACCCCCCTCCCCGCCGAAAAACTAAGAAATTTCATAAAATTATCCAATACCATCTAGATTTCATTTATAATTATCTACATTTACATCTACCATCTAAGCACTTATTTTCAGAGAGACAGACATTTGGTGAATTATGATAAGATTTATTAATTTGTTTGCTTGTTTCTTACGTTATCTATGTTTATTTGTACTTGTATATTATTCATTTAATAAGATGTTTTGTGGATCAGATTGTCCTTGTTGAGAGAGGTACCATTGTATTTTCATAATGCAATCATAAACTGATTATTTTGAAAGCTCACAGCTATGAGCAGCACTCTTGAAAGACAGATTAATGGTTAGCACAGAACCTTTGAAATAATTAAATGGTTCCTGATTTCAAACAGAAGCCACATTAAATGGTGTTAAACTTTGAGATTATACTAAGGATAGTATTCCTAATGTTTCGCAGCCATAATAATAACAATTACCAGAAAGACAAAAAGATATCTTCAACTCACAGAATAAAGAAAAGGAAAATAAAAGCTTTCAACGACAGCTATGAAATCAAATTAATAATAGGGCTGGTTAGTCAGTGAACAAAAATTGTAACGTGTCCAACATATTTTAGCAACATGCCATTTTGAGGGTGATCAATTAAACAATTGCAAAAAAGGGGATGATAGATGAATAAGCTATTTCTCTCACCTTTTGTTGAGTGGTGTTCACTAGAAAAGTTTGTATTTTCAGAAAACAAGTGTGAACACTACCAGACACAAACTAAGGGACTAATTTAGTATAGACTTACATTGCAAATTGACCAACCCCACTAAAAATCTATTTGGAAGAGGCATTCATACAACCCCGCCCCCAAAATGTTGAAATTTTTAGCCTTCAAGCTCCATCGGTGCTATATGTACACATACCGTATACTTTGTCAGCCAGTTGCACTTGAAAACTGAAGAAACATACATTGATGTGGATAGTTTCTGATAAATCTTATTCCACATGGTATTATGCTTGACTGGAAGTATTGGCTGCTTACACATGATGGGGGGGGGGTTATAATTCTGGGGAAGGCACAACAAAAAATTTTGAATAGGAGGATGCAGAATGTGAGCGACGGTCATACCGGAAATCAAACCTGGTGACCTTCTGTGAGTGAGACAGACATGCTAACCATTACACTATACAAGTGGACAACATTAAACCAAGCTAGCAAAAATAAGTGGTCAGGTTTTGGTCTTTGTTTTGAAAGACTACTCATAAAATGTTAGAAGAAAAAAGGATTTAGAAAAAGGTTCCCAAAGGTCTACAAACAAATATATTAAAAACAAACTCCCAATGGTATCAAGATGCTTTAAAAGAATTTTACTTAAAGTTATATCTTACAAAAATTTCTGGGTTAACTATATTAAAGGTGTAGAATTACAAAATATGTGAAGGAATGAGTCCCCTGTGAAAATTAAATTTAACACCACAGCTGGGAACTATCACACATTTTTTAAATATCTCCATTTCAGGATATGTATATTACATAAAATAAATTCATTTGATATCACTTGGATCTTTTATTCACCAATTATGGTATATAGTTGTTTCACAATTTGGCATTAGTTAAGAGATCAATTGTTAAGTACAGCTGATGTCTTACATGTATATAACATTAAATAAATGGAGTGAATTCATTTGATATCACATGGATCTTTTATTCACTAATTATGGCGTATAGTTGTTTCATAATTCGATATTAGTCGAGAAACCAATTGTTAACAACAGCTGATAGCTCACTAGAATGTTATCTTTGCATCTTGTATACACTAACAGTGTTTCTCGAACAATTTCAGTGTCATTCCCCCTCTATTCTATATTACAAAATCTCACTCCTCCACGACTGAATTAACTCATGTTTTTGATTATTTTCATCTTGTTTGCCCTTGTCTCTAATTTTAATACATTTCGCATCATGAGCAAAAAGCATGAATAAACTAATTTCTTCAGTTTTTTTTCTCTACATGTTTTTTGTACATCTTGAAAATATGTCAAGAAAACTAAATCATATGAAAATTAACACAAAATTATTTTACATAATTTAGTAGACAACAGTTTTAGAACTTAGAATTGTTTTTTTTTTAGAAATGATGTTTTCTTATTGAACATGTTTATCAGAAAAAATTACTATTTTAAGATTAGAGAAATACAAATATCTGGGTAAATTGAATCTCTGATCCTCTAGGTTTCATTCACCTTTTTAGAGTGAATCATTCACCAGTTTAAGAAACACTGCAATAGCAAACCTGTATGCAAGTCTTCAGATCTCCAATTTCAATTGTGGCCTTTAGCTGTAATGCCAAGATGAGATTAATTTTTCCTATTAAAAATACATATTGCCTCAGGATCAGAACTGTTTCTTAATTGAGAAATTAAGTCGAGAGGTGGGGGCAGAAAAACTACTACAAAAAAAAAAAAAGATCAGAATCATTACTAGTTCTTATCAAGTGAGTAGGGTAGATATGTAAGTAGAAAAAAAGATGCAGTAATACAATGTGTACCAAAGTACAAAGCGACCATGTTTTTTAACCAAATCTTCCCCTAAAACTCATTGAAAATGACCGACTAAGCATTTGAACTTACAAATAAACCTTAGTAGAAAAATACTTAAGAAATATCCTTTCTTTATGCTTTGAATTCATTCGTTAGAATTTGGTCAAAGTATCAAAAACTATTTGGAGAGAAGACTAAACAAATGTTGCTCTCTTTACAAGGAAAATGCTTGTCGAGACATGCCTTAAATTCCGAGGGTGCCAGAAACCAGTCTCTCTCTGTAACTGCCAGAGTCAAATATCAGGAAGAAAATCCATAGTTATTGAGATTATCACGTGAGCAATTATTCCTCGCTTTGTCCAGGCAATTGAACTCTTCTGTGTTGTTGTTACTGCTGCTACCATGTTCCAGCTGCATTCTACAGCCTCTTACAGGGGCATGATTTCTAAGGAAACAAAGGGATCTTTTTTCCAGACAAGTTATGGGTAACAGGTCTGGTTAATCTATAAATAAAAACCGTCATGTGACCAATATCTTCTGGCAGCATGTTGACTTGGATGATAAACTAAAAAATTGGAAAAGGGGTAATAAATGAATAAGTTACTTCTCTTGCTTTTTGTTGGAGTGATAATCACTAAAGACTGGATTTTCAAAAATAAAACAAGTATGAATGCTGTCAGACACAAATGAAGGAACCAATTTACCAAAACTTACATTGCAAAAAAACTTGTAGGAGGGGGTGTGGAGATTAAAAAAAAAAGAAAAAAGAGAAAAAAGAAAAATCTTTTTTCAAGCCATAAGAAGTAAATGTTGAAATTTTCAGCCCTCTTGCAGCCGGTACATATGATAGATAAATAGATAGCCATCCTGGCAGAATCACTTAAAATATGAAGAGACTTATGTTGATAGTTTTGGCTGACCTTTTCTAACTTGGTAAAAAATTGTCGGCAAAAAGTTGGCAAAGAGGAAACCTGCTTGATATCTCAGGAAAAACTTCAACTTGTGGAGTGCCTATGGCTACTGATGGTTATTGACCCCAATTCTTATTTAGAATCAGGAAAATTCTTTCTTTTTGCTATCAATTTTTACCAAATGATGTCTATGAGAGAAATAGAGGTGATAAACATCTTTGTTGAGACTAGAAGTTCATAAACAATGAAAAGAAAGTATTGTTGTTCACAATAAAGTTTAAGAATAATTGTTTTAGAATCTTTTATACTTATAACAGTAGTTTTTATTAGTATACAACTTTTTTATATTGTGTCCAAATTGCACAAAAATAAGAGTTTATATAATTTCCACCAAGTTTAGAAATATGAAAATTATGCAAAATTTTGAACAAACATATACACACTTTTCTATAGAGTTAGAACTAGAGAGCTGCTAAATTAAACTCAAAAGAAAATAAATAAAATAAGAAACAGATTTTCAAGTAAATAGCCATTTTAGCAGAGAGCTTTTTACCACCTGCTGCTTACAACTATATCTGCGTGTTGTGAATAGATACAAGACTGCAAAAGTCCTGATGCCCTCTTTCATAGAGATTTCATTGAGTATATGCCCGTCTGTTTTGCCTGGACATGAAATATAATTTTCAAATAGGCTTTGACGCAATTTTCCATAACGTGCATGATTACACTTTTCCATCCTTAACTTTCCAGCTTGCTTTATTACATTTGTTCATATATTATTGTGTTTGCTACCAACGATTCTTGGTTACCTGTATTCTGTATCCTAACCAATATGCTCATCATTTCAAATCTCAATAACTCTTTGGTTCATAATTAGATCATTGTATTTTTCATTGAAAAAATATCAGTCTTCTTTACACTTCTTTTGAATGTACAGTGTATAGTGCAGTTAATTAGTTCCAAAATTTTTCCTTCAGTTCAAAACGGCACTATTCAAGATATCTCAGTATTCTCCTGTTATATTTGAATAAGGCTTTATCAAGACAATATCAAAAATTCATACATACATTCAAAAGGACACTATGACCATTACATTTGGTATTTCTGGAATCAGATGAACATTTTTAGATTGAATATAAATTTCTCTCCAAACAAACACTTCTTTTCAATGGTGACCTAAACTACTCAATTTCTACAAAGAAATATTTCTCGGAGAATTCATCTTCCAAGGTCAAACAAACCATCAAGAACAATACTCATTCTTTCATGCCAATGTAAAATGAAAAATAACATGGATTGAACAACATAAATCATGTAAGTATCAAAAAGAATCATAACTATAATGAAAATACAAGATTAACAGTATTTTTGTACATGACTTTTATTTCTTCTTATTCTAACTTTTGTATTCGGCCAGTTAGTTTGTCAAAGAAATGCGAATATATATGAGCTGACCTATGTTTGTCACAGTGCAATAGGAATGTCATTACCAATTGTCAAAGTTTTAAAAGCAAACGTTTGAACTTCAGTGCTTTAACATTGGACATTCAAACCTAATTTACTTGAAGACACAATGTTGAAATGTGCTTTCTTTACTTTTATTTTCATTATTTACTATACGCAGTCAGTCAATTCTCATTATGACATTCACTACTTGGATATTTGAACCCTCACATAATGCCATCCAGGTTTTTGTTAGAGTTACTGTTAGAAATTGTTATACAAGTCTATGTATACTTAATTTCAGTGAATGAATCTAAATTCATTAAACCATGAAGAATGATGCTAATGTGCATCCTAGACACTCCCTTCATTTTTTATTTTCCTCCATAGTGCCATACGATGCCGTCGTGGGTCAACCATTTTTTTAGAGGGGCAAGCATCTCTAGCACCAATCGCCGTCACTGACCGACATAAAGGATATCGCTCACATTTTGGAAAGTGTTGCCAATTTAGAGTTCTTAAAAAACTAAATCTTGATGTGTTTGGTCGCATCTAAGTGTCAGAAATTGCTATTCAGGTGATTTTTGATAAAATAAGTAGAATCAATATTGCATAGCATCAAGTGCAAAAAAACTTGATAAAAATTTTTCTGAAAATAGTTCTAAGAACATATTAAGATTTCCATGGGATTTATATGTATGCTTGTTTATTTTCAAATCTCTCTTTATACGGGAACAACTACGTATAGAAGGATTTTCAGTTTTAGTTAGTAAATATTGGATATAAAATCTGATTTTTTAATCATCCTGTTAACGTGGAAAATGAAAAGAGAAATCTACAGATGAAATCAAACTATTTTGACAAAAGATTCACACAGGGTATTATAAGCATCACAAAAAACACAACAAGGATTACAGGATATATGTAAATCACTAATATTTGCCTTGCCTTATAATGGCTTGCAGGAAAATATACACTGAACAATATTTTTGAAACTTTGTTATCAACTGTATCTCATTATTTCTGAGAAAGCTGAAACATGTCAAATTTTCCAAATTGTCAAAAATATTTTATGAACTAATAAATGATACATGAAATGTAGCTTTATACTGGTGTTGTGTGAAATCAAATATTTCTTTAGTAAATCTTAATCTATGGGATAATGTTTTGTTTTTTGTTTTTTTAGATGAAAAAAAAATTCCCAAGAGGTAGCAATCAACATTCAATCATACCTTAAGATTTGCTGCTTTGAAGTGAGTGGGTGGTGCAAGTGTGTGAGTGTGAGGGGGGGGGTTGATGATGTGACAATTGATGTTTGACTCTTGGTAGATGACCCTTAAGTAGAAGATAGTTTTTAAGAGTCAATAATAAGTGTTCATAGGGGGTAAGACCAAGGCACAGCCTGTTATTACTCTGGTACAAACTATGATGATGAATCACAAGGAGGGTTAAAAAGGATAGAGAAAAGAATGCAGAGGAGAGAGAGCTAATGTTTGGTCAACGGGTGAGTCAATGATCATTGTTTGTTCCTTTGCAAACCAAGTCCACAAATGCAGCATTGTCAGAGCCAACTGCTATAATTTAAAATATGACAGATAAAACAAAAACAAGCCTGAATAATGGCAGACCATAGATGCGCTGGTTCTATTCTTGTGTGAAAATCTAGCAGAGGCAGAGTTGCTAACTTTTTTTCCAGTTTACACCCGAAATTGAGTCAAAAAAAACATCTTGGAACTTCAATATTCTCCAGATAGAGATCTAATATCTACAATATATATAATATATCATTGGATAATTGAATGTGATTTTAATGTTCAACACTTATTCCATAAAAAACTACTGAATTTATTCAAAACATTACTTATTTATTACAATAAAATAAATAAAAACACTACCTATTTTATAGAAAATCAACTAAATAGCAATTTCTGACAAGATGCAACCTAAAACATTTAGATTTAGATGAAAAACATCTATATTGGCAACATTGAGCAAGGGATGTAAATCACATTTTGGCATGTCAGCCCATCATTCAGTGACAGCAATTAGTA
Organism: Thysanoteuthis rhombus; assembly: GCA_963457665.1. Lineage (NCBI taxonomy): Eukaryota > Metazoa > Mollusca > Cephalopoda > Oegopsida > Thysanoteuthidae > Thysanoteuthis > Thysanoteuthis major. The sequence continues at coordinate 82,522,439 of OY735200.1, forward strand.
CTATAGAAGCTAGCAGAGTTACAAAGCAAACTTACCCAGTGAGCATCATGTCGTAGAAGTCATACTCCCCAGTGTTAGGCAGGGTCACATCCTGCATATTAGGGGAGCACATGTTGTTCTTATCTAAGGCTGCAAAACTCTGAAAAGATAAAAAGAAAACAAACTTTCTATAAGGAAGGAACAAAATGTCACAAAACAAACAGGGTTTCTCAATACAGAAACATATACACAGCACAAAATATAACCTCTTTAAAGGCTCTATCAGACAATAACTAAAATCATTATTTGTAATGTATTCATGAACTAGTGAGCAAGTTAGAGGAATACACTTTCTATGAAGGAAAAACTATTTTTGTCAAAATCAAAAAAAGAGAAAAATGGGATTTTGTTAAATTCTTGAACATTTTAATTATTTCATTGAATATCAGCTTCACAATCAATGTAGTAATGGTTAACAAGCTTGTGATACTGACCATTACTACCATAATGAGTATGATTCTCACTGGGTGACCCCCCCCCCTACTGTGGCCTTGCATAAAACTAAGTTGAACAAGTCTATGAAGAAGTATATAAACACTACAATTAAGCTTTATTTGACACAAGGTCATAGTCGTGGGGGTACCCAGAGGATCAAATTCATTAGAGTAGTAATGGTCAACATCACAAGCTTGTTAACCATTAGTACACAGTTTGTGAAACTACGGATATCATGAAATCACTAGCTAATTTTTACACTGATATCTACATTATTAGAAACTATCAACTAAGATTTCTTCAGTTTTCAAGTGGTCCAGCTTGATGGCTTGCTATAATTGTATCATGCATACAGGCTACACCAATGAAGCTAGAGGGCTGAAAATTCACCCGTTTCTATGTGAATAAATATTTTTTTTTTGATTTCTGAAAATTCCCTTTCCCAATTAGTTTTTGGTGAGATCTACAAATGGCAATATGCTAAATTGGTCCCTTACTTTGTGTCCAGCATCATTCAAACTAGTTTTTTGAAAACCCTGACTCTTTTAGTGATCACTACCTAACACAAGATGAGAGAAGTATCTTATTAATCGACCATATGACGGTTTTTATATATATATATATATATATATATATGGCGTACAAGTAGCACTGATGGTGCTAGAGGGCTAAAAATTTGAATACTTCCTCTTTATTATGTCTTGAAAAAAACTTTTGATTTTTTGAAATCCCCTTTACCTCCAATACATTTTTAATGGGGTAGGGGTCAATTTGCAATTCAAGTTTAAATAAAAATGGTCCTTTAGTTTGTGTCTGGCTGCATTCACACGTGTATTTAAAAAAAAAAAAATTTTGGACTATGTCAGTGACCACCACCAAACAAAAGGTGAGAGAAGATTCTTACTCTTTGATCACCCCTTTTCTGATTTTATTATCACCCCTGCCCCACCCGACAAGACATACTACTAAAAGATATAGGTCAGATAATATTTAACAATTGTGGGCACTAAAGGTTCAATCTATATGCATGTGTTAGCATGTTCCAGGCCACCAGACTTGGAAATTGGTATCAGTGCTCAAGTAGACCCCTTCTAAAAATGACATTATATTTTTGGAAAAAGGCTCTTTTGACTTGAGGGGTGGGGCTCATTTTGACAAGTATAGTTTATTGGTAACATCTAAATTCTCCAGAATCTAGATGTTTCTTCACTCTATTTTAGATGTTTTCCAGTGGACAATGCCAGTAATGTCATAAAAGATTTCATTCTGACCATATTCATTCCTTCCCCTTCACAACATCAACTTTCGACACTGTGGTTGTTCAATTATTGACTGCAATAGCAAGTCATTATTATGTTTAGGTAAAATAAACTGAAAATGGTCAATCCTAAAAATGTACCGATTACTAATGAGAGTGCAAAAAGATCCTCTCATTGTTTGAGGGTTGACCAAATATTCTGCAGGTCAATTAGACCTTTGGATATTTATTCATTTATTTAGTACATAGTCCATTTTACAGCTCAAATTTCTTCTGTTAAGGTTTCAACTGAACAGAAATTTGTAGTTATATAATGATCAATGACTCATACAGTTTAACAGTTGGCTAAGTACTGCATCATACATTTTTAAGACAAGTGTTATAAATAAGTTTTTGATAACATTGGTTCAAAAGAATTTGGCCTTTTCATTTTTCATGGTTTCTTCCTTCTTTCAGTCTTTAAAATAAATTTGATAACTTTTTCATAAATATAATGACATACTGAATTCAATCATTTTTCATTATCACTCCGTCCACTAATATTCTTATAAATTTAACAAGTTTTCTTAATTACACCCCTCCCCTCCATTTGTAGTTTATCATCCCAGAGCTATAAAATGTTTTGGTCTTGAACATTTAGCTCTCAGTAGGAAACTTTGTTTGTGAACAGAAACTGCAGGAAACTCCCCTCATTTAACAGTGTTTGAATTTTGCAGTAGTGTTTTCATGTCAATATCAATCTTACATGAAGAGACAATCAAGTTAGAGGCTTTCAAAGTTTACTAAGAGCACAAAATCTTGAGGAGGAATGCAGAGTGCTCAGGTTCAAATGAAAATTGATAAAAATTTCTGAACAAAACTTCGAATAATCTGAAGGGAAAACAGCAGTAAAATAATTTTGTTACAATTCTGCTTGAAAAAGGTGAAATGAGTACATGAAATACTTCAAATCCCTAATTAACTCATACATAGTATTGTGAGTGCAATCAACCAACTTCCCTCAACCACCTCAGCAAACTGGTCAAAAGGAAATACGAGTTCTGATACACTTTTTAGCTTATCAACAGCTTCTTTTAAGGAGGTGGGCAAAATAGGGTAAGCCTTAAACACTTAATCTCATTGAAATGGAATAAGTTGTGTAAGTTAATTTCTGAAGGTTTAATTAGGTTTCTTTACTTATACAGTATATATCTCATCTATAGCAATTGACATTTAATTATCAAAGTATGTTTCAGACGAAGAGATATTTCTACTGAGTAAGTTTCAGCAAGATATATTCTAAACTAGTGGTTCTTAACATTTTCTGCTACATTTTCTCAACTGCACAAAAAAATTGTGCCCCCCATATTACAAATAATGTTGCCAAAAGAACCACATCTCATATGCTTTCAAATATTCATAATTAAGTACTTGGCCTTCAGCCAAAACTCATGCTTTCATGAATTCCCTCTTACTATAATGAGTTAAGCATTAGTTACAATGGAATCTATGGTAAAATTAGTAATTAATCGAATTGTGTAATTAGGAATTAATATAATTAAGAATTAATCAGTTAAGTCTTAACATGGCTTATTTTGGGGTCATGAAATGCTTTTCACTCCACACGTGCACACATATATATATATATATATATATATCAAAAACCCAAACTGCCCCCAGTATATTCAAATTGCTACCTGGTGGGGCACACACCTCTTATTCAGAATCACTTTTCTGAACCAACCTATCCTTTTGACAACACCAAATAATTTAAATAAATCAGCTTCCAATAAGCTTAGTGAAGATGAAGAAGTTTGTCCAAATATGAAAGATGTTAGAATATTTTTTTGTACAGTAAATGTTTTCTTAAATTTCGACCATGATGTCACAAGCCAGAAAATCATAGAACCAAAAGAACAATGTAGGATGAACACAGACTGTTAATTTTTCAATAAAATAAGAAATATTTTAATGTAATGTTTTTTCATAGGTAAAATTGAATGAATAAAGTTGTTAATGTGATTTATTTTTCATTTATTTACCAGGTTTTGTTTAGTTTTGCTTTGAAAGCCAGATATTTGTTTGATGACTAGAAAAAAAAGAAAGCCTCTCGTTTTTTTAAAAAAATTAATTTGTACTAATTTAATAATGTAAAATTGCCATAAATTTGAAAAAAGAAAAGTAAACAGCAAAACAATGTATTCATTCAAATTCATAAAAAGATGACATTACTTAATTAGTATTTTATCTAACAAGTTTCTCACTTTTACTAAACATGGTAAATAGATAGAAATAATCTAGATAGCACAACTACAAGCAAAGTGTACTTGAGAAATGAAAAAAATTAAAGCACTGAAAACAGTAAGGACCATTGTTTGATGACTTGCACTCCATAATTAAAAGGAAATGAATGTGTTGATAATAATAAAAAAACGTGCTGATAAAATATATATTGCATTAAATTATATTGAAACGAGCTCTGTCATTACACGATTAATATATCACTTGGCCTAGACAGCATAAATAGAATAAACAATTAAAGAAAATGCAATTCTTTAATTTTTTATTCTATTTACATTGTCTTGGCCAAGTGATATATTAATTGTGTAATGATGGGAGGTCATTTCAAATAAATATTTCAATACAATATAATTCTGTCGGATCACATATACATTTTTTAATACATATATATATATATATATATATATATATATATATATATATATATATACACACATACATGTGCGTGTCTAGAAAGCTTTACAGCTTTAAACACTAAACACATTAAAGAACTTTTTCAAAATTTTTTTGTACCAGTTCAGTCATTTTTTCCCCAATATGTAGTATTATATATATATATATATATATATATATATATATATATATATATATACACACACACATATATATAATAGAGACAGAAGCTACCAAGTTGTAGGTTATAGTAAACTACTATTGCGATAAGGCTGAATACTTCTATGGCACTTCACAATTTAAGCTGGAAAGCAAAGACATAGAAAAATGCAACAAATTAGGCGGAACATTCTGAGTACAATTTAACTATAGGAGGCAGTAACATTCTCAAATATAAAAATACCAGGAAAGAAGATGGGTCCTATAATAATTATTAGTGTTATTTGATATAAATAGTTTACACCTGGACAGCATGATATAATAATCAAGTATTACTATGTATTCAACTTAGATTATTTCTATAAACAAAAAGCCTACCCACAATGGAGAACAGGAAAAGTGAAGAGGACCCTGATGGCCATCTTATTTTTCTGAGTGTAAACATTGAACTTGAAGAGGGAGAGGCAAATAGATAGTAAGGAGAACAAGTAGCAATTCTGGAGAGAGTAAAATAATAGAATGTATTTTACACAATGGCACTTGAAACTTTTCTTGCAGTGAAGAAATGATGAAACAGAAATAATAACATGATTCTCTTTCCAGCAATTATTCCAGTATGGAAACAATGTTCAGATATGACAGCAAGCCAAATGCCGTAGAGTTACAAAATGAACTAAATTATATCTATTTTATGTGGAGGAAAAGACATGAAGGTGGGGGGGATACTCTCAATTGGATAGAATCTTTAAGAGTAGGGTCATCTGGAAAGAGAGCAGGCAATGACATTTGGCACTAGCAAAATGGAAAGATATTTAATACTCAAGTTCATAATAATGAATGCAAATGTCAAATCAAGGATAGTTACTTCTGATCAAAGTTACTTCCCTTGGACTTTTTGGTAATTTATAAAAATATTTTTCTTTTATTAAATTCACAGAAAAGTTCCATTTTTCTAACTCTATTCAGTAATTTCAAGTGGTTTACTCTGCCACAAAATGAAAAAAGTAAATAACAGGTGTAAATTTATAAGATAGAAGATTTAAATAGGGTGTTGTACAGTTTGATAACGAATAAAAAATCTTGCCCCATAAAAAAATGGAGTTATTGTTTGATATTTTAAAATTTTTGTGTTCAGATAACTGAAAATACAAAAAGTGAAAAGCACAGGCAGTGGTATGGGAATAGTGAGGCATGTTACTGCTGTATGGAATAAGAAAAAATAGTTACTTCGAACCAGAATCAGTTTTTGCAACAATAAATCTTGGATTGCCTTTATAAGCTAAGAATATTTTGAATTATTTTGCAATACAGAGGGTAAAATGGCTTTTACATTCAACCTTTGCCGATAGACCATTATCTTTAATACAGTATATTTAGTTAGACATGATCAAAATTCATGTAGAGGTATATAAATATACATACACACACATATTTTATGGATTCTTGTTTTAATGTTCATAAAGAACATCAAAACAAGTCAATTGAAATTATATAAAATCTCAATTTTTGTTCAATTTGGATACAGTGAAAAGTTGTCAAGAAGTGGTTAGCATTGTTACAAGTTTGTGTATTGATAGAAGATGAGTTGGCAAGTTCTTACTTGTCTTTGTGGAGATAAATAATATTGCGTATGTTGTGCACACAAAAGTAGGTGAGAGAGAGACATCCATCATCTGATGTATGATTACAACCAGTTTTAGGAATTTTTCACTTTTTTTGTTTCAAATGTTAGTGGTCAAAAATGTATAGAAATTTGGAGGAAAGCCTGGAGCTGTTTGTTGACAGGTAAGTTCCTAAGCATCCTGACAGGGAGTTTTACTTCAGAACTTAACCTTATTTAATACATTGTTTTCAATGAAAAATTATACCTCATTTTACGAACACTTACTTTACAAACTATCATAAGAAACAAATTATTAAAAGCAATGTATACAAAGTAAAAAATAAAGAACAAGTACCATATGAATGGACAAAACAAAGGATTAACAAAAATCATGAAAACAATTTCATATACAAAAAAAAAAGTGTGAATATTTAAATATTTAGGAATTAGAATTAGCAAGTGGTTCAGAAAGAAAAAAAAAGCTACAAAATCACATAATTTGACAAAAAGTTAAAATAGTAAGTCCTGTATATGAATTGTAGGATGATCTCAAAGAAAATATATTCTGATTTATTAGGGTCAAACAGGCTTAAGAACACCTTTTGTTCTGCTGCGCACAAAGAAATTAAATAAAATAAAAAAATCAAGAGGGAAAAAAGAATTCAATCTAAAAACACAAAGCCATGTCATCAAGTTAATTGCATGGCAACAGAACTTCATTTCCTGCATCATTGTAAGAACAAAGGACAAATGGAGGAAGTGATGAGGCTGCAACAGGCTTAGTTTACAAAATACTGATTGGTAGAACCAATTGCATTAGTTCTTCATAGACACGTTAGTTTTAATTCAGGATGTAGGTCACTCTTTAGAGTATTCTTGTTAATCTATAGGGAAACAATTTACAGCTAGATCGTTTTAACCCTTTTGAGACTCCAGGGACATGAGGCTTTATGATTGCTGGCACATGTATATCTCAGCAGGAAAGACAGCAGTTGAAGCCTCCAAAAAACACGAAGAAAATTCTTGAAAGTTCCTGACTGAAAATGGTTGAGCAAGAGAGAGTGGTGATTAGTTGTTTATCAAGACCGTTAAGTAACAGATACCTTGCAAAAAAAACTCAAAAAACAAACGAATTGTCCATAACTGACCATCCCCTAAATATCGACAGACACCCATGATTAATGATGGTATGAAGCTGCTTTTTTACACCAAGAACAAAAATAAGGTCGTTTTATAGGCCAGTGACTAAACAGTGAGCTAAAACCATGAAATTTAGACTGAAATTGGGGTCTTGTCTCATCTGATAGTTGCTGCCGAAATGTCTTGCATATATCTTTTAGGAGTCTACTGAAACTCCTTAATTCATGCATTTAGCACCTTATTAGGTTAGTCTTCAAAGGGTTAAAAGAAGATTAAGAAATTTTTTTGGAGATAAAGCGAGTGCATTTTTGAAGAAAGGTTATTTTAAAAGAAATTTCCATGCAATTGTTTTCTTTTTGTAAGAAATGTTTAGTTTTACATGACACTAATGATAAGTACAGAAGAAAGTAACTCCAATATTTCTAGAAAGCACCCAGGGAGCATTTTCCTCTGCCACTCCCATTGTCAAGGGAAGTAATTGAGCATGGATCAACTAAAAAATTTAATCACTTCCTTTGTAGATCATTGCTCATCCTTGCACAAAATTTCATTGAAATTAATAAAAAAAACTTTTGGGGATATCATGGGGATAGACATGAAATTTTGGTGATGTTACGTGGTTTTGACACATAACTATGAAGGATGGGAGGTAATTTTCCATGGATCCGCCCCAAAATGTTATCACTTCTCATATGGCCTATTGTCCATCCTTTGAAAAAAAAAAATTGAAATTCATTGACAACTTTCCGAGGTAACGTGCAAATAGACATGAAGGGGAGGTAATTGTGCATGGAGCATGCTCAAAAGTTTGATCACTTCTTTTGGGACATATCAACTCTTCAACAAAATTTCATTCAGACTCATGGAGAAATTTCAAAGATTTAGTGTGGACAGTCATGAGCATATGCACAAATGTAAGGGAGGAAAAAAAAGAAAGGAAAATATCTCTCAATCAAGAAAAAATTCCTGGATCTGCCCCCCAAGTTCAACCAAGTCTCATTTCGTTAATTGCCCACCCTTCCGCAAAATTTCATTGGAATTTACTGAAAACATTTGAAGATATCATGGGGATAGGCATGAAATTTTGGTTGTCATGTGAAGTGGACATATAACTATGATGTTAAATTCATTCAACTATTCCTTACTCCCTCGTCCACATTTCCACAGAATTTCATTGAGTATTTTTTTTAAATAATTGTGTGGACAGATGGAAAGACGCGACAGAATACATAAGCATCTCGAACTTTTTTTGCAGGAGTAGTAACAAAAACTTTGATGCAATAATTGAGCATATCAATTTGGTTGCATTCATCTTAGCATTCTTTATCTTTTCTTAATATTGAGTGAATTTGGCATGCAGAGCCAACCAACTCTTCAAAGGGTTAGAAGAGAAAGGAAACTTTTTCCCTCCTTCAAGGAGGCAAAAGTGGAAGGAAACTTTTATGGACATATCAGCTAGTGTTCCTATAAAAACCAGGGAATCTTTTTTATAGAATTGTTCAATATCCTTGCACTCTACCTTTATGCAAAGGAAGAATCCAGATTACTCGTAATATATCAGTGTCAAGACTGACTACCTTCTCATTTTGGGCTGGTAATTTTAAGGAGACTAATATTTTATAGCATTCAAGATCTATTTTCCCAAGATTGAAGGCAGCTTTTAGTAAATGTGTATAACATGAGTCTACTCTTCTATTCCTAGAAACTGTTTCTAGGCCTTTGACCCACACAAGGGAGTCATTTCAAGTGTTTACACCACTCTATTCAGACGTGATTTTCTAATTACGACTAGCTCATTGGTGGCTGCTGTCTATGCCTTTTGAGATTCTCTGTCTCTAGCTGTTTTATGTAATTACCTAGGTGGAGGAAGTCTATGTAAAATCCACAGAGTATTGAACAACTGTAGCCATCAAAGATGGCAAAGGATTCTATCCATCTTCATATTCCATGTGTTTATGTATTTGTGTATTCTAGTCCTCTTGGCCATACCGCTTTGTCTGCAAACTTGAAAATTGCTATTAGTTCTTCACTAGACCCCTCCTAAAAGAACTTTTTTTGATTTTCGGAAAAAATGATTTGGTAGGGGCTCATTCATTGGGTTAATTAATAACATTTAGATTCTCCAGGATCTAGATATTTCCAAACTATTTTAGATGTTTTCTAATTTAGATGCTTCAGTTGTTCAATTATTGACTATGATGGTGAGTCTACTCATTTGCCAAGCCGATCTGAGTCTGAATTTGTATTTCTATATACATTCTATTAGAAACCATCAACCTTAACTGTCAACAAAGGTTTCTTTAGTTTTTATGCGATTCTGGTCAGCTGACAATAAGTGTGTCTTCAATGAAGCTATAGGGCTGAAAATTCAAGCATTTATTCCTCATCACAATTAGAAAAAAAATTTGCTTTTTAACCCTCTACCCATGCTGAATTAGTTGGGGGGGGCACAAAGTAAGTATATGTTAAATCGGTCCTTTTCTTTTTGTCAGACAGCATTCACGCTTGTTTTTTTTAAAATTCAGACATAGTAATACAAGAGGCGAACAAGAAAGGTAACTCATTCCTTGATAAGCCCTTTTCTTGATTTTTTAATTGATCACCCCCAACATAGCATGCAGTCATAAGATGTTTACATGACAATTTTCAAAGGTTGACTAACCAGTCTGGTGTTTATTTTGTCTTGTTTTGATCTTTATATCTGATACCAGGTCACATTTATGGGATGCTCATAAAAGGTGGAATTCACCTCATTGGTTTGAAAATTCATCATGCTAACCCTTTCATGACCAGAAAAGTTCTTTTTTTCACTTCCTCAGCTGGAATGTAACTATAAAGATCTGTGAATGGACATATTAATCATCAAATGATTCTATATCAAATCAACTGTGGTTTTCACTTCCTCAGCTGGAATGTAACTATAAAGATCTGTGAATGGACATATTAATCATCAAATGATTCTATATCAAATCAACTTTGGGGCAAAGCTGACTTGGAGGAAAGAAAAGAAATAGTTTTTGACTTTGGCCAGATAGTTAGTAAAGAGTCAAATAGAAAGTAAACAAAAATATGATCAAAGTCTGTCAAAGTCTGGAAATTTGAGACGAATATTTTACCTTGCCTATTTAAACTTGGCATTTGTGTCAGGAGGGCATTCCAGAAAATCATATCAACAAATAAGGTCAAAAGAGAAAACCTAGAGAAAATTCAGTATTTCAAGGGAGTTCCCTGGAAGATTGAGAAATAGATGAACCATTTCAAGACACAGCACCAATGGAGAGGATTAGGAATATTTAGAGTATATATGTCTTACAATTTTTGAGTGAGTTTTCAACAAAGACTCCAGGGTATATCATCATTCATCAAGAAAAAGAAATCTTGAAAAAGATTCAAGTGAAACCAATACTCAAGTCTTACTTCTCACTCAGACAATTTCAAATAGATGAATAATATTGAAATAAAGTTTTATGCTGAAAAATTTTCCTTAGAAAAAGAATTTTTCTCAGGTAAGTGATACCTAAGTAAATTGAGGTAGCTTATATGACGGCATACATCGACCAAAAATAAAGGTGTTAATTCGACAGACCAATATCATCCATTTGGGAAGATACTTGATGCCTAAAAAGTTGACATATATGGTAGATAATTATCTTCCAATAATATCTTTGAAAATAGACACACACACACATATAT
>OY735200.1:82533638-82686138 GCA_963457665.1 Thysanoteuthis rhombus
ACAGTGGAATTTCCATGTATACTGCTCGCCCATATAAAGAGGATAAAAAGATTTAGTAAATGCTCAATAGGAAAAAAATAACCTTCTGTAAAGTTCCAGGAACTGATCAAAGTCCCCTAAAAACAGTCAATCTTTCATTGATGATAAAGACTCTGAGTAAGAGACACACTGCAGGGGTAAGATGGGCATGTAAAATCTTTCAATGGCAGGAGCATCCCCAGAATTCCTGGCGCCTGGTAGTGAAACAGTGTTTCGACTGAAAGAAGGGAACCTTCGTGATTAGTCGACCCATATTGAAAGTATCTACCCAACTCTAAAATTCTTTGATACACTTGTGTTATCTAAATAATATATGTTGACGTAGTATATGTTATTTATCCCCAATTTTTGTTGTAGTTTATGCTGTATGCATATATTTTATATTTATATTTATTGTATTGCATTTAGTTGTTTAGCATAAATCATCTTGAATGTATTTTAGAATTTCAAATAAAACATTCTGATACTTAATACTCTAGCACTTGGTGCCTGCCCATGTTGCTGGTACCTACCTGGGGCCCCTGTCCTGTTCAATGGTACCTTTTGGGGTTAAAAACCAAGACTACAAAATCAACAGTTTTATCATATGAGAATGAGTTACAGTAGCCATCTGTAGTTTTAGTAGGATGCCCATGAGTTTATTTAGGGTGACAGATCAGGAACATTGATCAGATATCTTGCTCTGATCAGTATGCTAGCATATGGGGGAGGGGGGAAGGTTATAGGATAAAATCTTTCAGGATTTTACTCAGCTGTGAGAAGGGGGTTTTAGAATGAAAGGGGAGCTATTTTTATCAAGCAATTTACTTGAAAGGAATTAGGAAGCTTTACAAACTAATACAGATCATTTTATGGTGCTATTAATGAAAACTAGTTAATCCATGCAAAAAAATTCAGATATACTTGCATTTCTAAGAAATTATCTTTTTCAAGAAAGGAAAATTATTACCTTTAAGTGAAATAATCAAATCATTATGCTTTTTCATGTTGGCTTCATAAAGAAAATAAAGTTATTCACAATTCAATAACTTATTCCAAAAGGCTTACATATTAGAAAAAAATCTATACAACAAGGAACCAAGGTAACTAGAAGAACTGAAAAGAAAATATAAGAAATTTTGATAATATTTCATTTGAAGTACGAAGAGATCTAATGCAACAACATTCCCAACTGTTTAAAAAATGTCAATTTTGTATTTTTTATCAATGTCACCAAATTCAAAAAATTTGCTTCATTTCATACAAAACATTGTTTTCTGTTAGGAAAGAAAGTAATATGTATTCAAAGAGTTTTTCTAGATGATTGAACTCCTTTTGGTTGTTTGTGTGGTTAACACAAGGTTTTGGCTAATCCATTCTACAGCCTCATTCACTATTTGAATACAGGTAAACAGAATTTTTTTTCTCTCCAATGTTAGCAATACTTATAATGTAGGATTTGAGTGTTTTTGAAGGTATATAGGGGAAACATTTTTTCATAATTTTCATTATCCCCTCCACTTAAGATTGATAAACTGATTTTAACCGAAACTTTTGTGTTGCGAATATTCCTGGAGTCAGATCATGTGTTTTTATAGCAAATCCACTATAAATAGCATTTAAAAGTAAATATACAATTTCCATAAATTTTTTGGAGCAGTTTTAGAAGGAAAAAATCAAATTTGAGTTGGCAACACTGAACGCTTTCATTTTTGGTCTAAAATGTCCGTGTCATCATTATGCCTTGGTTTTTCAACTGACTTTTTTCTTTATATATAATATAGTTCATTACACATTCATAAGTTGTCTTTGTATCTATGATCCATTTGGCATTTACTCAAAACTGTATCGGCAAAACTTTAAAAAATAAGGATCTTCCTCTCAATCTGTTTAAACACGTGGACATAATTTTGTTTTTATTCATTTGATGTCAATAAAGTAATCTTCATTTATAATGAAACCAATTGAATAAGTTTTTCTCAAAAAGTTCCACGGGTAAATAAGCCATAAAGATTGAAAACAAAAAAATTTAGGGCAAATGATTTTTCAATTTTTCTATTGACTTCACTTTGAGTGTGTTTCTGTTGTGAAAAAAAATTGATGTAATTATCTTTGTAAAAATTAGATAAAATTATGATTAAATCAAAACCACCCTTCAAGTCATTTCTGAATTAAAAAAAAAATGATTCAGGTAAATTTTAACATGGATTTTGTTTATTCAAGAACGCTGACTACCAGTGTCAGATGAAAATTTGAATATCATTATTATTATTTACTCACTAATCAAATAAACATGCCTCTATGGGCATCTCCATAAACAATTTACATTAGAAATACATATTCAACATTAAAATATACATCAATTCAAGCTACAAAAAGATTTGAAACAATTAAAATTACTACAAGTCTACCAGTACAGAGAAATATTCACAAGGTACATTTTATTCATTTATTTTTCCAAAATTCTTCTACATATTTCAACAGATAACTGTTAGGAGCTCAATCAAATTCAGCGTTTTTATTCATGTGATCTGAATAAGTATTCATTTATATTGTATTAAAGCTATTTCTGAATTAAAATTTACGTATTTGACTTTGAAAAGAGTAAAAAAGTTTTTAAAAAAATGCCTTTCATGGTAACAATCGATTTGTTAATAGTTGGACTTTGCTTTGATGCTCCCATCATCTTAAATCGAAGGATGAGTTTAAAATGAGTACTGCAAATTTGCGAACAAAATAGATTCATATATATTATGTTCATCACAAAGTTATGCAAACATTTTTTTAGAGAATCCTTAAAATAATTAGCAAAATCCTTACTTAATTCAATTGTGCTTGTGCCCCCTCTTGAAATTGCTCATACTTCCCTTTGTAGGGAGTAGAACCCCCTGGTTGAGAACCACTGTTTCAAGAGATTTCTAAAATAACAATAGTTCTATACTGTACCAAGATTTTCAAAGTAACAATAATCCCACATCCATTTGCTTGAGTTATAATAAAGGCCGTTTTGTATTACAGAGATCATGTGCTTAGAGAAATTCTCCTTATTCACCCACACTCAAAAGGAGAGCAGGTAGAGGATAAGTCTTTGAAAAGAAAGATTGATTTTGTAAGACATTTATTTACAAACAGAAGAAGTTTGAGAAGCTAAAACCAAGTAAGAAAGAAAGAGCAAGTAAATGTCTGTCAACACTAGATGGCTTTGTGATACTAAGTGGCAACTATCTGAAATATGTTTGGTATGCATGCTCTGACCAGATTGCAGTTAAATAAAACTAGGTTAGATTCAACATCCTGGGATCTTAAATAAACTGGGGAAAAAAAAAATAAATAAATGAAAAAACAAACACATAAAGGACTCAGTGTTCTCAATCATGTACGTAATGTAAAAATATATAATGATAAATGCTCTTACAGAAGGCCTCATCTTTTTTTGTTGGGTAACCTCAAAGTTATCCCCTTTTCAATAGAAGAAAAAAGTGAGTAAATAGAGGTTATTTAGCAGACATTACGATCTTGGGTTATGAATCTTAAAAGTAAAGAAATGTACTGACAAGTGCAAATAACAGAAGATTTACATAGCCTAAAATGGCTGCACTTTAATTTGAACTCAAATAAAGTTAACATATTTTACTTTTGCCAACAAGATTGAAGAGGTATATATACTACCTTGCGTCTTTCCACCCTTTCTACCAGTACACACAATATCCCCAAAAGTTCTCCATGAATTTCCATGAAATTTGTCAAAACATGGGCCATGGGTTGAGGAAGAAGTGATTATTTTGGGGTGGATTAAAAAATTATTTTTTTCATTGAAAGATATTTTTCCCCTTCTTTTTTCATACATTTTCATGTATTTGCTCATGTTTGTCAAAATGATATCTCCATGATAATTTCAATGAAATTTAGTGGAAGTTTGAGGGGTCATTGGTTAGGAAAGAATTGATTACATTTTATGATGGATCCAGGCATTACTTTTGATTGAGTTAGCGTACAGCATTGGTAGAGGTATGCACTCTGTGCTTTTTACTTTGCAGAAGTTTGCTGAATAGAAATGGAAAAAGTTGATAGAAAGAAAAATATTTTTCTGAAACAAAAATATAGCTACTATATTATTGATTTTTCTGCTCCCTTAAAAATACAAAAGAATCCATGAACTAAGCATTCAAAAAAGTCATTATGAATGTATTAATAGAAGTTAATAATTTTCCATAATATGTAGAAAATCAAATTCTGTCCTAAATATAAAAAAGTTATAATTTGCTAATGTAGAAACAAATTCACAGTAGCTGTGAGAGTTTGTAACTTGTTAAGTGTTGGGTAACCTTGAGAGATTGTAACTTGTAAAATGTAGGGTGGCTTTGAGAGATTGTAACTTGTAAAATGTAAGGTGGCCTTGAGAGATTGTAACTTGTTAGTGCAGGGTAGTGTAAAGAGTTTGTTCTGCTTTTGCTATATTTTTTGCTGTATTAGGAGCATTCAATTTTTAATAACTTCATTTGAAAACATTACTTTTAATTATATGGTGATAGCTGTTATACCAGCAAGTATTTTTTGAAGAAAAAAAAAAGAATTAAACTGAATTCTTTGATTACTGATTAATTGATATCTTCTGTTGTGTACTAATGATTTTCTAGGAAGCTTAATTAATAGATTTGAGGCAAAGTATAACTCGGGTCTATTTAAATGGATTATTCCTTCATTTCAAGCTTCTATATTGCATTAATCTGGCCCACCATCAATGCATTTATACATAATTAAGCTCGCAGAGGCAAAAAAAGTGCAGATCCCTGGTTCAGAGAATGATACCTGATTTTTAGTAAAGGAGAAAATAATTTGTTGTTCAGGCAAGGGAAGTTGTGGGTCAGGTGAAAAGTAAGAATTACAATCCTGAAGAGAGGAGGGTAAAGGGAGAGAGGAAAAGAGAGGGAGGGAGATACAGAAGGCGAAGAGAAAGGAGGAGGAAGAAAGAAGAAAGGGCATATTTGCAACACAGTAAGGAGTAAAATGGCTTCTTTCCTTATATTTTTTTCTCCTGATTTTTTACTTTTGCTGCCTTGACCCGCCAGTCACAATGATAACATGTTTGGAAGGAACCCTGGCCAGCTGTAATCAAGATATTTCACTTGATCTCTTTTCCAAAAACAAGCTCAGGGTTTCCTTCAGGTGGCCAGTTCTTTCCTCCTTTCCCAATGAGAGATTGATGCTCACCAAAGGGTAAAGATCGCGGTGTGTGGAGCCAACACCAAGGATTGTAGAGAGAGAGAAAGGAGGTAATGCAAACACAAAATTGACTAAAGCCAACCAAGTTCTGCTCTTTGTGTATGTGTGTTTGCTTGCTGCCAGTTTCTGGTCTGATTTAAGCTGCTAATGTAAAAAAAAAGAGAAAAGTGAGATGGGACTCAAGGAGAATGTGGGAGGTGATAAGCAGGGTTGGGGCGTGTAAAAGGGTAGAGGGTGAAACACAAAGATATTTCCTAAAGGAGGATGGCTGACCGTGTGCATGTTTGCAGATTTCAGCTGCTGGTAATATGACTACAACTACCATCACAACCATTTCATCATATATCCAAATGAAGACTATGCTTGGTTGATATTACGAACTGTGAGAATGAGGATAGTTTTATTCTACTAAATATGGCTTTGTTGTAGCTTATGCTCTCAGGAGTCTTTTCAGATACTATGTTGCTTTAGATTTTGAACTCTAGGCATACTGTTAGCACAGCCATTTTACTAGTATGCAATAAAATCAAGATCCATGATAACTATCAGTGACATGAAGTTGGTAGCCATATAAATATTTACTGATCTTGTAAAAATTGAGAGTGGAACTAACAGCTTTTCAATGCTACTACTTGGGCAAGTTAGGTAGTTATGGGAGGGTAGTTTGTTCAAGCACTCTGTCTATCACCGGGACATGCCAATGAGGAGACATTTTATCAAGATAACTATCAATAGAGCTGAGTGCAAAGAGAGAAGTGGATTCATATCTTTCCCAAAGACATTAGTGTGGAGTGAACATAGCCAGCCTCAGCTGAAATTTGAACTCAGTTCACCAATTCTATTTTCTATTGCAGTGTAGCCATGTGGGAAAAGCATTTGCATTTGAAATGAAAATTCGAGGTGAGCTTTTGTGAATTAAACACTTTGAAGTCACAAGAACAGCCTTAGGAAAATATAGATGAAAACATGCAGAAACAAAAGCAATGTTGATGTTACAGATGTCTTTCTCCAACTGACTACAACACCAATTTCCCTGATGCTGTTTCTCAGTGTTTTTGTTTGAGGAGTTAACAAATGAGAAGAGAGAGCTAGTTGGCTAGGCGAGTTTGTAAACTCTTTGTAAGGGAGACTGTGATAGGCTAGCCAACCACACAACCAATTCCAACTAAAACTAATGGTCTCTTTTTTTCTGTATTCTATGAGCGAGTATATGTTTCACTACACTATACTAGGAAAATAAATTAATAAATCAGTACATGTTAAAACTTTTCTGCTTCATTTTCTCAGGAGAGGTATCCAAAACTTTTTCCCAGATTTTCAATTTTCTAGTTGTAAGAAAATCCTTAGATGAAGTTTCTTATTATTCACTGTGAGTACTTTTTTTAAAATTTTGGGTGTTAACTTAATGTCTTAATTGCAGCAACCAGAGCTCAAATAAAGTAATAATCAAACAGTTTCATGTCACAACATGTTTCAAGTTTCAATTATATTTGAGTTGATTCAAAGTGAAAAAGCACATAATATATTATGACACCTATCACCCTGAATTAAAGAGATCTAGATTATTACATCATTTACAAAGTTGCAAAAATGCAAATCAGTAGAATATTTTATGATATCATATAATACATATCTTACAGTCAATACTTTTATATCAGTGGTTTTGAAACTGGGTTCTGGGGATTCAAGGGAAAAAGGCTCAGGGTCCGCAGCAGTGTTTCCTATGAAGCTGACATTGCAAATCTTGTGGCTGAGAAACAAGATCATCCATTGCACAGTCAATGAAATACAATTAGTGTACACCGATATGTTCCATATATCAGAACTGGAATAAGTGTAATCCATTTAAAATAAATATGATTTTAGAGGGAAAATGTACAGTCTAAGAAACTAGATGTTAAAAATAGGAGTCCACCTGAAAATTTCCTTTTAAGGAAGGATCCTTAAGTTTTCAAAGTTTCAAAACCATTGTTCTATATGATCAAGAAATAAGCAAATCTATAAAAAAAAGAACTGCTTTTGTTGAAGCTTTATTAGTAAGTCTCTAAAACTTTACCTCATGATTAAAATTTTTGTTTTATCTGGCAATTGTTACGCACAAAATATCTCAATTAATGAATAGCTTGATGTCATCTTCAATACATATTTTATATAAATTGCGTGGAGATTAAATAACTTTCACACTTGCATTTTTTTTCTACTTCAACACACAGGAGTTAGGGTGGCTATTGAGCACTCTGTCCAGCACCATCTCAAGTGGGATGTTAATTTGCCCTTCTTAAGGTCTAACTAAAAAAAATTATCAAAATTACATTATATATATGTATTTTTGAAAAAGTGGGAACTGAAAACAACTCAATATATTTTCATCAAATGTAATTGCCATTGTTGACAGTGTTGTTGATCCGTAATGCTGCACAGCTCATGTTGTCAGTCTGCCCAAGTCCACTTTGTTAGTCTGGAAAAATGGTTAGCAACCTTTCCATTACCAAGGACCCTTTTTATTCAAATGATTTTTCGCACAGACCCGTCTTTTGAAAGGCCTACTCAACAATCTCACGGACTTTGATAACTTTGTGCACCTTCGGGGGTCCAAATATACTAGGCTGGAAGCAGCAGGTCTAGAAATAGTCATAAGGTGAGTGGACATGTATTGATCAAATAAAGAATTTGAAGAGTTGTTAACTAAATTAAAGAATGAATGAGGAGGTTAACGTGATTAACCAATAATAGATGGTTAACTGTCATAAAAGAGAGGATGAAAAGTGAAATAGAGAAAAAATATATTCACAATATAAAGAGAAACAAGTAAATTTGTACAAAAATATTTTGAATGTTTCTTATTCAAGTATAGAGAGTTTTTTCCCCTCTTGATATTTCAAACAAATATAAATTTAGCCCAACTAAAAGAAAAAAAATTGAGAGATTTTTTAAAAAATAAATGAACATTTTTTAAAATCTAGACATTTTTTTTAAAAACTTGAATTACATATTCCAAGGTGTAGCAAGTAAGCAAAATAAATTGTTTTGAAAATTTATCAAGCTAGGAAAAATGTTGCTAACACATAAAATCATTGTTTGTTAAAATCAGAAAAAAAAATGAATTTTTAGTGAACGTAAAGACACTGCTTGAGTGGTCAGGTTAATCAAAAGCAAAACCTATGAAGATTCCAGGATTTTGAGCAGGTGGGTCAATCTACCCCCCCCCATATCTCTCTGATTAGTCTATGGTTATAATACATTTTTGGTTTTAAAGGTCAGTTTATTACATGGAATTATCTTTTTTTTTCTTTCAAATGTAATTTCTCAACCAAGATCTTCAATTCTTTTAAATTTGCCCAAGCAGGGAGTTAGGGTACTCCTTAGATCTATCTATGTCAGTGTATTAAATCAAGTATTTTAGAAGGATGATAAGTTTGGAAGAAGAAACGATGTTGATGTACTATGATTCATGCTGGAAGTGTATCTGCACTTTAATTAATATTCTACTTACACACTGCCAGGTCTTAGAAGAGTAAGGAAAACAACTAGTTGAAATTGGACCCTACAAGAAGTGGACAGTCCAAAGTTGGCTGAGTGACCTAGATGGGAACAGGAATATGGTGGCAGGAGAAATACACAGTTAGGGAGCTAAATTTCAGTTCAGGAGGCTCTTGATACCAGAAGAAAAATACATCAAATTTCCATGCACATACAATCTCTCTCTCTCATATATATATATATATATATATATATATATATATATATATAAACTGTGTGCATGCATATATGATATTTAGTTTTGAATTTAAACATTTTTTTAGCCATTAATTTAAGTAAACTGCATGTATCATTTGGCCTAGACTGTGTAAGTAGAATAAATAATTGAAGTAAATGGGAATCAAACCTATCACCCATGGATAGCTGCTTTTTTTCCAGCTAAAAAACCTGGTGGAAAGGTGAAGGCCAAATGATACATTCACCATGTATCAACAGGACATTTCGAATCGAGTTTCAAAATAAAATGCATTAATAATTACTTAGTTAGACAACATATCCATTTCCTAATATATATATATATATATATATATATATATATATATATATATATATATAGATAGATAGAGAGAGAGACAGACAGACAGACAGACAGACAGACAGAGACAGATAGATAGATAATTGAAGATCTAGGTTGAGAAATTACATTTGAAAAAAAAAGAAAAGAAAACTCCAAGTAATAAACTGACCTTAAAACCAACAATGTATTATATCCATAGACTAATCAGAGAGATCAGTGTGTGTGTGTGTGTGGGGGGTTATATATTTATACATATATATATATATATATATATATCAAACCCGATAATGAGTATAACATATTTAACACTATTATAGAATAGTCCCTCAAAATTTTAGATGATTATTCTGATATTTTCCTCCTCCTTCTTTTGTCTCTTTCTATCATACTCGTCAATTCTTTTCCTTATTGATTTCCTAGTAAGTGTGAACAATTGTTCCCATTCAATAATCTACCTTCCTCAACCACTGGCTGAGGCATTCTTTAATGTTTTGACCAAAATAATAATATAACAGTTTCATCTGTTCTGTATATGAATCTTTCCAAGATAATGGATGAACCTCTATAACACATACCGGTAATCATTGGCCTGTGGCAACATATTTTGTAGTATTTATTTAAAATCTTGCATAATTTCTTTCAGAAAGTCAATTCTTTAATTTATATTGTAAAATTACTATTGTAATCAATAATATAGTGATTGTAAATCAGATGTTTGTAGAACTAAAACACATTCTGTAATACCATATTTTTTAGTGAACATGTGGCCCACTAGATAAAAATGGTTACACAGGTCTGCGCTAAAATATAGGCATTGTTGCTTTGCTCTCAGTTGCAAAAGTTCTTTTCTTCCAATCACTGAAAGAATATAAGTAAAAATTCTTGCCTCTAACTTACATCCTGTTTTCTGGGTTTGATATTAAGCAATGATGAAACCAGTTGTATTCAAGAAAACTACCATGTAGATTTGCTAAACACTGCTGGTGTTTATTGACAGAAATATCAGATGCACTTTTGACCACAGCCCAATTCTTTGATGCAAAAGCTAACTTTAGCTTTTTATCAGTCCTTTGGGAAACTCAATTCTCAATCATCCTGGTAAGTTTAATCATGATCCAGAGTATTATGCATAATAAAAAAACATTTGTAAATTGCTTCAATTTGCATTTTGATGAGAAAGAAAGAGAGAAGAGTAAAATCTTTCTAGGCATCATTGAAGTAAGAAATATTCTTCAAACAAATCAAATCACTAAATGTATTTACCACATCAAAGATGGAGAGAAGAGATTCGATCGTCCAAACAAGTTAGAATATTAATGACTGTTCTCAAAGTTGAAGATAATACAATCAGAATATTTAGAAGGCAGATTTCAAGTTATGTAACTACACTGCTTGAATAGGTTGTATTACTACTTAATTTCAGTAAAAGTTTTGAATATATAGTGAAGCCTCATTAAGACAGAGTAATAGGGGGAGGGCATTATAGCTGATTGTCCGAGTTAACTGCTTGTAGGGAATAATCCTGTATACATATATGATATAGGAAGTATATACACTAGCAACACTTTTTTTTTTCGCTCTCTTAAAATACATTGCAATAATTCAATATCTTTGAAAATTTAATTTTGTTTATAATTGAGAGAGAATAGCATAAAGTTGGTTGTAAAAATGAATACAAAAACTTTTGTACACTAACAGAGGATTTCTGTGCATATTGAGGTTGTGTTTATATTTTTGACAGAAATTTCATTGATTTTGCCATGATTGCAGGATCTGTTACCAGAAAAAATAATTTTCTACAATCTTTCTTATAATAATATAGATTGTTACAACAAAATCTATAGATTCCAAGTTATATATATTTTCATTGACAAGTGTTGCTTTTTGCCATAAGTCCATAAGAGATGCTAGTATGCACTGAACATGATACCACATATAATGAGGATAATTATTTCTGGTCTAATTATCAAGATCTGACTCCTCTGAAAATCCAAAACCATGGACAAGTAATCAAAGTAGTAATTTTGAAGTGGTCCAGTGTTGACACTCTGCTTTGAATGATGGTGATGATCTGTTAACTCTTTAAACTCAGACTTCTTCCATTTTATCTGATATTCAGTTCAACAGGGTCAATTCTTAACAAGGGTTCACTGTATATCTCTTTTGCATATGCATCCTTTCAGTATTTCTCCAGGCAAATACATTTGAAAAGAATAATGATAGTCACTAATGCACTGGTTCTCAACTTTTTTACCACCACATACCCCTTTTGTAATTGGACCTTGCCTTCACTAACCCACTCACATCTTCAACCAATCGATTAATTTGAAATGACTGCAAATATGTGCAGAAAATTTAAAAAGAAAAGAAAAATGAATTTCAAGATATTATGTTCCTCACAATATCATTCGAACACTGTTAAGCGAATTCCCAAAATAATTAGTGGGATTATTTTTTCCTGTGGATTTGTGGCTGTGGGTGACTGCTGAGGGGGTGCAAACAGGGCTTTTGCCCTCTCTGGATCAGGGCTTCTCACCAAGGGCCGGGGGGGGGGGGTTAAATTAGGAACCTTATAGAGGCCAGGAATCAAGGGATCACTAGGAACAGTGACAACTTGGGATGAGTCACAGTATAAGCACTCTCTAGTCCCTGGCCTGACAATCAACATTCCATTGTCCAATACTTTTGTTTATATTTATCCCCCCTGAATATATACTTCAAGTGGCAAGGGATGCTCATGCTTATGGCCCTCTCAAAATTATGCACCAGACCCCATTCAGGAAGTGGGGGGGGGCGTCTCCTCTGGTTAGGAATCACTGCTCTAAATTGTTCAAAAGATACCAGAAGAATCATGGATCCTACCTAATTGTCAACTGAGAAAAAACATCATAACCTCCCTCTGCCAATGTGGCACCTTGTTCTGGGATTTTATTGATGGAATTAAGTAAGCTTTTATCTGAAATTCCTCCAGATTGACTAGAGAGAGAGAAGAGTGAGGAATTGAAACCTGTGTCCAGAAATGGTCATGCCAAAAATAAAAGCAAGTGAAAAGAAATACAAGGAACAGATAAGCCAAGTTCTCAAGTTGTGCTGTTGCAGATTTCATAGAAGGAGGGGGTACTTTCAATCAGTTGCAAGAGACAGTTTGATAAGACAGGGAGTGGGGAAATGAAATAGTAGGGGGATATAAATAAACAACCAGTAAAGCCATGGGTGGTCAGTGGTTTCTTGAAATTTGTACAAATAAATAAAAACAGAGTAAGGGTTAGGAGGAGAAGTCTTTTCACTGGTTCAGGTCTGTGCTGCTGATTGATGTGGAATGTGACATATCAACTGAGATTAAATTGACTGGTTCTGGAAGGGGAAGGGTTAAATTGAATTTGGATTTTGTAAACCAAGTGACCACCTTACTAGAGCCAGCCTGCCTATCAGATGGCTCCAAAAAGATGAGGAACTGAAAAAAAAAAGGAACAAGATGAAGAAAGAAGGAGTCATAGAGAAGACATAAGGCAGATAACACAGTTGACATTTGGGTTCAATAAGTCATGATTCTTGATTTATTTTAAGCATTCACTACAGACACATAGTTTATAAGCTGGGATAGTTTCTAGGGGGTAGTTGCTCTGGGGTTGGGGGTCAGGAATCCCCCCTCCATGCTAAGACACAACAAAAACTTTTCAAAAATCTATGTAGATTGAGAAAAGTCATTAAAATAACCCCCAAAATCTATAGTAATCATAAATTAACCTTACACACAAAAATGTATTGTTTTTATTTAATTACATTAGTTTTCCATCTTAATCTTAGTTATTTTTATACAAAATTTAATTCAAGACATTATTTCTATAGTAATTGATAAAAGCGCAATTGGAAGGTAATTAAGATGAAGATAAAACTTGGTCAAATTCAACAACAATTATTGTGCTACAATACTTCATCCAATAATAATTATAATAATTTATTTGTTTTCCATTTAATACAAGTAGGATGACTTCTGTCTTGTTCTTAATGAATTTCTCAATTATTGGTTCTGTGGTGAATTTCTTCTATTTTTCTCACTTTACATTCATCAATTTGAGTGCTAAAGAGTGTATATTCCTGGGTTTAAGTATAATCTATTTAACAATAAGTTTTTTCTGCCCTAAATTTGGATCAACCTATCTATACATGGGTAATATTCAAAGCATTTACTTGTAAAAGTATTTTTTTCCATTTAGACCCCCCACCCCATCAAGTTTAGGACATCATATTCTGTGAAGTTAATCATTTCTTGTTTGAACTTTGTTAAGTTCAACCAAATTAACCATTGTTTATATAAAGGTAGGTCTCCCTAATGCCAGATTTACTATTTAGGAATGAGGTTGTTTTTCAGAGTTATTTAAAAGGTCATAGAAAGATTGGGGGTATTTAATGATTGATCCAGTTGCTAGTATTAATTATCATGGGAATATTCCAACACTTACACACAGCCATTACATAGAAATAAAATATAAACAACAGCAGAATTCTGATGATGTATTCATGTACAACTGAAAGGGAAATCATGGATATATATATATATAACAAGTTTAATCTTTAATCCAATGCTTCTTAATGCAGATGTAATTTTATATCTTAAACAAGATTTGATTGAAAAAAAAAAAAAAAAAGAAAAAAAAAGAATATATGATTGTTCATTGATGAAGTTGAACTACAAACTAAATAAAATTATAGTAATATTGAATTTGTGATTTACACTTCAAAAACTTTGTTCCCTTTCTGTTTCATTTATAAAGGGAAAACTTTTCATCCCACTGATATATTTTAAGAATTCTTGGAGAAACTCCAATCATCATCAGAGAAAGTAGTTAACAGCCATCAATTTAACCAAGCATATCTGTGACTGGCCACGAAGTCACACTGTGCCAGCAACAGACCGTAACCATAATGTAATAATATAAGAAATATTTCAGTTTGGTTTGTACTTGAATAAAAAAGCCGATTGATTTTTAACAAAATAAATAATTTTATTTGTGGTAATTAAATAATGTATTTCAATTTGTAAATTTGGATGAATAAAGATGGTTTTGCAATCTATTTATTTTGTTTTTATTCAACTTCACCGAACGAGTATCACGCTTTCCTTTTGAGGCAAAACAAAATGGAATACATAAATCTCAACCTTTATTCACTCAAATTTACCAATAAAAACAGAACATTACTTAATTAGTAAAAATTGAATTACTTTTTTTTTTTTACACCCAAGAATGGCTAGAGAAGATAATTCTTTTGATTTCTGAAATCCCCCCATAGGTTTTTAGTGAGAGAAGGGTTCAATTTACCATGTGAGTTCATGACAAATTGGTCCCTTAGTTTGAGTCCAGCAGCTTTCATGCTTACCTGAAAATAAACTATTTTCTCATTTTCTAATTTGGAATTTTTCAACAGATGATGATGTTTAAGGAGTGACTCACCAGACCTGTATTTATTTTCAAGAATATGTCCTTCCAATAATTTTCTCCAAGATGGTAACTAAAGGCACCTGTCAAATTGTCTATGGGGATATATCATGATTTAAACAACCCACAGAGGTCAGTCAACAGGCCAAAAAGGTTGGGGGAATAGCTTTGGAGGAAGAAAAGGTAGCTGTTTGGAAAGTCTATGTTTAGAAAAGTAAAATAAACAAGATGGTGGCTGTATGGAAAGATACAGCAGTTGAAAGAAAAACAGGTGGGAGGAGGTGACTAGGGATCATCTATCAACTCATATACTTGTTTGTTTTTAAAGAAACCTTATAAGCCAACCAGACCCCTATATCTACATTCCAGGAATTGATTGTAGAACTCTTCATTAATCACCAACTTTTTTTTATTTATTTATTTTTACACATATCTATGTATGCCATTCAATACTGAAATCTGTGGTGTATACCATAATCTTCTTGGAACTGAAGTGATAGGTTTATGCTTGCAAAAAATATTTCCAAAATCATTCAACAAAACATCCCTTAATGTGAACTCTATTAAAATGCAAACCACATTTTTATTCAAAGAATTGGAAGGTTTCAAAACACAGTCCTAGTTTCAACTTCTGAATGAAAAAACAACAACACATGTTATGTTTCTATCTTCATTAATTTCTAAATTATCAAGCCCCAAAAGGCATGACAGCCAGGCTGAGTTGTTCTTTGAAATTCTAAATGGATCCTCAAAACACATTATCGAATGGTGAAAACTGCATGCATCTATCTTTAATAGTTTCCAAGATATGGTGCAGTTCCGAGACCAACATATGCTATTGATAAGTAGTCCAGGCTCTTAAGAGAAATGTTAACACAATATAAACGTAAAATGTTTATACATTTTGAAACATATAGATTTCACAAGCAGTAATGCAAGCACTACAGTTACTTAGAACCCCCCCCCGCCTCTTTGAAAAACCAAGCAGCAATATTCATGAATGAACTGGCAGATAGATAGAAAAAGAAGATAATGCACCCCCCCCCCACATACACACACCTGGCCAATTTATGTCACAAAGAAAGCAGGAAATAAAGGACAAAAATAAGAAAAGAAAAGGCAATCGGACTCTGTGTAAGGGCTGAAGCACCACATATAAAGTTGACATCAATTCCTGACTGTCGAAAAGGTTATGATGCACAACATTCACACTAATGCTTTGGCAAGATGAGGGGGGAAAAAAAAAAAAAAATGATACAAGTTCAGCATCAGTTGACCTTTCACAATTTGTAGGGTCTGCAGGTGGTAGGTGAGCATAAGAGCACCACCATCATAGATCATTGCAAGTGATTGGGTAGGGAGAAAGGGTGTAGCAGGTCAGCTCTGAAGATCATTAGTAAAAATATTTATTGTAAATGATCTATGCTTCATTGATGGGATGTGGTAGAAAAGCCTCAATAAAGGGCAAACAGAATAAGGAAGAAGGAAGTGATGCATCTGGGATGTGAGTAAATATTAGGACCAATAGTCAAAAAAGGTCAAGTCAAATACAATTGAATCAGTATACACTTACACACACACACACACACACACACACACAAATGCACACAGTGTCAAAATAAATATTATATTTCATTAGGTCACAACTTGGTAATGTCCTTTTCAGATGAAAATTATCCTTAGAATTAGAAGAAAAATATCTGTACCTTGCATAATTAAATCATAGGTACCAGTACAAATTATCTGAAGATTCAGGCAGGGTGGTTCCAAAATAAATGTAGATATCCAAAAGAGAACTTTCTTGTGAGAAAAACAAACAAAATAAACTTTCTTAGGTGTTGCCTAGTGGTGTACTTTTTTAAGGTTGTAGCTCCCCAAATGTGACCATGAGTGCCTGGAGACACACACGCAAACAGACGAAGACAGGAAGAAGAATCTACTTCTGGCTGGTTGGGCAGGCCCTTCGTGGGTCTGCAGTGATTTGATGTCTGAACGATGAAAAAGTGATATCAAAAAAAAGTGAAAACAGAGACAGTTATTCATAATAAAAGTGTTCATACTACGGGGTAGGGGGGATATTTGATAAGCTGAAAAATGCATTTATATACATATTCTATAGCAGGGATGTTGAACATGTGGCCTGCAGGCCACATGTTTGTTGGTTTTCAAGAGCTTTGTACCAGCACAATAAATAAATCCACATTTCTTATTCTAATATTACTCACCGAATGAATATATGATCACAAATTGCTCAGTTCTCTTATCTGGCCTGCTTGCCCAAGTGAATGAGTTCACCAACACCGTTCTATAGAAATATCAAGTGTGTGCAAAAGTTTCCAAAAACAAACAAAATGCTTTTCAATTGAGTATCCAGTCTCTAAGTAAAAAAAAAAAAAAAAAATGGTTGGGAACTTTTGCTTATATATATATATATATATATATATATATATGTATATGCATATATATCCAGCTTGCAAACTTATTTCATTAAGAAATGTTAAAAAGCAAAAGCTCTATACTTAGCAAAGTGGAAATCAAGCTGAATGTACTAAAAAAAAGTGTAAGATTAAACCTTAGTTGAACACTAGGACAAAAACACCTTGATTAAATCAAAACAACTAAAATTTCAATAATTGGTGATGGCATTACGTTTTTTTCTTTACATGGCCTCATATTCTAATCATGCATTTTTGAAGCTTGATAAATTTTTGAGGCATCAAAAGATTAAAGAATATCTGTACTTAGCATAAATGAATCACCATAGTCAACACAAGTACCAGAACTAATTATATAAAAAATCACATCTTTTGTCTAAAAGAAAAACAAAAACATTGTTGGTCCAAAATGACCACAGTGACCAAAAAAAATGCTTTTAGATGGTGGTAAGTGGTGTACTCTTGCAAATTTTCAAGGTTGTAGCCCCCAAATTTTGACATCAGAAAAAAAATGTGATAAATGATCAGGATTCTTATTCTCTGAATTATCAAAATAATATTTTCCATGAATAAATAAAATATAATTTACTTTTGCAAATGGTGTTCAAATGATTTTCCCCTAAAGTTTTACTCTAATATGAAACTTACTAATCTTTTTAGTTTCAACACAAGCACACTATGTGAATTGACCATCTAAAGTTGTTTTCTCATGTTTTCCCACTTACTGAATTATATGAGGGCAAATTAGAGGGAGGGCAAAAAAAAAATCAACAGGGTTTTTCATGTATTGCGAAATTGAAATGATATATAATATCCACCAATTGTTCTGTTTACAATAATAATTCTTTCATTTTATTGCATAATAACATCTATATGGATCAGGTATCACAAAAGCATATTCACCAAACACGCATAGAAGACCTGTAGAGTAGAACAAACAGATCTGGTTAGTCACTCAATAGAAACCGTTATATAACCGACGTCTTTTGGCAGCATGTCATGTTTAGGGTGATCGATCAAAACATTGGAAAAAGGGGGGGGGTCATCAATGAATAAGTTATTTCTCTTGCCTTTTGCTGAGCTGTAATAACTAAGTCTGAATTTGCAAAAAAAACAAGCAGGCATACACTAGGGAGCTATCTAGCATCAACTTGGATTGTAAACAGAACCTTCCCAACTAAATATCTATCTGGAAAGGGGTTGGAGAAAAAGAGAAAGAAAGAAAAAAAAAGAAACGGAAAGAAGTTCTTAATAGAAATACAAAGTACAAGGGAAACATTCTAGATTCATTGGTGTGGCCAGCACTTGTCATACATGCATACACAGCCAGCCAGACAGACTTGAAAACTGGAGAATCTTATTTTGACAGTTTTGGTTGATGGTTTCTAATACACAGCAGTATTTCTAAAGTATCAGTAGCACATTACAGAACACCCAATGACTTGCCAGCAATATTGGTAGTCATGCATTTTGTTGTGTGCAACTATAGGTTGGTTTGTAGACAGCTTTATTTCAACTTGAATTTAAAACAGACACGTGTTTTGATACACACACACACATGACATAAGTAAATAGACACCATTATTAAATGTCAAACCAGGGTAAAAATAATGACTCACTCATTACCAATTACTCAATTTACTATAAAAATGCAAGAGAAATAACTGCAATGTCACTTCACAATTTGAATTACTGGGCACAGCGCTAGTAGCAAAAGTAGCATATACCACCAACCCCACAATTTCAAGAGCCCAGTGCTAAATTCAGTGATTTTTTCACCTGCTCTATTACTATAGTACTTTACTACTCTCAACTTTTCTGAATGATGAGCATTTTTGGGGGTTGTAATTTCAAAACACATCCATTCTACAAAGATCATAACGGAAACAAAGTAATTCTATTACTGAAATATCAAACATATTTGGTGTATCATCTGGGTGTAGAAAAAAATGGAAGAATGTAATTACCTTGCAATAAATAACAGAATAATAAAAAAATGTATGTTTTTTTATATTGATGTGTATTTTCTTCTTAGTTAGAGGCCCCTTTATAACATGTGCTATAGATCTTCCACTGGCTTAATCCATCCTTGACGAGAAATTAGAGATTGCCAGACTCCAAAAAGGTGTATTATTGGTAAATCTAAAGATAGAATGAACTTGTTGAAAAGAGAGAAAAGATGTGGTGAGCCAAGAAATTGAAAAACCCCTTAAAGCAAAGCAACAGGTGTAGAAAAGTGTGTCTGAATCAGCTAAAAAATGGCCTGAAGAAAGCCACATTCAGCAGAGACAGCAGCGAGCAATGGAGATCATTTATCCAAGAATCTTGTTTGAACCATCTGCAGCCCACTATCAAATCTCGTGGAATCTCCGTAAATGGTGTGGAAAGCAATTCTGGGCAACAGTTGTTTTAAGTTTATAGAACGCATGAAAAATAGCTATTCTGGAAATTATTTTCTGCAGTATTCTTCCAATATTTACAGATGATAATTTCAATAAGCCTGAAGGTCAGACCATAGATGAGCTAGTTTAATCTCATGGATTGCCATCCAGAAAGGCTGTCAAATGAGACCAATCTGTTAATACAACCAGTCAGAGCATTCTGTTACACCACAAACATTTCTTTACATGAAGATCTAGCAAAGGAAATTACTCTAAGAAGAAAAAAAATGCATTTAACTTGTCTGTCCCTGGCACATTTATATATTCATAGGAGGTGGAGAAAATGAGAGGTACAGGAGTGTTTCAGTCTGTCAGTCATGGCTGCTTATTGGAAATAGAGATGCTTATGCATTTAACAAAATAATACCCTTTTCATGGAGGAAAGAATTCATGTCATGCAATTAGAAAAAAATTTAGAATGGTACATCCAGAAAGGTATGAAGCAGCCCTTATGGCCAAGTTGGTCCCTTGATATAAATCCTACTGAATATGTCTGGGCCATTTGGTAGTATGAAACAAAGTCTTCAATCTTCAAGCCTAGTCAAATATACCACACAACCAAGAGCTAAATTGAGAACTTCAATGTTTGAAAAACTAAAAACTCCAAAATGATAATTTACAAAATGAATTATTCTTGAATTCTTTATGTCCGCTAATAAAATCACTAACTTAAAAATAGAAAGGTCTATTTACTTTAATACCAACATATTATACAGATATATTAGACAGTAGCTGAAAACATATGCCATGAACTGATTCAGTTAGTATATATGCAGATTGACTGGATAGGGTTCAACTTTGCATTATAAATAGTCTCTCTTTGCTAAAATGTTTAAATTGCTGTTTTTTTTTTTCTATCAAAACTTTTTGATTTAATTAGGGAAAAAATCTCCTTCACTGTTGAATCCTTAAAGGGAGGGTTTCCCCTTCACTTTATACTTCTTATATATTTGAATATATTTGAAATATAACAATTTCTATAGTTCTGGAGTATTGCTTCATACTCTAGAAGTATAGGAATTGTCATAATTCAAAATGTGATGTCACTGAGCAGTTTTTTTCTTACGCTATTTCAGAAAACTGACTAAGTAGCTGGATAAAATAATAACGTCTATTCATTTATAAGATGTCTCTGTATGTAAATGTTAATAAAGACAGATTTTACTTGAATCAAAAATTTTCTGTCTGGATAAAAATTGTGTTTTTTAATTTTTTCTTTCCATAATTCTCAGAGAATAATATAACTTACAATTGTAAACATTTATAAAAGCTGTATCTAAAATTTATCTGGTCAGCAAAAAGAATCAAAAAGTGACACTTATCTCTTTCAATATTTCTCTAAAATTCAAAGGAAAAGAAAAAGGTCTGTCCACTTATCGAAATAGCCAATGAGAGTTCTAATATGAATCTTAAAGGATTACATAAATATATTTATCAGATTATAATATCAATTTATGAGCTAGTATCTATTACGGCGGTTATCAAGTGTCCTAGGTTACATTCCTCCCTTGGCAATCCCAAGTTTCTTTAATTCCTTCCCCATTTTGAATTGTCATCTAGTAATTTTTTTACCATTATACTTTCCATTACAAGTTTCTTCCCAGACTGTAATTCCACCCTAATTTCACTCCTGGGAGCCAAGTGCCTCTCCTTTAGGAATCACTGATCTAATATAAATACTTACAAATGTTAAACTTGTGGTGGAATTAACCTTATTTCCAAGTGCTCGAATCAAATATCATATATTCTAACATTGCACCGATTTACTTGCCTTTTTAAATTTTAAGAAATGAGCATCATCCTTCTGGTAGGTTAGTGCAAAAATAATTCTGGTTTTTCACCATCAACTTTAAATCTGTATATATCAGCTTAGAATAAAAAAGTTAATAATCGAAATAAGAACAATCAGAATCTACACCTTTTTACTAACTAGAAACAAGTCCATTTATTCCAGAAGCATAATTCTGGGGTCCTGGAACCAATCAATTCTTTGAGGGTGTTTTCACTGGCTGCTTGGCGGTTGAAGACCTCTCCTGCAGGAAGTGGTAGAAAAAGTAGTCGTTTGGAGAGAGGTCAGGGTGAGGTAGAGTTCAGTAGCCTAGTTCATCCATGAGACGTGGTAAGGCATTATCATGGAGAAGAATGGGTTCTTTCCAATTGATCAATATTTAATGTAAACAATGCAGTTCTTGGGACATTTTGTCGATTAACAGGAAATACTTCTTTGCAATGATAGTTTTGCCAGGATTCAAGAACTTGTACAGACAACCAAACTGCAACCATTATATTTTTTTGATACAAGTTTGGTTTGGAAAAGTATCTTGAGTTGTTTGCATGAGTCAGCCTCAATAATGGCCCTTAATTGGATGTCATCAATCACAGAAGGACATCCATGATCCAGCCCATTTTCAAGGCTCTTATCTCCATTTCAAAATTTGGGGAATTATTTTGAGCAGCACATTCACTGATAGTCGCCAGTGCAAATACTTGGTTGATATTGCAAGTAGTTTCTGCTGCTTTTTTTTCATCTTTGATTTGACTCATATAAATGAGTCTAGCAGTGAAAAGAAATGTTCAGCTTAAATAAATAGAGTAAAATTCACGCTCTAAAATGGTATATTCCAGTAATATAGGTAATACTTGTTTATTCGAATATAAGCATCCAAGTTGAAAACAACAAAAAATGCAACTACTTTTGCACCAACCTAATATTAGGATAGTAATAAAGTTTATGATCCAATCAACATCGATATGGGTTACTCAACAGTAATTTTTTTTTCATTAAAGCTTGCAAATTGACCAAACTTGTGCAGTACCCAATTGTATCTAATGGATGAATAAAATGGAATTCTCATCTTTTTCTAGTTTTCGATTCATTATAAATGAGACCAAAGGGAAATTCAGTGAGTAACAATGATACACATATGTGTGATTGCATCTCACCTCTTTGTCTTAGTTGTCTTTTGGTGTTGTGGAATTGTCATACTTGTTCTTGAAGTTATTCACTATTTTTGTTGTCAATAAAGATGGATCATGCTCCTCTAGTGAGTTCCACTTCCAGTTGTCTATTCCTTAAGGGAAGAAGTTCTCTCTACGTTTTTTTTTGTTTTGTTTTTGCAGTGTTCTTCATATATTTAGTTGTTTCTTTTGTTCATTGTAGATGACTTTATCTGCGACGTTATCAATACTTTTTATTATTTTGAATGTTTTTATAATATCTCCCTTCATTATTATTCCATCTAGTGTAGTTTAGCTTCGATTCATGTTGATCTTCACATGGGAGATTTTCAAGTTCATGGATTATTTTTGCTGCTCTTCAAAGTATATTTTCTAGCCCTGTGATACCTTTTTGGAGATTTGGAATCCAAGCTTCGACTAAGTGTAGTTTGACGTATATTGTGTAAAGTATCTTGAAAAATTTTGTATCTTAGTAATCAATCAGGCTCTTAATATACCTGTTATTTGAGATTCTTTTTTTAGTTTTTTTTTCATGTGTGATTGTTTATTTGGAAATTAGAAAATATAACTATACCTAGGTCTTTTTCTGTCTTTTTAGTTTTTTTTACTGATCATGTAAGAGCTTTTTGTGTAGTGATCTAAAAACCAACATCCAGTAATGGAGAGGTTTGGGAACTAACTAGGTGAACGATACGGCGGTATTTACAATTATTTCTTGGGGAACACAGAGGTGTCCATCAGCGATGAGGGGAGTGAACCCATGCTGTTAAAAGGTTCTGGGGAACTGTAAGGCCCGACAGGTAATTAAAAAAAAAAAAAAAAAAAAAAAAAAAACATTTTCCAGCCCTGTCAATATCCCTTTCTTTAGTTCGTGGAAAGATAAGCATTATTACAACAATATCTTCAAAGCAGAAGGTTCCAGTAAGTAGCAAGTTAAAATAAAAAAAATTGTCATGTTTTTTTAAAGCCTGAGTTAACCATAATTAAAGTAAAATTGAAAAGAATTCAATGTTTTTCTTTTTATTCATACTAACAAAATAGCAACAGAAAATTCAAATCTGTTTGGAGAGAGAGAGAGAGAGAACATGTCTGTGTTTTAAAATTATCTGTAAGATTTATTGTAGAGCTACAAACACTGACAGCCCCATAGGTCACTTTTAAAATGAATAAAGGAAAACAATGTACAATAAACATGGATAAAAGTTTCCCTTATGAGATATCTTTAATGAACTTTCTTAATAAACCAATAGATATATTTCACACATTTTCGAACTGTCATTGAACAAACCGACAAACCGTCTCGAAAGGTTCTACCCTTTTTCATATGTTTCCGCACTCTTGCTTTGTCTCTTGAGTAGAAAATTGGCATCAGAGCTCCCCAGGACCCCTTCTAAAAACGAATTTATTTTGACAGATTTATTCATAGTTTCTAGATTCTCCACAACATAGAAGTTTCTTTACACTATTTTAGATGTTTCCAGCGGAGAACGTTAGTGATGTCACAAATAGATTTTTCTTTTTACAGGACTTCGTATTTTGACGCTGGGGTTGATCAATTACTAGCTTTGATAAAAAGTCTTTCTTGATTTTACTACAAAATTTCGGCTTTCTTCAGATGTGTCAAAAACAACGAAAATAACTCCAAAATAATGAATACTTGATAACTTCTAGTACCAAAATTCAGAAAACAGATTTTATCATTTGTAGGTTGTGCATTTTGAAATTTCAACTACGGTTCAAGAGAAATATTTCTAAGACTGCAAATCACAATTTTTTTTCTTCAGAAATCTCTCAATGATGACAATAAAATTAAGGTCCCTTCATTGATACCATCATACTAAATTAACGAAAAAAATAAAGCCAGACAGAATTCTGAAACCAACATGACAAGGCGGTGAATGATGTTATCATGTTCCAGCTAAAATAATACCGTAAGATGTTTTTGAAACAATTCCGTCCTGAACATGACAATTAGGGAAAAGCAAGCACTTACGTCACTAATCTTGATAAACAATTATATTTAACAAATAAATATTATCTTTATTTCATCTGAATGATGTGAAATGCATTTTATACGTTACTTTCAAGACTAGTTTTGAACTTCGCGCTATTGACTCAGAAGTCTTTTTTAACATAAGAGAAAACTACTGGGTAACACCGCTTTGATATTCCGACTCGAAATAGAGCTGAAAACTGAAAAAAAAACTCATCACGAACACACAGGAAATACAAACAATTTGGACAACATATAAAATAAATTCGTTGCTCAGCAATACTTCTAAATTCAAAGTTTAATATACTTCAAAACTGAAATAAACTGTTGTTAAAATGAAGACAATAGTCACATCAACCAAGACGTGAAGAAACAAATGAACAATAGATTAGGTTGTACAGACAATTTATAATTATGTTGCCTCTCGACGATATTTGTTAATTAAGTTTTTATTCAAGTTGTATAAAAATTATTTATCTTATACAACGAATAATAAAAACAATGGATCGTTATATGCGACCCAGGAGTACAGATGAATAAGCAAAAATACGAATTAGAGATACTGTGAACTTCGGCAAATGAAGATAAAAACACAGTTTTTAAATTGCTTTTCTTTTCTGGGGTTCACGGGAGTAACAAAGATTTTCTAGACATATTTCACGCTTAAATATTTCCAAATAAACTTGATACGTAATGAATAATTGGTTTATTTCACTCACCATAGTGGAAACTGGCCCGTAGAAAGTGGAGAAGAATGAATGGCGGGTTCCGGTTCCGGGTCGCGAGGTCAAACACGTGACGTCAGCAGCAGGAGAAGCCCGCAGGTCGATGGAGGAGTGGGTTCTTAATTAAAGCACTTCAGTTTCTTCTTCTGAGCAGGCGTGACTTGAGGTCGTTATCTAGATGACAAGTGTGCATTTTTAGACGATTTTCCGAATATTCGGAAAATAGAGAGAAATCTTCCAATGAAGTCACTATACGCATGATCCTATTTTTTTTTTAAGAATTGGACAATGTTTTAATCTAGGGGGGTGCGCGCAGTTGCTTATTTTATAATTTCCCCGTTCAAAAAAGTTGGATGTTTATAAAAAGTTTTTTCGTCTGTTCTAAACGAAAAGAGTGTGCGCTTCGCCTGAGAGTAATTTTCTATTAGTAACTAGTGAACTAACTGTTGATTTCTTTATTTTTTTTTTCTGTGTGAGGACGGCATGAAGAAGAAAGTATCTTGATAGAAAAACCCTTTTTTCTCGTCGAGAATTTATTTATCTCATAACGTGAAAAAAAAGTTTTAAAGAGTTTTTCTTTCACTGGACTTCCTACTTTCTATCTTTGCTGCTGCGACGATACTTGAAAACTTGTGGCATTTTTTTTTTTTATATAACTGTGACGATGCCCAAGTTAAACTGTTACTATCGTTCATGGAATTTACTCGCCTGGAACACTGTTTTTACAAAATTATTATTGGTTTTACCTCTTGTGACCCTTTCACTGGCCGAAAGTTCGCGCGGTAAGTACTGAAAAAAAGTTTGTTTGAATTACCATATTTTGATTTTTTTTCTCTCTTTCTAATCGATGTTAAAACAAATACAAAAAATAGAATTCATAAAATGAATCTTCAATGAGGGTAAAAATAATTTATGTAGGCCGGACTTCAACACGAATGACGAACAACACGGGTCCAGTTTAGGAAAATACTTCAGTTCTATTTCATTGTAAATAGACACCCCCCCCCCTCTACTAAAACCTTGAATAATCAATTTTTTTTTTTTTTTTTGAAACTGACAAATTTTCTGAAGAAATGAAAGGTCTTATGGATTGGAAGCACAAGTAATAACTAATTTTTCATTTTTTTTTTTCCTCTCTAGGGGTTGGACCGTTCTCGTTCAGTAATGCCAATAAAGATAGTTTCTATTCCATATGCAATAGAAAATAACTATTATTTACTTTTTTTTTTTTTTTTTTGTTGAAAGATTTCTTGAACTACAAGAGCTATTTTTAAAAGTTTTTCCTTCAAGTTAAAGATGTGAAACTTGACTACAAAATATTTTTGAAGCTCAAAATTAATCAATCGCTCATGAGTTGTAAGCTTGAAAGTCGTTAATCAAACAAAACTTTCTCTTCACAGAAAGCTCAAAAATACAATTGAAAAAAAAAAAGTTAGAATGGCCTGTAACTAAATACATAATGTAATCCTTACTTTTTGATTGTGCTTGTATATTGTGATTAGATAGTTGTAAGACAAATAAAAAATAAAACTGTAGTTATTGTCAGGTGGTAAAACACCCGCACGCACAACGTGGAGGTAGGTATTTTCCTAAACGTTGCTAAGGACAACCTCGGGGCCCCCGCGATTTGTACGTAGGTAGGTAAAGTATGTACAGTGTTTTTTGTAAGTGGTGGGTGTAACGCGAGGATGGGACTGTGAACTTCCAAACAAACCAGCTGACGACTTTCTTCCTGCTTTAGTTTTGTGTCAAGGGAACTATTTTTAGAGCCGTTAAATGACTTTGACTTCAGTTGAATTAACTGATTTAATGTTAAGAAAAGGGCACAATGTAATATGGTCCTGATGGTGGAGTTTCACTTTATTTAAACGACGAATTCACAAAGACAATTTATTCAAAGCAATAGCTATACCTTGATTGGTGTGGTGAATTCGTTCCTAAATTTTCCGTACTTTTCAAGTTTTTTTCTTTTCACTTCAATTTTCCTTACATTACCTCTCTCATTTCTTTGTACGTTGTGATTTCTTCGCGAGGTATTAAGAATGGGTAAGATTAGCTTGACATCCCTCCCAATCACGATTTATTTTTAATAAATTGCTTTTGTTTTACATGAAAATATAGTTACTCATGACTCGCTCAGCAGAGATACGTGTTTTCTTTTGAAACCTTACGAATTACTATCTACTTTTCAAATTGAACTTATAGATACTCTTGTAAAAGGTCTGGAATACAATAACTTCATATAGTAGCAGCCGATGGTCAACTTTTTGGTTCATTTCATACTTAAAACCCTACTACACTATTTTACTAGTTTCTTGTTATCGCCCACTTCATTATTATTTTTATTTTTTTAATACTCTGTTGACATGAACTAATTTCGACCAAATCAATGGGTGCGTACCCATGTCATGACGTATGAAATTGATTACCACTTTCCCCCCTCACCAGTTTTTTTTCCAATTCCCATTTAAAGATATTTCAATTTTCTCAATTTGGTTTAAAGAAAACCATGAATAATGAGCTCTTTGGTTCTATCTTGATGTTTGAGTCCCGATTGTAATGTGCCGTCTGAACTTCAATGATCAAAATGTATCTGTTCTTGCGGAATGTCGAGAATTTATTGCTGCCACTGAAAACCATGTGTGTGACAGAGCATTCCTGTTTCATACCAAAGAGTTTAATTTGTATTTATGTAATTGAATTGTAATATTCACAAAATAACTTTACAGAAAACAATTGGAATAACCTGTGAAAATGAAAACGGGAAATGTTACCACACACTTTTTAACACATGCCGATATGTTTATACTCGTAAATGAAAATGCACCGAAATTACAATTCTAATACTGATATTTACGTTTGAAAATTTGCCTCTCACAAAAAACAAAAACAAAACGCAGTGAACCCGTACTTAACGGATCATACTACAATTAACATTTTGATCTTGAACTATAATAGTGCATTTAGATCAAAACCTGTACATTGGGAGAGGGAGCCAAAAAAAAAAATGATGCCTTTTTTTAATAATTTCCACCAACCCCCATCCGACTTTGTTTTCTCGAGGGAATTCCTAATTCAACCTCTATTGATTCAAATTTGAATAACTTAGCATTTCTAAAATTAGATAGATTCATGTTTGTTGTTTCTATACTTTTTGACCAGTGATTAACAACTTTTTTCATTTAATGGCACGATGAGCTAAGTACACCATTAGTAGAAAATAAAAAGATCATTAAAATGAATGATAATGTGTTCATAAATTGAGCCAATTAGTGATTTGGCAATTTGATTGCTGAAAGTATAATGTTCATGTTTTTCAAAAGATTTTGAAAGTTTTGTGCATGTTTGTCTTAACTGCATTCATTGAAACGTCATTGACAGAGGAAGCTGTCACTCATTAGAAAAAGAGATTGGCGGTTCTTCATCACGAAATTAGGGAGAATTTACAATTGCCAATTATTTATTTATTGTGTCTTTTGAAAAAGATGACTTTGATGCACTCCGTAAGAGAGCCAGTGAAACGAATTCAAATGTTCTGTT
The DNA here is from genome assembly GCA_963457665.1 of Thysanoteuthis rhombus. NCBI lineage: Eukaryota > Metazoa > Mollusca > Cephalopoda > Oegopsida > Thysanoteuthidae > Thysanoteuthis > Thysanoteuthis major. The sequence goes on from OY735200.1 coordinate 82,562,467, forward strand.
GTATACACACTGGATACACTGTCCCATGGCCATTTGTTCGAAGGTTGGATCGATCCTCAAAACTCCTGCAATACACCTATCGATGCTTCGTGGCGCATAAGTTGAAAATCACTGTTTTGGATGCTGACAAAAATTGATCTCAGTAAAGTGCAAGTTGATTTACTCATGAATAAAAACGAGAAACGGCCTTAAATATGGAAAATAAGAGTGAAAAAACTAAAACCTTCAATTCAATACTTGTCATAGGCCGCAGGTAATCAATCGCTTAAAGCCACCAATTTTGAATTGAAAGAAGTTGAAAAAAAAAACCTTGTACAGTTGTAATATTTATACTTGTATATCTTTTGACATAACCCAAACAATCGTAACTTGAACTCAAGTAATTAGAATTATTGGTGAATGCATTTTTTGATACTATCCCATTCGCCTAGTCCAGATCAGAAATCGGTATCTGCGATCTTTAGTGAAAGATCGAAGTGTAGTATCTTTCATTCTCACATCAACGAAATATAGCATTAACTTTTCTTTTTGAATTTTGAACGTAAGAAAATTTATTACTTTTTGATTCAATTTGAATTTTTCCCCCTATTGGCAAAAACTAAATTTTTGTATAATTCCAAAAATAATTCATGAAGAAATCATTTAAGATACAATCATAATAACGTTCAAAATTGGGAACGGAAAGTTATTACTGTTGTTGACGTAAGAATAGGTACTGCACTTTTATCCTTGGCAATTTAGATGTGATTTTTTGATTCTGAGAGAACCTCTCAACTGTAAAAAGAAATCTCAATTGGCTACTCTAGACTTTGAAACCTGAACAAAAAAAATATTTTAAACATCTAAATACTGTCAACGCTGGACTCACAAATTTGAAAAAAAAACCAACAAAACTAAACAAATACCTAAATTGGCAACCCTGGAACAATTTGATTTAGAAAGTTAGTCATCAGTTCAAATTGTGAGCCGTGATTCATTTAATATCCCCCACTCTCTCACGGCGGGACACAAAACAATGAAATTCTCTTGATCTTTAATTTTGTTCGCAACATTTCAAATGTGGAAACCTTGAATCTCTATCGTTCGCGTCATCACACTAAAATGGATTTCACGTGGCTATAGAGGAGATAAATGAGAATACTTAATGAAAAGAAAACGATCTTTTTACTTCATATTTTTCCTTTGTGGTTACTTATCCATCTTCACTTTATTCGTTACTTGAAAAAATCTCCCCTCACCTTACGAGGAGCGACATAAAATCTCAAAAAAAACTATACTTCTAATGTAAAAGTAAACATTGTCCTAGACACGTCTAAATTTTTTACTCAAAATCACATGCTTGATTTTTTTCGTTCTTTGCTGATTAATAGTCGTTACAGATCTCCCTAGTTCTGGACTCTCCCTCCAGTAATAAATATCTTGGGAGCAAAGCAAAGCCGCTTCTCGTGTCGTACGGCTCGAGCAGCTATCATTTTCGTTACTCTTTCTTTCTCGAACGTCCATGAAGATCTAATCATTGTTCATGGCAATTGTAGGATCTCACACTTTCTTACCATTGAAAGTTGACAAAACGGAAAAGGTCTTTTACTAAATGTTGTTCGCAATATCTGCAGAGAAACGGGGGGGGGGGGGGCAGATCCGAATGTACGTTCGACAGTTTCAAAGAGTAATTCTGTTCTCGTGTCGATGAAACATGGCATTATATTCCCGTTTTCAATTCTAAACCTTATAATTGTGTTTTATTCATGAATTTTAGAACATTTTTTGAAATATTCTTTTTGAGTATATCTCTGAATTTTTGAGATGAAGTATTATTATTTCTATTGATATTCGGACCATCCTCATCTTGGTTGTTTTTCATACATAGTACTTTATAGTATGAAAATCAACCAAGATGGTCCGAATATTAAGAGAAATATCCTTTTTGAATTGAGAAAAATAAAAGTTACGAATTGTATTTTTTCCTTGTAACCATGTCGTGATATTCCCGTTTTCAATTTTAAATGTTTTTTTTTTCTTTCATTATTTCTCGTATCTATTTATTTGCGCGCTGTTTTTAACATCACAGAAGCGATGGTGTGAAACCTTACCATTTAAAATTGGCACCATCTTTTCCACATTGTGCCAAGTACGTTCATGATAACGTTTAAAATTGAAAACAGGAAGTTAATGCTGTTTTGTTGGTATGAGAAAAAGATATAACACTTAGATCTTGAACTTAAGGCCGCAGGAAACGCATTTCGATCTGGATCCCACTGCCAGAAAGAATTTCGCGCTACATCGACTTCGTAAACGCGCTAAAAACAGCCACTTTATGTCTGTTAGGAATAGTTCAAAATGGCTGCAATCGCTGGAAAACAGAATTAAATATAGCGCTAAATGTCGAACTTTTGCGCTGCCAAAACAAAAAACGCGCTAAAATTAGCACGAAAAGAGCCAAATTGGTGACATTGCCTACTGCTCTGATAGTGCTTTGTAATTCTTGGATTCTTTGAAAAGTTTTGTTTAACAAATACCACCCATCTGATGGAGCATACGAAACAATAGATAAAATCAAGATTAAACTTTGTTTTATTTTTAGTTACTTGCTGAAGAAATTTACTTTTTGACATTTAAAAGGAGATAATTCATCCTTCTTTCCTCCTTTTCCTGTAAGGACAATTTGACGATTAAGAAAATGGAATACTTTTGAAATTATGTTAATCACTTTCCTGTGGATATTAAATACAAGTTTGTATTTTGAAACCAAAGTTCTGAATAGAATTTACTTGTTTAATTAAACATATGACTTCCACTTACTGTTGCCAACTCGATTTTCAAGTTTGTCAAAAATTGTGTCCAAAACATCTAGACATGTCTAGATTCTCCAGATGCTTATGCAATATTTCCTAGATATTCATAAATTGATCAAATATTACTTGATTTATCAAAAGATATTTCTTATTTCTCTTTACTTTATAGCAATAGAATATTACTTGTTTTATTGAGAATCATTTAAGTAGGGATTTCTTATATCTGAACGTAACCAAAAACACTTTTCTTTTTCTCTCTCTCTCTCTCTCTCTCTCTGAAGACCTGCAAGGCAAACTTTTCCAATTTTTGCTTATCCTTGAACAGTTTATTCTTCTAAAGTTGAATTTGGTGCTTGAATCCCAATTAACAAATATGTGCATAGTCCTTCTACCAATTTTGAATGTTGCATGTAATATATACATAAGAATTGTACATAAATATACACAACTTGTGTAAGTTTGGTTTGTAATATGAGGAAAATGTACTCTTATCTGGATCATTTAAAACTTTTGGTAATTTTTAAATTCTGGACAAGATTTTGATGAATTATGTATACTTGGATTTTATCCAAGAAAAGAGGCTTTTAATACCTTTTTGTATATTCTAAAATGGAGACTCTCAAAAATATTTCCCTTGCAGATGACTTGATGTTCCCATAAAATGTGTGAATCCCTATAGATTTTCTATGCTGATTAGTTGGTTTCATTGCGAAAATAAGCCATAAGTTTGCTGAAAACAAGTATTTTGAAACATTTTCTCATGGTAGATCTCTTACCTTGGTGTCTGAAGTATCTGTTGGTATAGATGCCTTTCTTTTGAATGAAAGGCTGGAAAAAAGTAATTTTATATTAGCATTGGTAACAAATAATTTTAATCTCTAGTATCACATTGTTTTTCTTTAGCTGTGCTAAATATGAATGTGAGTGAATACTGAAAGACACTTCAATGCTAGCTATATCAAACTTATATGTTGCTGAAAGATTGCACAACTAATGACAAATCCTCCCAGTGGGGATAAAACTTGTTACAATATTAATGATCAACATAATGAGCTTGTTAACCATCACTACACTAATTGTGAAACTGAGGATTCCATAAAATTACTGAAATGTTCAGATTTCACAAAATCCTGTAGGGGTTTTAAATTTCCACTTTCAGTCTTGCTGTAGTATAGATATTGGTCTACACTTGATATTTATGTATGATATAAATGGTTGGCTGTAATCGGGATGGGGGGGCAACCCAAAGGCTCCTCTTTCATATCGATATGATCCTTTTGGATAGGGATGAGTGCGGCTCCAATCCATGGTTTGACAATCACTTACTGTCAATCCTACTCATTAGCAGAGAGGTATTGAATACCAAATACAAAAAAAATTCTAAGCCTTTGATATGACTGTGACACCTGGTATTCCCAACGGTCATCCATCTAGGAAATGACCAGGCTGCTTAACTTCTGTGATCTTATATTTACTTGAGAGCTTTAAAAGGAATTTAGTTCTCCATCAAAACTTTTTGAAAGAAACAATATGGGTGGTTCTGAAAAAATATACATATATTGCTAACTAAACATTCAACATAATGCATGATACAAATGCTATTAGATTCTAAGTTAAATCTGATTTTCTCATTTCAGTCCATTTTGCAAATTTTGATAGTGATTATAGTTACTTGTTGGTCCTATGTACATGAATCTATGGCTATGTTTAACCCACACACAGAGGCATCAAAGATTTCTTCTATTAAGAAGCATCATTAAACGACATACTCATCAGAAATTAATGCAATGATGAAATTAAATGTATGAATTTGAGTTTTGATGGTGACAGTGCATGGCAAGAAAAAAACCTAAACAAAAGACAGGCTTTTAATTTCATTATTGCGTTTATTTGTTGAAATTGTTAATTTTACTTCTTGATGAAGAAGCTATAACTTTTGGTCTCTTTGTATGTTGAATAAACACTGCCATTGGTTTATGTACCTGTGGCATATGACTATCTAAATATAATTGAATGATTGGTATGAAGTTCAGGATATACAGGGTTTTGCAAGGAATTTAATTTCCCAACAGTTTTTGTAGGATTGGAGTTTTCCGAGGTCTGCGATTCTGTATTAAAAAAAAAAAAAAAGAATGGTCCCAAACCATCCAAAATTGTCAAAAACAAGCTTGGCCTAATTGGGAAAATGGAATTGGGTTTCTATTGGGAATAAGCTATTTAGCGGCTAGTGAGAATGTAGGCTAACAACCTGATGTAGTACAAAAAAAGATCAAGACAACGGATAAAAATATTCTAAATTTTTTATTTTTATATTTTAGCAATTATCTCCCAAGAAATCTAAAAAGAAGAGAGTTTTTCTGAAGTGTGGTATTGATTTTTTTTGAAAAAGGTGAATAAAATTCAATCAAAGATGATATTGATGGCAGATGCCAAAGTCCATCTTAGGGCTACATCAATTAGTGAGGGAGGCAGGGCTTTACCAAATTGAACAAGTTCTTCATGGGGGGGGGTATCTAAGGAATAGGAAAGGTGAAAACATGAAATCTTCAAACTTAGCTGGAGAGGAATACTTAATGTCAACAACATTTTGTTAAAGGAAACGGTTGATTTTATAAATGAAAAGTTCTTTAAAATAGAAATTTAGCCAACAGGGAAGTGGGGTAATTTTTTAATAATTTGTCTAGAAATACCTTGAATAATGCAGTTTTGATAAGTATATTTTAGGTATTGCTGTACTAATCAATGTAAATAACGATAAGCTGGCAAGAAAATGCAAATTGCAGCCAGACTTTGAATGGTGTGGTTTTGATTAGTGCTGGTATTGATGTAGTATGGTGTAGGTATTGCTGTTGAAATTACTGTAACTAAGTAAAAGCTGAAAACCTCATTAAATTATAATTAGACTTAATTTTGAGAACTAATTAACTACTCTATTTGATGTATTACTGTATATAATGTTTTGAAATGAGTTCGTCAGTTTTGAATTAGCAAAAGATCTTCATGCTAAGCTGAAGAACATGGTAATGGTATGAAAGCAATACAGGAACCCTACTTTAAAAAAAACACGATTTCGAGGGGATATGAAAATATAGCTACTGAAAACTTTCTTTAATAGCTGAATTTTGAATGATTAATCATTACTTAACAATTTAACTTTTGATTTTTTTTTTTCTGTATATATCTATGCGGAAAAGGGAAGAACCATTTGAAGAAAATCGTGGCTTTCAATGCCTAAAATAAAAAGAAAAGCTTAATTAATTTTACTCCGTTTAATGTATTGCTCTTATAGATCAAAATATGCAACTAGCTTGTCTTTCACATTCAACACAATTAGAAATGATCTGTTCAAGGGATTTTGGTCTTCACATTTGGTGTAGTGTGTTTAGATCAGTTTTACTTCAACTTTTTCAGTGTCATTCACCCAAAGTCTTCGTCAGAAATTTCATTTATCCTTAACTAAACTTTGTTTTTTGGTAATTTTTTTTGTCTTATTCTCCCTTGTGTATAATTCTGTACATATTTTTTTCTTTTTTTTTTTTTCGTCACATCAGCAAAAATATCTCCAGTGTTCATTTTATTCAGCGTAATTTTTTTAAAATCGTGAAAAGAAAGTTTCACCGGTAATAATTTGTTTGATATCCGTCACTAGCCTTGTTTAATCTGAGATGATACTTTTTTGTTTTTGTCTGTCTGTCTGTTTGTTTTTGGTGTTTTTTTTAAATTCCAAAAATAAGGAAATTAATCTGATTAAATTTACTCTACTTATTTCATTCACCCTTGGGTGGACCATTCATCAGTTCAAGAAAAACTGGTTTAGATATTTAAAAAACAAAACTAAACTTAATTTTCAGTGTCTAAATGTGATCAGATTTATAGAATAAATCTACCCCTTAATTAATTAATACACTAGAAAGGGTAATATTTTATTAATTTAAAAAAAGAAATGTTATCTGATTTGTCAAGACTCTAATCAGCCTTCGCTTCTGTGAATTTTTTTGTCTCGTAAGAACATCGAGGAAGTTGAGATAGTTCCAGAATCTAAATGGATCTGGTTGATTTCCCGATGGCAGAGACTTTTTCTTGTTCTTTGTCCTTATACTCTAGGCTTGATCATTGAAAAATCTTACAAGGCAGTGAGTCTATTATCTATTAGGGTTTATTTTGAATTTAACCCATGGTAATTTTACATCATAAAAAATCTTAATTTTTTGGAAAACTGGTTGTCTTGGATTTAATCAAATTTTTTACTTGTGTGGAAAGCAAGAGAATGTCAAGTTTTGTTACTGGTAGTTCTATTTATTTACTTTTTTTTTCATTTCCAGTATAAACTGAAAATTTAGTCAAGAGCTGGACAAAAAATGAGAGAAAATTTTGTTGTAGTTTCCTAAAATGTTTTTGTTTTTGATCATATTATGAATACAATCACAGGATATCGTGTAATACTTCAACATTAAACTGGCATACACACAAAATCTTAAAATGTCGATCAGGCTTGTAATATATTTACACTATCTTTAGTTCTTAAAGTTCTGTTAATCTGAAAATGAGCAGCAACCTAGGCCATCAGCTTTTCTGAAGTTTATCTGAAACTTCAAAAATCTAACTTTGAAAGGATTTTCTTCAAATTTTAAAGAAAAACCTTTTTATAGAATAAATCTACCCCTTAATAAATTATTACACTAGAAAGGGTAATATTTCATTAATTAAAAAAAAGAAATGTAATCTGATTTGTCAAGACTCTAATCAGCCTGATTGTATTAATTTAATTTTTCCTTGACTTGAAAATACAATTAAAAAATCATAGAATCTTTGAATTTTCATTTAAAAAAAATTTTTTTTTTTCGTGGTCGGACCAATCCGAACGAATATTCCATGCCTGTCTCATTCAGATAATCAAGATTTCTGTACTTATTATGATTACATCATTACAATATTGATAATTTTCCATTTATTGTATAAGTTTTTAGTTTATGACACAGTCTGATTATTAGATATTTGTTACAAAACTGAAATGGAATCCTTTTTTTCTTATTTTTGATTTGTGTTGAATGCTAAACATGGACTGGGCCTTTTAGGAGTGGCCATTCAACAAACGATCATTTGTAAACAATCCCTTTCCTTTGAAATGCTATCAAGGAATGCTCTCTGGATTTTTGTAGAATCTTATGTTCTGCTTTTTAGACCTTTTTAATCAAATAATAAAGAGAATACTGTAATGTTTTTCCAAGTCTATGAATCAGGCAGGTATTAAGTTCTAGGTATTTTTTTTTTATTTCTTTTTATTTTTTTGAATTTTTTTTTCATTAAAGTAAAGTAATATTACCTATGCCCCCCAGTATATTATATTTGAATTTCTGTGAGTTCTTTTTTTTTTTTTAACTACTAAACTGTTTTGAACTCTTCCACTTGAAGGTAACATCATCACAAAGAAACAGAAAAAAAGTCTGTTGATTTATAAGTAGATTGATATAGATTCATCACCCAAAGAGATTTTTTTTTTTTCTCTATGGGAAAATTCTCTACCAAATTTTGTGATATGTGCCTAGCTATACTGATCCTTTGAACTGGATACCAGTTCTTGAGACTTCTAATATATTATTGCTCTGTAAGAAACTTTAAATTTAACAAGCAAAGCAATCACATAGAGAGATGTCTGTTAAAACCTTGAATATACATTAAATCCCAAAGTGTGAAAAAAAATGGTTTCTAGTAAATTAAGACTGAAATAAAAATCATCACCCCTTTTTTTTTTTCCTTTCTTTCTTTCTTCAAATGAGCTACACTAAAAAAAATAGGATCATTCATTACTTGGTTGAGCACATTCCAGAAAAGTAACATCTATTTTGATGGTTATCAGTGTTTCTCTTTTGGGACTGTCCTACCAATCTCATTTGTTCCTCTCCCCCATCCTAAAGTTCCTTGGGTTGCCCTTCAGCAAATGTTTAATTTCCACTTCTTCCCTCCCCTGACAAGAGCATTATCCTTATCTGAGCACCTGCCTAGATCCCCTTAAATCTTTTGATACACTTCCTTTACCCACCTAAACTTTCTTCCTTGTTTTCTTGATCCCTTTCACTAAAGGTTGTGCCTCCCAACTGTCAAAATCTCAACCAGCTATCTTCACTTTCCAATGAACCTTAATCTCTAACAGTGATTCTAAACCTGAGACACAATGCCCCTCAAAAGGGCAATCTGAAATTAAGGTGTTGTGTTCCAAGACTCAAAACTGTTATTTTAAGACTTGACTAATTAATCCCTAATTACACAATACTAATATACTATAACTATTACTATAGATTTCTTAGTAACGAATGCTTAACTCATTAATTTTGTGGACTATAAAAGAGATGGAATCATTTCTTTATTACAAAATTTCACATTAAGAAATAAAATTTAGTGAGTTTCCAAGAGTTCATATCAGTATTTTACAGATGAATGGTGTTAACAGAAGTTCGTCAGTATTCAGTACTTGGAGTTCAGATTTATTACTTAAACAAGAAAAAGACTATATTCAAAACCTGCAATGTATGTATGATTTCTGATAACATTTGGCTGCATATCATGAAAATGTTTCAAATTAATCCTTATTGAAATGTCCGAAACAAGAATAATCATTGCATCAAAATTAGAAATATTGCCCAATATGCAATATAATTCATTGGCAAAGGAAAAAGTTATACATGAACATATACATTAGTTATAATCACTGTTCAGTCTAGTTTCTTTCTTTTTCTCTTCCGTTCTTCTGTATTCTAATTTTTCATGTAGAGGATTGATTTTCAAGTGTGTAGAAAAAAATCTCTCTCTTTCACCCCCTTCCGCACTTAAGATAACTTTCTTTCTTTGTAACAAACATTGTCTATATCTCTAACCTCTCTCTCTGTGGGTCACTTAATTTCTTACAGTTACTGTAAACCTATCCAAATGTAGTCTTAACCTTAAACTTCTTTCTTAGATTTATCAACTTTTGTCACAGTTAAAAAGCATGAGAGATGTGGTTCTATGTAATTAAATTCCTTTTTTTATTCAGTTTATCTCTCTCTTTCTCTCAGTTCGCCCCCCTGAGTTTCCTATTTATTGTCAATGTTAGAAAAATATCTTGTTGGCTGCTCCAGGACAATCATGACTTTCAATGCCTTTAACGGCTACAAATAGTAAAATTTTCCTTTTTTCAGTATATAGTATATTTATCATTAGTTATAATGCTTGACTTGAGGAAACTACAGTCATCGACCACCTAGTGACAAGGTGTGGATGGGTGGTGCAATTCAGGTCCCACTTTGATTCCTAAAGGGTTGTGTTGTGATGCCCTGCTATGAAATGGTGGTTAAGTGTGCTAGTGCATTTATTTCTAATTCTTCTCTGAATGCTTTAGAGTCTAAAGCATTACGATATAAATGAAAAATATTTGCAATGAATCATTAAGTTTAGACCTAGATTTGTACCAAACTTGGCTTTGTATTGAGTAGTCTAAAAAGATTTGTTCTGTTTTGTTAAATGACATTAAAAGCATTTAACTTTTTACTAACCTTATGAGAAAAGATCGCTTTTGTTTGTATCAACAGCTCTCATATCAGCATGCATTTTTTAGAGAATATTGTCAAAATTGGCATATTTTAGCTCATTTGATTCTAACATTGAAGACGTGAGAAGATAAGCAACATTGTTGGCATATATTTTTTTATATTCTAAGAAAGGCAGAAATTTGACAGGCAAGAAAAGATTCCTGCAGTTAATGAAGGCACTATGAATAATTAAATTTGTCAGCTAAACCAATTTAGGTTGATAGCAATCAAATCATGACATACTCCAGAATAATCAATGTTATACAGTGTAGGAGATAGCAACATACTAAAAATACCCAAATCGTGTGTGGAAAATTGGTTGTGTTAGCTAGTTAGATGTGTAACTTCCACATAATTTTAAAAAAGAATTGTGACTGGCAAGGAAGAGTGGATACTTTACAACATGGAATAGATAAGCTAACTTACTGTATTAAAATTTAGTCCTTCTTTATCCTTAGAAGGTGATATTGTATATATGGTTAGATTAGTAAGGAGTCTTCTAGGGGTTCTTTCCAGAGAATTGATTGATCCAAACAAGTACTGTTCTCAGTTAGATTAATTGAAAGTAGCAACTGATGAAGTCTGTGTCTCTCTGTCTCTGTCTCTGCGTCTGTCTGTCATATTGTATGACAGTTTTTTCCTCTTGTTCCAAATGTATGGAAAACTAATGTTATTACTTTTAAATATGTCTACTTAGAACCTTTAACATTGTTGATATTTAACACAAAGAAGTGTAACCTGTTTTGTATACAAGCTGTTGAAGGTTTTGAAAACAAATGTGCTTGTGTACATTCAACTGCTGTTCAAGGTTCTTTTAAAATAACTCTGAATATACCACCTTTCATCGTCTTCCACACAACGTAGAGAATTTTTTCCCCTTTTTCTTTATTCTATTTGAAGTATTTTTATTGGCGATCTTTTATGAATAAAAACGTTGATTCGTATACATCAGTTGATTTGTTGCTTCCAACAAAATGTCCACCTTTTTACCTGTGACGAATGTGGCCTGGTCTATGAGAGCCAAATTCCCTTTCTTTCAGGCCAAGTTTAAAAAAGGTTGGAAACATCTTTCTCTTCGCAAAGATGGGTTAGGTACTATAATGAGGGGGGGGAGAAAGATGCTGCTTGTGACGTGCGGGAGGAGGAAAGCCACCACGTTTATGAGAGCCGAATTCACTCTTTTCAGACCAAATAGAAAATGGTAGAAATAGCATTCATATTTTCCACTTTTGATTACATCTGGCAATATTTACTGACTTTTGTTGCCGTAATAAAATTATATGATCAGTGAATGAAAATATGAGTAGAAATCTTTGATTTGATTAAAATATAGAAGTCATAAAAAATGTCACAGGTTTTGTACAGTCTGTTCTTGTTCTTAGCTGGTCAACTTCCCTGAATTTTTCAGGTGGATGTCATGTTTAGTAGTATTAAGTGTTTGTTTGAAAAGTCTAGCTCTTATCTTCCCAACTCTCTTTAGATTTTGAAGTTGAATTTAGAGAAATGTTCCAGTTGTGGTATCAAAAAGAAAATATTTTTCAGTTAACAACCACTTGGGACTGGGATGTTATTATGGGCATGTCATATCTAAGAAATCAGCCACTGCGGGACAATCATGGCTTTCACTGCTTTCATCACAATATTGTCTTGGATCTCCATCAGATTCACTGCCTGTGTAAGAAGACCCAAGACCGTAACATTTCTTATGAGATATGTCAGCCACTCCCAAGCTGAGATTTATTTCATCATCAGCAGCAGCCTTTTAGCAATGGCTGTCATTGGACACAGGTCGGGCTAATCTTGGTGAAGGTCTATCTGATTGTATGAAACTACCTCTGCCGATGGAGTTTTGGAGGTATGTTTATGTATATATCCTCTTGCCCTCTCCCCTTCTTCCTGGCTGTCCCTGAAAGTTCTCTATGAATTTTTTTGTATTTTATGAAATGTTGGGTCGTGGGATGAGTAAAGAGTGATTAAATCTTGGGACAGATCCAGGAATTCGTTTTTTTTTAAATTTTTATTGAAACTTATTTTTCCATTTGTTCCATGCACTTGGGTATTCCCCCATGGATTTCTACTCAACTTTGTGGAAGGGTATGCCACGGGCTAAGGAAGAAGTGATTAGGGCGGATCCAGGATTTTTTTAGACTGAGTAAGTGTACAGCATTAGTTGAGTTGCACACTCTCTGGGTGATTTCTAGTTAACTCTCTGTGGTATTGGATACAAAAATTCTTGTGTTCAAGTGAGGCCTTGATTTAAGATACCAGTAAGGAATACCATTTTATTTATATATATATATATATATATATATATATATATATATATATGTATATATGTGTGTATATATATAATTAGTTTGTGATTACTCAAAATCTGCATATTGTATGAAGTTAACAGATATATTAGTCAACACACCAGGTAGTGCAGTATTGAGTACAAAGCTTTATGGATCAGTACTTGTCAAGAAATACAATAAAAATCATTAAAAAAAAAAAAATCATGTCAAGATCTTTCTTCGTGCTTTCTCTTAATTATCTCCCTTGACTTCAACTCAGTAGAATTATCTAAATTTAGATATAAAATATCTGAATTGGCAACGCTGGAGAGAAGTAACTGAAATACTCCGAAGCGTAAGATTTGTACAACAAATGGAAAATTATTCTTTACATGGCAATTATGGCAAGCTGCTCCACACAGCTACTCTCTTGGAATAGGCACTGTCCTAGTATTTGAGCATAAATTGATATAGCATTTATTCATATTATTTCTTCTTTTTTTTTTTCCTCATTTCATTTATTTACTTTTTGATGGGGCAAAGTCAAATGAATGGGTTCAAAGACTGGAGAAAAATCCTTTCACATTAAACTTTGGAAATCAAAACAAATATCTGTATCTCTCATAAATGAATCATCATAGCCTGCGCGTGTACCAGAACTCCTTATCTATGGAAAAAAAATTAACTTTAATCTAAAATCATCTAGAAATTACCTACTTAAGATCTGGACACTGTTGGTCAAAAATGACCAGAGTGGGCCCCCAAAAGCACTTTTTTGACCCCCATTCCCCTCAAGTTAAATGATGCCTAATGATGTGCAAATCTTCAAGGTTGTAGCCAAAATAATGTGTCCAGGGAGACATACAAAGACCATGTAGTCAGTTAAAGAAAGAAAATCTGTAGTCAAATAGGCTGGTTAGTGAAACAGGCCATTTGTGGGGCTGCAGTGATTTGATTTTCATACATCTAATAAAATTGCATTTACCAAATACCTTCCTTGGTTTTGAAAAGAAACTTCTGCAAATATTCCCTCTTTCTTCTAGAGTTACATTGAGCTAATTCTGTTTTAATTTTGTTCTCATGTTTACAACTCATTCTTATTGGTCACAAATTTATTTTAAGACCTGCAATTCCTATTTCTAAGAAACATTTGGCTCCTTGTTCATGTTAGCTATTTTTTTTCTTGTCTTTTTTGTTGTTTTCAAGGGGGAGGGGGGCTTCTAAAGCTTGGAACAAGATCCTTACCCTCTCTCAAACCACTACCTCTTCTTCAACCTATTTCTTCTAGAAGTTTCTCTTATCTGGACTTGAAGCCAAAAGGGCATATGATCCTTGTGAGTTTATAGCTGAAACCTTCTGATAAAAAGGCTGAACTTCAAATCCCTTCCTCCTAGTGACACTTCCATAAAAATAGATCAGTTTCACACTAGGATTAGATCAAATAATTTTTTTTCTTGAGTTTATATATGTCATTAAGAGTCTTGTGCCAATAGTTGATAGTTCTTTTCTTTTCTCAAATTACTAAACTAAGAATCTGTTAACTTTGGTAGTATATTTGCCTTTTATTTCTTTGTTCAAATATTATGGTGCATTTTTTTATTATTTATCTGATAGGTTTCATTTTTTCTTTTCATTCTTCAAAGATTTCTCACACTTACTGACATGTAACAAGCTAACAAGCCCTTCATTGTATGTTTGTTATCCATAATGACTTCTAGTTTCAACAATATGATAAAATCCAAGTTTCATGATATGTTATGAAACTTTGAAGTAATTTCAAGTTTTAGAGTTGAAAAATATCTGAATGTATATTGTTGACATTCTGGTTATCAGTTATAAATGTTTATATAACTTAATCACTTGGGAGGAGTTGTTTGTCTTGGGTCTTCTTACACTGGTAGCAAATCCGATAGTAAGCAGATTCATGGAGGGAGATGAAGGCAGTGAAATAAATTGTCTTTGAGGGATTTTTTTTCTTTCCAAGGGAGATAACTAATAAATGCTGAGGGTGTCTCCCTTATTTATTTGCAAGTGCGTTAAAAGGAATCCAGTTTCATTCTGGTTGCATCTGATTGCCCTAATTTTCTTGGCTTAAGATTCCTTTTATTTCAGAATAGATTACCGGATTGAAAGGAGTGTATAGATGTCATAATGAGGAAGAAGGAATAAACTGAAAAGAAAAATAATCGGGTTAATATTCATGTCAGTAAATATCACAATGTATATGTTGATTGAAAATGGTGATCATTGAAGTATTGTTTGTTTGGTCAGGGTTAGACTCCTCTTAATTTCTTCTTTGGACAATAAATTTTTGGTGTCTTTTTTCTTTCTTTCTTTCTTTCTTTTTCTTTGTATTATAAATTTCTTTTGTACATATGTGATAAGCATCACCAAAGTGATGGGTCATAGATAAGTACAGAAAAAGAATGCTGTGTTTTTTTTTTTTTTTTTTTTTTTTTAATTGCAAAAATATTTTTCTAATATCTAACATTTTACTTCCATTATATAGAAAATAACCCTTATCTTTGGGAACTGTTGAACTCTGTACAGATGTTAGGAATGCAGTCCAATTTTTTTTTTTTTTTCTTTTTTTTTTTTTTTTTTTTTTTTTCAAACAATTAAATCAAAAATGCCATTTAGTGGATCAAATGTTGCCTATCAATTTTAGTGAAGACAAAGTCTAAACAAATAAAAAAAAAAAAAATGCTTGATAATACGATCTTAGTTTTTATGCTATTTGTGACTCGGATATTAAGGATCAAGCTCCACCCTTGAACTCTGCTGAAGTATTATTTTTAATTCCTGAACAATGGTTACAATTTGAGATATTTATTTCAATGTCTTGTAAGTCTACACTTATTGGTTTATGTTGACCAGAAATATATTTCAAATGAAATTTGAGGATAACCTATTTATTTATTTTTCACATTGAAGGTTTTATTAGGATTTAGTCATGATTTATTGAAACTTAATATTTTCTCTTATACATTTCATATATATAGAAATTACATCTGTTTACAGAAATTCAAAATCTTTGGCTTCTAAACTCCTTGTCTGCTGGTCATTATCATTTTCATTTATTAACAAAGACTGTTAATAAGCCTGAAAAACATGTCATCTATTTTCGATTATCAAGTAAGGTTCATAATAACTTTCAGTGCTTATTCTCATCATCCAGATCTTGTAAATGAGGTGGAATAATCACTAAAATTTCCAATCAATCTTTTCAATTAATTATAAACTGGTAAATACTTGCTGCTTTTCTAACAATATTCTTGAGGGTGTGAATCAAAAGCACTATGGTATCTGAAAAAATCTTTGAGTTGCCTGAAGCAAAAATGCAGGAGAAATCATTTGTGAATACAAAGTAGGTGAATAAAGCACTGTGAGCACCCAAAGTTGTTTTGATATTTTTGACCCTTGTAAATGTTTAGAAATAACATTTTCTACTTTCAATTTTGAAATAAAAAATGCACAACACCATATGAATCATTATAAATCGAAAAAAACAAACCAAGATGAGCATATCGAAGTGAAAATAGAATTACCAGAACCTCTCCAGTCTCTCTTGATAAGATAATCGTTTTTAATACAACAAGAGAAGAACTTGATCATGTGATACTTTTTGTTCACGAAAAATACAAATCCTAAATAATCAATGTTCCCTAGGTTAACACTTCTCAAATGGAAATGCAGGAGGAAATGGGTTTCCTCAAAAATCGTAGGGAGAAGAGTTGAAACAAAGAACTTTGTGGGGAAAACTATGGAAACTTGACAGGTCTGTCTAACCCCCCACTCATTTCAATGTGTAATTTTTATTTTTAAAGTGTGACAGATGGACTTGCCCCGTTTTGCTTATGATACGAAGTCAAAACAATTGGGGTTTAGTACAGGTTCTGAAATTATGCTAATCAATAAGATAGTAATTTGATTTTAATTTGAGAACACACACACATACATGCACACAGACCTTCACTTATCTGACCCCAGTGTTGGATTAGTGTATATTTTGAACCACAGAAGGATTCTCTCTAGAAAATGGCTTATTTCCTCATCATACATCTGAAATATAATGTTAATCAGTACAGGTCAAATAAGGAAACTAGAGAAATTATAATGAAGTCGGCCTTTACTATAATTGTACCCTACCTATGAATTTGAAATATGTATCAAATTACTGAAGGAATCTGATTACATCTGGTCAAAGTAGTGAAGGTCTATTGTATGTTTCTTGAAATTAATCTACTGTTGAGAAAATAGCCAGAGACCTAAACCTTCTCTCCCTTACAAAGCTGCAACAAAATTCACTTGAAATTGTCTTGAAATAAGGCAATTGAAGCTGATAGGTTTGTTCGGTTTATTGTTATTCAGTAAGAGTGAACCTATTTTCTGTAGGTGAAGCCCATGAAAAAAATCAGGTTAGAGGTTAGTATGATGCTATGGGGTCATGTGGAAGTAAGCCTTTCAAAAGAAAGAGGCTTTGTCTCCAGGAAAACTGATTCCTTTATCATTGAAGGGACAAAATCAGCTACTTCACAAAAGGGCTGTATTCATTTTCTTGAAATGAAAACATAGTAGTCCACATGCTATAGCCAAATAGGAGGGAAT
This sequence comes from Thysanoteuthis rhombus, assembly GCA_963457665.1. NCBI lineage: Eukaryota > Metazoa > Mollusca > Cephalopoda > Oegopsida > Thysanoteuthidae > Thysanoteuthis > Thysanoteuthis major. The sequence goes on from OY735200.1 coordinate 82,579,708, forward strand.
TGCTGTTATCAGATGAAACAACTTGTAATAAAAGTAGCCGTGGAAAGTGAATAAGTTTTGGACTGAGTTTTTAACCTATTTTTTTTAAAATTTGACACAGATTTGTGATGGTCTAAAATAATTGCAGAATACCTTGAATATTGCAGGTTTTGATGTAATATATAGTAATATACTAAGTAACATTAATTAGTAATTGATAAAGAAAAAAAACACTAAGTTATGATAAACTGTATGGAAAATTCTGAAATGGATTTACCACAATATTCAAGGTATACCTGTACAGCAATACCTTGAATATTGTAGGTTTTTAGATGGTATTGCTGGGGTGTTGCAACCGAGTATAAGCCGGGGGGGGGGAGCATTCAATTATGTGAGGACCTTGAATTGTATGATTTTGAGAAGTACCTGAAATTTTGGAGTCCATTAACCGCACTAATCAAGATATATCTGTACCTCTTTTCTTTGCTATCTGGTACATACAGCATGAATAGTATTAGAGGAGACAAGTATTTACTTAGTTTAGCCAAGCAGTAGCAAGATAATTAGGCACTTGGTGATGATCGAAATCTCTAGTAATTGCCTGAGATACTTACTTGCTTGTTGGCTTGTTCATTTATTACTTCATTGCATTAAAAAAAAAAAATAGGAAATAGGTTTTGGGAAGAGATAAGGTGTTTTTATTTATCTATCACTTATTTTCACATAGGAAGGGCCCTGTTGATTGGTGATCTAGGAATTAATCTCTAGACAACCTAGGTATCTGTGGAGGATGGATCCTAGGAAAACGTACTGATAATCACTATCATCATGACTAGGTGGGGTTGGGGCACTTACAAATGTCATAATGAAATGGGTAAGGAATTGATCATATTCGTCTTGTGTAAATGATCATCAGATGTTAAATTTAATATTCTTTTTATATTACGTAAATATTGGAATGAATTGCATTTTTTTTTTCTTTCTCTTTCTTAGAAGCAAAGCAGTAATGTCAATATCTATTATTGCACTGAAAGTAACAGAAGAGACGGGGCTCTTCAGCCTTACTTGGCAACCAGTCTAGGAGACAGACTACTATATATTTAAATTGGCAAAGTTGAATCTTTCGTTCAGTGTCATGGGAAGCTAGCAATGTAATATGTAATGTGTTCCTAAAATGTACCATCAACAGCTCTGAAGCTTCAATGGGCCCAGTAAGGCACCTGTGGATTATGAATTGCTCCTGTAAAATAAATGAAGAAAAAAAAGGCTGCCAAGATAATGAGGCCACTGTCTCACGACACCCTATTCAAGTGAAGATAAACTGACCTGAAAGTCGGGCCATAGACGTGCCAGTTCTCTTCCTTGCACTTTCAGATGTATGTAGGAGTGTTTTAGTCTGTCAATCAGTCAGTCAGTAACAGCCATAAGTGCTAGAGATGCTCATGCATCTAAAAGTTGAAAGGAAATTTCAGGGTAATTTTTTTTTTTTTTTTTTTTGTTCTGTCTCACATCTATCCTTTCAACACTTCCTGGGGGACTGTGTGTATGTGTGAGAGGAGGTGGAATGATGTCATGCAGTATGCCCCTGGGCAAATTGAGTCTTGACAAAGACTGAACTTGTCTTCATTTCAATGCCTGTGTTATGCATCTTCACACTCCATCCCAATTTCTAAAAACAACTTAGTGGTGACATTTCAAACTTTTTTTATTTTTTTTTTTTAAATTTTCAAATTTTTTGATTTTTGTTTACTAAATTTTCATATTTTTTCAAATGGCATCCAGTTTGCATGCTTATTTCAGCAGAATGTTCATAACTTTATTCTAAATCTAAATTATCATGTGTCAGACAACAATATTGTAACCCCGCAACCCCGCCACGTCTTCCTTGTGCTGGTTTACTTTTCTGTCTTTTCTTAATTTTCCTTTTCATTAAATGGGTCCTTCACCACTCCATCTTTCATATGCATGCCAAAGATATGATTTAAAAAAAAAATAAATAAAAATAATAGTGGGTAATTATTTCCATACCACATATAGCAAATATAACAAGAACTGTATTGAAAAATGAACAATAATAGGTCTGGTGGGTCACTCAATAGAAACCGTCACATGACCAACATCTTAAGGCAGCATGCTGTGTTGGGGGTGATCAATTAAGAACCAATTGGGAGGGGAAAGGTAATCAATGAACAAGTTATTTCTCTCGGATTTTGTTAGGCAGTGAACACTAAAGTGAATTTTTCAGAAAACGAGCGTGAATGCTCTCTGCTCTAAAAAAGTGATCAATTTAGCAGAAAATTATACTGCAAACTGACACCCCCCCCCCGAAATCTATCAAGGGCAGGGATTAACAAAAAACATTTTCCTTCTAATTTTGAACCTTTACTCTGTGAGTAACAGATCAAATTTTCAGTTCTGAAGCTCCATTGGTATGGCCTGTATGCACGATACATATATAGCTAGCCAGACCTCAGACAAGTTTTAAAAACTGTAGAGACCTGTTTTGACTGTTTCTAAAAATGCATAGAAAGACAATGGTGTGCTTGCAGTGCAATCACACTAATTATTCTAAAATTTAACTTGACAGTTACAATTAAGAAATCCGCTTTGAATGTATTTTATTTTAGTCTTGCTGATGTCTCAACCATTTTACCCTCATTTGTTACGGGTGAATAATTGAATCATTTTTGTGCTTGTTCAAATAGATATTATCTCGTCCTTTATCTCTTGCGGTTAATTATATTCATATTATTAGTTGATGATATTGTTTAATCTAATTTTGCTTAGTATTATTGAATTAATTTTCTGTCCATTTCCTCTGAATTTAACTAAATTTCACTTTTTTTTTTCTTTTTTTTTTCCTCGAAAATTTCATCATCCCATCTACATCAGTTACCTAAATTCTTCTGAAATAATTTTATTAGAAACCACCAACCATAAATGTCCCCCGAGTCAACATGATTTCTATAGTTTTTGAGTTGTTCTGCCTGGCTATCTATTTGTCACTGGTACAAGCTGCACTAATGGCACTAGAAATTTGAACATGTGCTCCCTATGTTCAGGACAAAAACATGTAAAAGAAAAAAAAATCATCCCTCTCCCCAACAAATTTTTATGGGAGCATTTAATTCATAATGTTAGCTATGCTAAATTGATCACTTGATTATTTTTTTTTTTTTTTTTTTCTTTTTTCTTCTCCAAAATTTGGACATTATTAGTGATCAATGGGCAAGAAGTAACTCCGTTGCTCACCCCTAACATGGCATGCTGCCGAAAGACTTAGGTCACATGACATGCTATTGAGTAACTAACTACCCAGACCTGTTTAATTTCTTTTTAGCCTCTAAACTTAATTAGGTAGGACAGGTGACCTGAGGCAGGATAGGTGAGATTTCCTCAAAATTCACCTCTCATTACTACTTGTGGCATCTAGTCTGGTTGTGTTCCTGGTATTTAGGTTTTTGATAAGGATTGGGGGCATCTCGAGATCATCCTGTTAGATAATCTTTTGATGACTCAAACTTTCACTCAAGATTTCCTACATCCTATTTGCTGGGCTCCTGTCAAAGTCCTGATATTTACACTTGTTTAAGTATATTGTCTTCCTGCTACCAGCCACTCACTGCCGTTATCATAAGAGCCTAAATTCTGTGTGTAGTAAGTAATTGGTACCCTTACACTGGCTATGGCATCAGATGTCCCACCTTGGGCCCTTTACATATTACCTTACTTACTCAGCCTGTTTGTGATATATGAAATAGACTTAGAAGTGACAAGTACCCCAAGTGACCTTGTGCTATTTTACCCATAGCTATTTGAAGGAGATGGTCTTTCCCAAGGACATTATGAAGTGAAAACAAAATTTGCTAACAGATGGTTCTTTTTTTTAATTTTTTAAAAATTTTTGGAATGAATTCAAAGAAAAACTGATAATATATTTAGATTATGAGACCTGTGAAAAATGATCTATATTGTCACCAATCGTCTCCAAGTTTTGTCATATTTTTATCTAACCATAGACTTTTTGTCCAACGTGGGACTTCGAAGAGTGACATTTTGTCCTGTGTTCTTTTTAACCTACACCCTTGAATTCTGATTATGGGGTTAGTCTTTTTCTTTTTTTCTTTCAATTTATCAATACAACTTAATTTTGGCTTGGAAATCATGGGTCTTTGCTATAAATTTGCATGTGTGTTTACTGTATCCACTAATGTTTAAAACAAGAATTGGAGTCAAAATTGGGGGATGGAGGGGGTAACATAATAGTGTAAAACATTTTGCAGATTGAAAAAAATATTATCCTTTGGGCTCTTTCTCCCCCCCAAATTCTTTCTATGTATGCACACACGCATATATATATATATATATATATATATATATATATATGCATGCACATACACACTTTCAGAATTTCAAGAATGTTATTATACACCTTTTTTTTGCATGCTTTTTTTTTCTCCTAAATAAATGGTGACAAATAACTCGATGAAATTCCAGAAATATTCCTGTAGTAATAATCTGCTAAAAATAGTTCTATTTTTCGTTCCTTTTTAGCATTTGAAACGGGAGAAGCCTATTAATATGGAATATATTCTTTCTATTCCCCAATGTTATTTCAGAAAGTTTTCCCCACTCTCTTTTGCGATCCAGGAAATATTTGATATTTAATTCCACAGTATGCACTCAGAGTGCACAGGTCTCAAATGAAATGGCTAAAACTGAATCCCACTTGAAATAGAAACAGAATTCCAACTGTAGATTAGCAGTATAGATGTCCTATGTATAATTACAATTTCCCCAGATACAGCGCAGTTCATAGTATGAGGTAGGGAGGTTGTGGGCCCCTAATTTTTGAGATCGTCCAGAAAACCTGCAAATAAAAACAGATTTATAACGTAAGTTACTTGTTGTAGTTTGGGGTGTTTTAATTAGCAATTTCTTTGAACTCAGCTTTTTAACTTGTTGCTTTGTTGCATTGGGTAGGCTTTCAGTCAACCTGTATTCTTTTGATGTCTCCCTGTCGGTAACCAACAGCAATAAACATCAGACGGTTGGCTGTAACTATTGTTTTTAGTTATTTCACTAGGGGTTAAAATCACTAGGAACATGTGTTGAAAATTTATCTTTTATTGTTAGTGTCTTAGCATTTCAGGAACTGTTTAATTTGCGGAAGTCATTGATGAATATACCCTTGTTTTTTTGTTTTTTGTTTTTTTTTAAGCTGAAATTCTGTATATATCTACTCCTCGACCTGCAAACATCCATACTTACTAATGAAATACATATATATAAACAATTCTTGTGAATAAATTTGAAAAGAAATATAAAAAAAATATTCTTGGTCATACGTGTGTGTAGGAGCTGTATACGTGCAACAGTGTATAAAAAATCATGTACATAATACACCCCCCCCCCTTAAAAAAAAACAAGCATAGTAAATACTATGAATATTCCTCTTCGTTGTATGTGTGTATAAGATCAAGACATTCCAAAAGAGAGTACGTATGTTCATAGATGTAAAAATTGTTATTCTTTTATTTTCTTACAATCTTTTAAAATGAAATCGAAAACAAATCATATTTCGAAATTGAAAGATACGTAATAAATAATAACACAACATTTGTCCACCTTACGACTTAGTTCCGTTCTAGCGTAAGTCGGGGAGGTGGTGTACTTTGTAATATATTGTCGAACTCAAGTCCAAGTCTGGAGTTGTATTTGTTTTTCTATCATAACAAGAACATCGAGAACAACAACAACAATCCTCACCAAATTTAGAGTAAAAAGAATTAACATTCCTATACCGTAGTTTGAAATCATGAATAAATTAATTGTTAGACTTCTGTCTTACCGACTGAACCCAACTGATAAGTCTTGCATATCCACAGAACATAGCAAATAGTCTTATGTAGCTAGAATAACTCTTGATCCCATCGTCACTGATAGTATTATTGTATATCTTGTTTGGATCAAATGTGGAATCCAACCTCCAAAATTGATTCAAGTGTAAAAGTGCAAATTTTAAGGTTGCATTGTAATCAAAATTCAATTCGGTTTAATCAAAACAAGGAAGAAATGTTGAATTCAGGACAATGTACATACATTAAAGGCTAATAGGGTCATCTTTGTTTTGAAATTTTGATTATGGTGTTCTCTGAACATTTGCTCTTGACTTAAATTAGTTTTGAGGTTCAGATTTTATATTTGATCCTCGTGTATGTATATGTGTGTGTGCGCACACGTGTTTTTTTCCAAAGAGAGAAATGAGATATTACATAGGTAGATGCCAGTTTTTATTTTCAAAATAGAGAATCTGGCTTCTTTTTTCAACTCTTAACAACAGGGAGAGTAAGTCCAGCTGGTTTCTAGTGAAGTCAACCATAACAATTATTTGAAAAGAAAATAAAGAGGGGGAAAATATGGGGAAAATAATAATAAAAACAAGGAATCAATGGGGGGTCAAGGTCAGACTAACAGTTTATATCCTGTCGGGTTTCATATACAAGTGTCACATGAGAGTTGGTTCCTGTTTGACAATAAATATAACAATCAGGGCCTTCACCATCCCAAGCTTGATGTGATCCTATGAAAACATTGTAATGGATCTCTATATAATTGATAATTGTCAAAAGAAATAAAGAGAACTCCATAAAAAGTTCAGTGAATAACATCTAAAGAAATCCTTTCCCTCTCTCATCCATCATAATATAAGATGTGTATACCATTAGACCATCCATCTTAGCAGGGACCAAAGACTACTTGGAATAAGCAGCGAAAGGGATTTAAATCCTTTCTCTTGCTTTTTTATTAGTGTGATTGCTCATCACGATTGTTCCTCCAATGTATTTCTATTCATTTATTCTTCTGTTCATTTTTGGCCCGGCTTCTCCTTCTACGATGTTATTATCTAATGCTAAACCAGACCCTTACTTTCCGCCAGTTGCACATGTGTTATTATTTTTTTAAAAATTCGGATACAACAGATGGCTTGCTAAACGGGACCTTTGCAAAACACCTCACAGACAACAATAGCAGTTTGTGTGTCAATTGAATTGGAATCAGCAATATTCAACCTGCCCTGGTCACAATTATATTACAGTATCTTACGTTGCTTTACATCAGGTCATCACATACTTGCAGCGCAATAATACTTGCAGTTCCTTCAGGGAATGCACCCGTTTTTTTATTGCTATCGTCCCAACCTTGCACCATAAATTGGATGTTCATTTGTTGAGTGCAGTTTTTTCAGTTAGCTAGACCCACTTTTGGTCACATTTTCTGCCACCGAATATAACTCTGCTATTCTTGGTACATATGCTGATAACAATGCATAGATTATCGATATCTTTAGGAAACAAGATGCCTTTTATGAGCGATGCTTTACTAGTGTCCCTCGATACAGCGCAGTTCATGATATAAGGCAGTTGATTGATGGATCTCAACAGTTCTAACTATTGAATTTTTCTATTTGCCATCAATTAACGTGTTATTACTTGGTGTTTTACTCCAAATTTCTTTGATTTTGTGATGACGAATCTGCTTCATTCGTCCATGAACCTGCGATGGACTCTCCACTATCCGTGGTTCAATTATGTGGTTTTTCTTGGACCCCGACACCTATTTCATAAAGGAGTGCGGGCATCCATGAAACAAGCAAAGATTGAAGATATAAAATCCTCCCAACTAGTGGAGTACGGATAATCTTCACTTTGAGACTCAAAATTTCTGTATATAGTATTCGTAGCATTTTGAAAAATTACTAATGTATATGAACGAAACGTTTACCTCGCTTCATCTATGACATGGTTGTAATTGTTGGGTACCTAGTGAGGATAGAACTTTCTACACTCTTTTTCTAATCATTGCTTTATACCAGTTGATCTAATTTTTCATGACCTGCTTATTCTTCAATTCTGATCTATGTTGCTTAAAGTCTGACCTGTGTATTGGTGTAGAATATGATTTATCCATCAATATTAAAGTGAAATGACAATATTAAACCATGTGTTGTACAAATGAAATTTTTTCAATTTATTTTAACGTTTTGCTATTGCATATTGGCTTTACAAAAAAAAGATAATGGAGATACTGGAGGTGGTGTGCTTATGTAGGGTCTGTGTCTTGTATTGGGTGGAATTAATAATTGACTTAACTCTGAGTGTGTAAAGAAAATTGGGATAGGCTAGGTTGTATGTGAGATCAGAAATATGAATTCTGTAAAATTACAGTCTGACAGTTGTGATAAAAAGCAACTGAAATTAGGATGAAAGAAATTCTTGTCAAAAAATGACTTGAGAACCATCTTGTTTGTTAACAAAAAAATATGTATAAACTAGAATATGTCAAGAGAGTCGAAAATCAAAAGATGTTCTTGTGGTACCTAATTCAATTGATAATATTTCTCTGAAGTTGCCAGGCAATTAGAACACTTATCAAAATCTAATGTTTGTCTGTTCAACATTTTTTATTAGAATTGACTCTGTTACGGGTTACCTCACTACTCGCATTCGTTTGTTTTTGTCGAGACCGTGTAAAAATTGCTATTGATATTTCAACAACTATGTCAGAAGAGTAGGAGAAAAACTATGCAAAAAAGAAAAAATGAAAAAGAGCTCTGCAACTTTTTGTACATAAACATGAATGCAAATGATAGACTCCTGAGCTATGAAGATAAAAGCATAGTTATAAATATGTAGGTTGGGTTATTTTTTTTTTATCTGTCTGTCCTTTTTTTTTAACCCAGTAAAGTGGGATATTAAATAGTTGTCACTAGATATAGTAAAATATGCCTACTGTGTGTTTCTTCTGTGTGATTAGGTTGGGGGCTGCTATGTATTAAGGCCTATTATCTTATTACATTGGGTCTCTCTACTCTCATTCAGTGTAATGATGGTTAGTTATCTATTATGGCTGACTGTTTAAAACTGGGCATTAAGATTCATGAATATCATTTGTAGCCATCCATTTCTGCATAGATTAGATTGCAACTTCTTGACTTGTCTAAAGCTGTATTTAAACCAGACTTTCTATACTTTAGAATCTTAGGTATAGAATGTACAAAAAAAACTTCAGAAAAGATTGAAAAATGGTCTGAAACAACATTTTTGAACTACTTGTATCATATATTGGAAAAAATCTTTTTCTTTTACTATAGAACTTCAAAATCTGAAGTAGGCATGATCAATTTTGAACTGCGTATTTTCTGACGTGAGTATTTTCTTGTGGATATGGAAATAGTTCTTTTTCTCTTTTAAATACTAAGTTTACTCTCGACCGTATACTTCAGAGTTACCTTGTCTCTCCACCTGCTTTTTTTTAACTCTTCGTCGTGGTTTGACCAATTTGCATGAAAGACAATTCATATCTTGAGCGTGTTAAATTCCAACACATTTACATTTTTGTGAGCAGTTCACTACGATCTAATCCAAACTCAACAGGTAATTTAAAATGTTGGTTATTTAAATAATTGAAACCAAATTTACCCGTGAATTACAGAATTGACTATTCTACTGTAAAAAAGGAAGTATCATCAAGTGCATTAACAGAATGTGGTTTGATTTCAATGTGTGAGTTTAGCAAATTAAGTATTAGAAAATATCGACTGCAACATAGGTGTCTTGAGTTTTCAAGTGGTTCTACCGGGCTATACGTAAGTGTCCTGTGTGTGGGTTTCACCAATGGCGTTAGGGGCTAAAAATTTGAAAATTTATATATTGAAATAACTTGACTTTTTAAGCCCTCACAAAAGGGCCGCAATGTTTTTAGTGGTGGGTTCCAGTTTACAATGTAAGTTCATGCTAATTCTTTCCCTTAGTTTGTGTCCAGTACCGTTCACACTTATAAAGATCGTTGGAACTTTCCGTGATAGTGCTCTACAAAAGACTAGATAAGTAACTTATTTATTGATCTTTTTTTTTCCATTTTTTTTATTTTTTTTATTTTTTTTTTTATTGAGCATACTCAACTCTGAACCCTGCCAAAAGACGTTGGTCCTATGAAGGTTTCTATTGAATGACTAACCAGTCCTGCTTATAAGGTTTCTGTTCCAACATGTCTCTGCGATAAGGACCTGGGTCAACATCTGTCATCAGTTTGACGAATTGAATATGACCAAGAACTACTCATCAAAACTACTTTCTTTGATCTGGTGATAAAATGCTTTTGTCAGTTGATTTGTGACACCTGACATGAATCTCTTGAAAACAGGAAAAGTCAAGACCCGGTCATTTAGCAAATTAAGGATGATCCACAATTTATGATGACATCTTGAATTTTAGATCCTGTCAAACGTCCGACCTCTTAGTAAATGAGTGTTTGACTAATAATTAATGTACCCCTATTGTATTCAGAATTGTAATTTTTTTTTTACTCCTTAAAGTGGTTTGAACGGACAAACCTATATAATCCTACCTTAACCCACGGTCATCCTCCCCCAGGTACTCCATAGTGCATGCGGAGAGAGAGAGAGAGAGAGAGAAAAATATCTACTAACTGACCTTTAATCCTTCGGCAGCTCAAGTAGTTACAATTCTAATGGCCAAAAGAAACTAGAAATCGAAAAGGATGGTGAAAAGATACCAAATACCTGAAGTCCTTAAACTAGGCTCCAAAACGCTGCAACACACTGTAACAGACTATTCTGTGCTTGAAATTATATTGTATTATTATCAGGTATCAGCAAAATAATTCTGGATATTTACTATCATTTACCTCAGCCAACGAAGTGTGAGAGATATATTATCCCCCCTCCTGTATTTTGTTCCGTACGTTTATCTATCCATGTGATGTATCTCAAAGTTCTCAAGAAATTCGAATCAAATTTTTGGGTCGATCCATGAATTAGTGTTCGATTTAGAGATATATTCATTCTGTATGAGGAGCTTAATAAAGAACAGTAAATCAGAAAGAAAATCAGCTTTTGAAAATTTGTTTTTTACCTGGGCTCGTATACCGACCTCTGGCAACAGAGGGGAAATACTTGAGTATTTCACCTGCATGACAAGTCTCTTTATTAAGTAGCTTTTGGCATAGTCAGTTTTGCATTTGTTTCCCAAGTGGATGACAGATGTTGTTTGAATATTCCCCCGTTTTTTTAAAGTACAAAAACTTTGTATTACGGGTAAATAGTCGAAAAAGGCGTCCGTATAATTGAGGTCATAGCAAAACTGGGACACACGCACACACACACACTTCTTCGCTACGGAAAATTTGTCCTAAGTAATTCGGGAAGAAGTTCATGACTTTTTTGCCTGACCCACCGATCTCTCAACATTGACGATTTAGCTCCTGTTTTTACCATACCCACATTTTTTCTGTCCCCTGTCAGCAGGGATAGTTTATTTATTTGAAAAGGTCACATCAAGATCCCACCTTATAAGTGCGTGCCTCGGCGTCTATTCATTTTTTCAGCTGCTGGGTAATAAAAAGGGCTGAATTTCTCAAGTCGGGGGAAATCCCAGCAAGTTTTGTCATTAGTCTTGATTCACCGTTTGGCCTCGTGACTTACTTATTACTTTGGATCGGCTGTTAAAACATCGTTCAGCCTTAACATTCAAAAGTTCTCTTGATGTCAAAATATAAGAAGAATAAATAGATCTAATTTTGATACAGCAGCCCCCCCCCCTTATAACGCAAGTGTTGGGTCCAGGGAAGACAACAGCGTTATAAGTAAACTGCGGATGTTTGAGTCGATCAATCACATGTCCCAAAACAAGTTCATCAATAAACGGTGTTGGGTTCACCACGTAATCAAAAACTGGTGTAAAACAGCCCTGCAATTATTTGATTGCAAATTGAAGAAATTTAATGTCGTCATGTGTCTTTTGTCTTATGTTTTTACTTGTGGTTTTCTGGACGAATGGGCGACGATATTGGCAAAACTCCACACAACTCACCAGCCTTATATTGCAAACATCTTTCAACGAATCGTACTAGACCGAGGGACGCGTGTATTTTAGGCTTTCGAACAGTTCAGAATTGGACAACGTTGTGTCATGACTTGACTACCGTTGACACTGATTTTGAAATGATGAAAAAAAATTCTGTTGTTGTATGTTCGATTTTAGCCTGGAAAATCTTCCAAATCTTCAAAATGGTTACTCCGATTCCTAATGAACGTTGGGGGTCAATAAATTGTGAGTTCAATCCTAGAGTCGGGCAATGGAGTGATAGTATCGTATAAGAACAATTGAGTTGCGAAGTTCTTTTATGAAAGACACTGGACGCGATAAAAAGGCAAAAAAAAAAAAAATGAGAGGTAAGTCAGATCCCTTTTCCGTATCAAATATTGGGTTCTGTTAAGAAATCCTGAAATGCTTCTGACTTGTGAGGAAAAAAAAAGTTGGAGTGTCCAGCGGTTGACACGTCTGATTGACAACAAAAACAGAAACTTATCTGAAAGAGGGGTATATTATTCGCCACGGGGCGGAAGGGGATACTGGTTAAAGTAAGACGTGAGAGTCCACAAGCGTACATGTAAGCAAAAACTAAAATTTTTTGGTCGCTACGACCAGTGTCACGTAAAAGTCCTCTACTCTAGGTGCAATGAAGAGGTGCTAGCATGCGGTGGATACCCCCCTCCCTCGAACTGGACATAAGATTTGAGGTCATAGGACGAATCCTTGGGCTGACTCATGTATGCAAAATATAGGATCACGTGGGGTTTTTTGGGGGGGGGGGTGAGATATGACGATTCCCTCGTTCCGAGAATTGTTGTTACTAATATATCCCTTCTTTTTGTTAATCAATACAGGTCCAACCAATGCGTGTAATCTTAATGACTTGAATTTCGGAATTTTCCCCATTCTGAGTTCAGAGCTCGGCTTATTCCTCCCGGATTTACAATCGTAGGCTAGTGTTTAGTAATGGTCCGCAAGATTCATTTATTATTGTGATTTCTATCCTCACTAGGGGCCCACACTAGTTTTCTTGCTCCGTACTGATGTGCTTAGTGTAGGACAAGACGATCTTAGTAAATAATCGAGTGAAAGAGCTCTAACAATACGGAATTACAGGACCAGTTTTGCCTGTCTAGTCAATTTATTAGGCACACTTTCTTTTTTACGGCCACAAAAAGGTTTCTAATATTTCATCAGAGTACATCACTAGTAAAAGGAATCGAAGACAAATGTGACCCTAAAGTCAATTGCTTGTTGAAGTGGACGGGGGTTAATTTTCTTAAATAGATTTTAATCTTAAAAAAACAAAACAACTTTTCGACTTTGAAACTTTCCGTTAGTATTTTCAAACAATGGAAGATCCTAGCAAGTTCATATTTACTCGTGTATAAAGCGATGAATTTGATATTTAAAAAATCGGTCAAAATTGTTGGGTAGCATTATACTAGAGTGTACAAAATGATTTTTTAGCTACGAAAAGTAAGGGTTGCAATATATATTCGAGATCGCATTGTACTCGAGTAAATGCGATATTCATTTTATCTGGAAGTTCATTTTTGTTGAACTAGACCAAATTTTGGGGTATGAGGGTAGGTTGGAAACTGTGCATTTCTTTTGACGTCATATGTACATTTGACAAGCAATAAAATAGGCACTCTCTCCCCTTTTTAGATTCTTTTCATTTGACCAGAATAGAGCAAAACTGGGTGAAAGGACAGTTACTTCATTCACATTAATTAAGTCTGATGTCTCTTTCCTGTTAGTATTGTACCTATGTTGAGTTTTAGGTTGAAGGTTATTGGGTCCTCATCTTTTATTAAATTTATTCTAGCTTAAGGAATATAGTGGAATGCAATTATAGCATATCTGATGCTTCCTTTTCTAATCTTATTTAATAAACAACTTGTTTGTAAAAAATATGATTCATTTTCTAATTTGCCTACAAGGAGAAAGTATGTAGGTATAAGATTTCGCTATAGTTTATGTTGGGAAAGGGAAGAAAGTCAACGTTAACCCTTAGCCCAGCTGGCAAAAAATTAAATCTAATTCAAAGACTTCATAGAAAATGTTTTTAGACTCGTCATTAAACGAGAGAAAGGGTAATTTCGTTTTTTTTCTTTTTTTTTTTTGTGTTGCTGTGTAAACATAAATTTACATTTCGTTCAACTTTCAATACGTTCGGGACGTTAATTGCCGAAATGCACATGGAAATAGGATTTTTTTGCTTGATTTATGTTGGAGCCACACATCAAAGCGACGAACCAAACTGATGTAAAACCAATAAACAAAACTAAACCTGATATGATAGCGGTCACACGTTACAGTATATTCAGAAGCGATTTTTTTTAGGTAACCACACATCTCGATTAGACGCTTATTGGTCGGTTATAATTACATTAAACAACGGGAATAGGAAGTGTGACATCATTAAAAGAACATTTATTCCGATCATTTTTTTTACCGACTTCTAAGATGTCATAATACAATGTCCAAGGTCCGTATTTTGGTATTTTAAAAAAGCCGATATGGCGATTTACGATTTTCAGAATAATTCCATATCGCAATATGTCAATAGTATGGTAATCGATTTACTCAAAGAAAGAATATTTATCCTCCTCCTCCCCCATTACTACCACGGATGGTGGACGAATCTTTGATCTCATTGTTCTTTTCTTCATGTTGGTTAAAACTAAAGGATCCTAATGCCATCTAATGACACAAAGAGAAAACTTCACATATCTTCGACAGATCGCTTGTCTACGCCACGACAGCTGAATTCCAATATCTTGACTACCTTCCCTTTATTGTACCGATTTTTTTCTGTACTTAATTCTAAACAAAGCGTTCTAGAACAATGATTCTTACCCAGAAGGCACTTCTATGGATGGCATAAGTGAATTCACGATGGGAGTGAGAGCTTGCAGGACGGTAAGAATTTAGTTGGGGAATCCTCTTAATCTTTTGTAATGAATATATAACATACTATTTTACCCTTGGTCGAAAAAAGACGGCAATAATTGAGTAATTTTGCTCTTGCATTGTACTAATACAGTATCAGAAACATTGCTCTGTATTTTCTTTGTTCAGTACTTCCTTAATATCAAACCAATGCAAATTGAAGTTAGGATGTAATTTATAAAGTTGAACATATCATAAAATTCTATTTCTACTTGGTTACTACGCCAGACGTCACTGTGACGTAAACGTGATAAACGATAAATGCACCTTGCTAAATGTTGGTTCAGGATTCAATTTTTTCAACAGATTTTCAGTAACCATTTCAAACTAATCATTTGGTCGAAGATGCGAAGGGAGACGCGCAGGCAAGGTCCGACTACCAATAGAGGCGTGGCAGTAAAAGGGTTAAGAACCATCGCTCTCTAATCTTTTAATCCATTCATAGGTGAATGTTCCTTCTTTTTTTTACTTCCGTATGTACCAAGTGTCATTGTTTGCTTATGTCATTTTTATCGCCCGTTCACCGCCGCCTACACACACCTGAATTCACGGGACCAAACCCTGAATTCAATTTAGATGACTCACCTACTCACCTACAATCGGTACTGACGTCATTGTTTCCCGTGCACTTGTTACACCCCCGCATTGTTTTCCAGGTAATATATCAAACTTACGATATAATTTCAGAAGTACAAAATAATTTAGGTGAAGTTCCTACTACACCCAATAAGTGTGTGTGTCCGTGTCCTGCAATCCTAATTCAGTGGGCTGAATTTGGGCGCTTTGTTTGCGAAATTAAGACAGGTATTGAACCTATTCATAGAACCTACTTACCTGTCATGTTTTTAATTTTCTGTGAAAATATTAACTTCGACCCCGTAAATGCCTGTTGTCAAATTATGTCCAACCCCTTTCTATTGTGCCAGGGCGGAGTGGGGGAGGTATAACATAGCTGACATCGTTTATCATTTATGAATCAGCAGCACCAAGGACTACAGTAATTTTGGTGTTTTGTGCAACGTTTGAAAATAGATTGTGAAATAATTAGGGGTCAGATTTTTGTACAACAATGAACACTTGAGAGAGTACCGTATTTAGTCGATCGAGTACGGTGCGACCCCCCCCCACTTTTGTAGCTGAAGATCAGTGTGGGGCTACCCCCACAATTTTGACTCTGATTTTTTTAAATATTGAATTTCTTGCATTAAACATGGGGAAATGTGGTAATACTTCGTCAGTTACATATTGAAACTATTCTTTTAACATGTTCATATATGTTACTCCGAATATGTGAATTTGCTTATTTGGCGAAATTTAATTTTTTCCTTACGGAAAATAAATACGTAGTTTTAATTTGATCAACAGTCAAGTTAATAAAAACAAGGATGAAAAAAGCAGCTGTTTCTCCTGATCAGAAGTTTAAGTAATCAAACTGAAATCACTTATTTGTTGTGAGGGGGGGGGGCATTTTGGCTATTTCACCGATTCGACGTAACATAAGCTGATTGACACCATCTTTTTTTCTTTTTTTTTATTTAATGAGAAAAACTAAAATCTCGTTGCAAAATACAAGTTTTAATGTACAGCATAATAAATTTACTTACAAAAGTGTATAGAAATAGTTAAGCTCTTTAGAAGGAGAAAAAATTAGATGCGTCCTCACGCACATCTTCGGTCGCCTATACGTTTGAAATCGGTATTCGGCACACGGTACAATCTCTTTAGCCCTACATCTTCACAGTGCTTTAATTTAGAGAATAAAATCAAATCGAAATGAATTCACCCATTACATATTTTAGGAGTTCAATTCACTCTACCATTACAATGCTTAACTGGACCCTGACTTCATGGCCACTTGGGATTACTTCATCCAGAGATTGAAAAAAATCTAGAACAAAACTATCTGATCAGACCCTATTTTTTGGGAAGTTATTTTTTTACTTGACCTCATATTGAATGAATCTACTGAGCCTGTCACAGAGTAGTGATGTAAGGAGAAAGTTTATTGCATTGTAGTAATGGGATGAGGATGCATCGTTGGACCAATGTACTCGTTTTATAACTAAAGCCTAGTGATCTCTTTTCTTGATTTTGCATATTTTTTTTCTGTTTTCCTTTATTCTGTTATGAATATTTTTGAATCTCTATTAAATCTAAGAAAGAAGGATCTTGCTAAATCTTAGAGTATCGATAAATGTCAAACTGCTCTCATTGCCAGTCAATTATTATTTTTTTTAGTAACGCCTGGTGTTCGGGGAAAATAAAGGAATAAACCTATGGTAAGATTTGATGTGCAACCGTTGGCTTTCGTAGCACAAGGAGTAGAGCAGCTGCCTCGCTAACACATGTTTCCTGGGGAAATTGATCTAAGTTCGAATCTCGCCGGCAGTTTATTTTTTCCGATCAGCACTGTTTAGCGATAAACTGTAACTGAATGAGATTGAAGTGAAAGAAATACTACCCTCCCGCCAAACCCCTAATGCTTCATCTTGAAATTCATGATAATATTACTCTTTCTTGTCAAACTATTTTTGGTTGATTCCTGAACTTTTCCAGGATTTTTAAGGACCACCGCTCCTTTGATACCGGCCTGAAATGTTATGGTTCTTCATAAGATTTTTTCTAAGCAGAGCCTTGCTATTTAAAATTGGTGATTTCATTGGCTGAACTTTTCTGACGTATTTTAGGGCACTTGGTTCTTCCTTAACAACTTGATGTATTCAAGAAGTTCTTTATTTTTGTTGGGAAATTATGAAGTTCTCTGCTACTTAGTTCACTTTGAAATATTCATTTATTAATTTAGCGTGGGAGTGAAAAACAAGCACAAGTGGATGTTTGCTGTTTCTTTTAAAGTTGAACGATATTTTCGACTTCCTTGTTTGTAATATCAAGATAGTTTCTTCGTCTATGTTATTTGATTTCAATCTCAACGTCACTACTTACAGTATTTGATGGTATATAAGATCCTCCTAGAAAGTACTGGCTTCGCGATGCCTACGATAGAGGTCTGGCGAATCCTGGGGAAGGTCTGTCCAATGATGAAAGACTGATGATGGCCCCCCCCCCTTTCGGTAGGGGACATTAAAAAAACATATTTCCATGAAATTAAATGCTGTATCAACGAGGATCACATATACATTTGAGTTGAATCTTAGTTTTGGTTTCTGACAGCAACAATCAATATCAAGAACACTGGAAGATTCGAAAATTGAAGGAGTCTGCCCATATGCTAGGCAAGAAAAACTGCCTCAAAAATCCTAGCATTGAAATGGATACCATGTGGGAACCTCTAATAATGAAAGACAGAAAACAATAACATGAAATACCAAAAACTGTCACCTGAGGTTTAAGGCTCCTAAAAATTAGCACCGGTTAGCCACATGGACACTTAGCGCAGTGGTTACAGAATCAGACAAATTTACTGCAAGTAATCTGATGTTTCTAAGTTCAATCCCAGGGTTAGACAATAATAATAATACTAATGCTAAGAGGGGAGTGCAGTCAATATATCCCTGTCGGTTAAATAAAGGGTTCGGTTCGTAACTTCCCCATGATGAAGAGTACAACGGCTGAAACGTTATATGAAAAACAACCAAGATGAGGATGGTCCGAATAATAATAATAATAATAATAATGATAATAATACCCCCTCTCAAAAAATTCAGAGATATATCAACGGGTTCATTCAGTTTTTAAATGGGTCTGGCTATCTGTATGTGTCGTGCATACAATCTGCATCAATTTGGCTGATAATTTATACATTTACTCCTTATATCTAGAAAAAATGGTTTCTAAACCAACGAAAAGGTTTCGGTGGTGATTCCATTTGCAATATAAGTTTATGCTAAAGTAGTCCCTTCGTTTGTGTCTTGCAGTGTTCACACTCGTTTGGTTTTGAAAATTAAGACTTTTCAGTGATCACCGCCCAACAAAAAGCGAAAGAATGTAACGCAATGACCAGCTTCTTTTTCCAATTGTCCAATCGATCACGACTTGCTGTCAAAAAACGTTGGTTACATAACGGTTTCTATTGAGTGACCAACAAGACCTGTTCCTTGTTAGTGTTTACTTATTTACTTACCCTGTAGAGCTTCGTATACAAGTTAATCTAAAAAAATGCTTATCTTCATATTTAATATTAAAGTTGAACGAGGAAGTATAAATAAAAGATGTCACCCAGTGCAGTATTTGAAGTTTGTTTCTTTTCCTTTCTCCTTAGAAAAGGAAGTACATTTTGCTTCGAGCATTTATTTTGTGGCTCTAAAAAACATGCATCCATATGTAGTGTATACTGGTGTATAAGTCCACCAATGAAATTCTGAGGTTTTCATCAGTCAAGAGCTATGTCCCTCTCAACAATAACAAGGCAACATCACTTCCATCAGACTGTCATGTTCAGTAAGTCTACTAAATGGACTACTAGTCCCCTATTTATATATAACCTAGATACCTCCATTCAGTACATGCTCTGATGATTTGTAAGCAAAATACTCTAGCGAAATTCAATCTAACTAGTGTCTGCATGGACTAGGTTTACTTCAACTGAACCTTGATAGGAATACAAATTGTACACATGTACATACACCGTTTATCTCTACAGGTTTTCTACCCTTATAACGCAGGTGTTGGGCTCCAAGGAAGCTAATCGCATTATAACTGTGCCGCAATAAAATTTTGCAACTAGATTAATATTTGGGGGTCCAACACCCACCTGCGTTATTACGCGAGAGGCTTGTACAAGTAAGCAGATAGGTTATCTGGTTCTGACTGTTATCATTATGACCTGCTAGCTTCAGGTACCCACAACTGAAATACGTATATCTGTTGATTGGTGAAACTATTTAAAACAATCTACATGTATAAAAGTCTGTTATTTACAGAGAAACCTGAATTATCCTTACCAGGCTGACCCGATCATTGAAAAGCCTGTATATATTTGTACTTGACACTTTTCAATGAATGCACTGATACCTTTTCATCAGAGATGGAAGTACCGGGTACGGCACTTTGATCCAAGACACGGCGCTCAGATACTCAGATGTTCGGCAGAAGTGCCGATTACTACATAAATAATTACCCCGTGTGTACGGGTACTATACGTATCTAAAAAAAAATATCAGAATGAATGGTCTTCCTTGTCGTTGGGGTAATTCTAGAAAGGGTTAAACAAATCTGTATTTATTTCGCTTAGTCTAGCACAAAGCCGGAGTAAGGATCGAACCCTCTTCAGTAGTTAGTGTGTAAGGCAAACTTAATTGCTTGGTCTGGCAAATTCTCATTATCCTTGGTGAATATTTAGTCAGACAACACCATCGTATTCTTAGACTTCAATAACGTATCCTGGTCACAGCTAGAAGTAAAGCGTCCGTCTATTAAGATACAACTCTCAAATGAAGGAAATCCTGATTTCCTTTAAATGCATCAGTTCAGTGAACCAGGGCCTTATTCTTACAGGCTATTATGACTTGTCTCTTGACTGGATGCAAGTCCACTTTCACCCCAATCACACGTTGCAGTGTACTCAATTAGCTACCAAGGGGAATTTATAATGAAGAATTTTCCACACTTTTCGTTCTCAACGGATATCGAATGTATGGGACAGACGTGCTAACCATTACACTATCGGAGCAGACGACAACCAATGCCAGAAATAAACTGCAAATGTTGCAAAACCAACATCTTACAGGAAGCAAAAGTTTATAACACAACTTCCTGTCTCAACTTTTTCGTGTGATGCATTTGACGACTGTCTTGAATGTTGTTTCCTGTTTGCCCCCTGGAAATCAGTTACGACATCCTTACCTCCACTCACCTCCTCAGTTTTTCTCTACCTCCTTGGAAATGTCTCTTCTTGCTGTTAACCCACTAGCTGCTAACGACGGACAATTCAGTTATCGCAGTTTTATGGCCAACTCAATAAAATTTCCGTTTTATTATGATTAATGGCAACAGTTATCTGTGAATCAGTATTTAGCCACCGACATCCTTATATCATACCTTCATACCTTGGCACGAGAAAAATGAAGTAACGGATGAAAAAATTGGAAGATAATGTGTGGAATAATGACTCCACAAGTGTATATAAATGTGTAAGTATATATGCCACAACTTGGAGGTTTAAATTTTAAAAATATTGAATCATAACAGAACGAAAAGTATGCAGCATTCAACTTGTTTTCTCCTTAGTATATTTTTTAAACGATGAATATATTTCGGCTTTTCCAGACCACTAAAAATTTTTTTTCGAATTTGCAGATATCCACCATGGAATATCTACGGATTTAACTCGTTAAAAAACTTGTTTGTTTTCGGATATCCTCCAATACGGAAAGGTCTCGTGCTGTGGTAGTCAAACTTTACCTTTTGGGGGAACCCTTTTCAATAATTGAATTTTCTATGGAACCCCCTTCAAAAAAAATCTTCTCTTTTACCCGAATGTAAAAGCATTGACAGAATCGTTTATGCTATGAAAAGATTGAGTATGTTGCAAAAATGCCATTTTATTCGGTGGAACCCCTTAAAGTCACACGGAAGTTTGAACTTTGCTGGTCTAATGGATTTGCCTGACACCAATATTACTCGTTTGGGGATTGACAGTTGACAGTGTGACTTATGAGTTTACTCTTTTAAATTGAACCATTCAGAATACTGATTATAAAAACATCTACTCAATGATTCTGGCAGTGTTTTAGGCTTTGTTATCTCCAAACCCTCATTCAGCAGGGGAATAGAATTGTTTCCATGTGACATTTCAGTCGGGAACTATGCAAAAGAAAATAGCATAGTCTCAGAGTCTTCACCTGATCACTCCCGGTTATACCAAAACGCTACACACTTATCGAAATTTGAATGGAGCAATATTGGAAACGCTCCACCAAAATTGAGAAAAAATGTTTGAGCTTCTTTTTTTTTTTTTTTTTTTTTTTTACCTCCCACCCCATGTTTTTCTAACGGGGGGGGGGGTCAATTTACAATGGAAATTCATGATCAATTGGTCCCTTGGTATCCGGTAGCATTCACGCTCATTCTTTATTTTATTTATTAAAACATTCTTCATGGTCACCACCCAACATGGATGAGAAAGGTGATTTATTTATTGCTCGCCCCCTTTTTTCAATTTTTTTAGTTGATCTTCCCTAACAAGTCATGCTGCCAAAACATGTTGGTTATGTGATGGTTTCTATTGTGTGACTATCCAGACCCTTATCGGTAAAGAAAGCAAACTGCTTCAATATGATTGTGCCCTCCTCACAACTATCGTCTTTCCGCATCCTGGAAGACTTGAGTATAGTTCGGAGTTTAATTGTTATTTAATACGATGTAAAAGGTCCAGAGAGAGGAAGGGGTTTTGATAATTGCCGAATGCTTAAGCAGTAATTTCTCTCTCTCTGTTATTAGGACGGGGTTGAGAGATGTAAAAAAACAAAAAAAACAACAACAAACAAAACAGCCTTGTTGTTAATAGCTGTGCTAACACCTGCCGTGACATACTTGGATAGTTTTGTGGTATGAAATTGAGTTGCTCAGAACAACTCTTCCTACGCCTCCATCGTAAGCTTTGAAAAAAAAATTCAAGGGCAAGCCTTACATTAAGAAAAAAAACGAACTTTTTTTTGCTATTACTTCGTGTCATGATTTTGTAAATTTTTTTTTTCTATTCGAAGACCATGGTTTGATCATAAGCAGGAACTTGATCTGTTCATAAATTCTTTTAAGTTGTATGAAATAATGTATTAACTGTAGTTATTAATTACCAGATAAAAACTAGAATTCCACCCCACCGGTTCATATCTGGACTTATTATTTCACTTCTCCTCTACACAAAACGCTTATTTCTATTGGTCCTAAAAATTACTACACCTATGTTTTGTCATTCTATTGCCTCTCTGTAGACAGATTGAATTCTTTGCCAAGTTTTGCACTAATTTCGATTTATATAACGAACTGCGTGTTTTTTCTTCCATTTCCCTCCGCTCACAACTATCGACTCCTCAATTTAAAGTTAATTTTCCTGATGAAGAGATCTCCTACCCACCACTTCAAACCATGGACTCTTCCATTGGGATAAATTCAGTATTTTTTTTTTCTTGAAAAATTTTATCGAAATTCAAATATATCCATGATCTTTATTCACGGCGATGAATTAGTTGTATATGAAACATTGTGTATTGACAAACATGAGACCGTTGACCCTTTTTCTGGGTGGATGGTTGAGGATATTTCGGATATATTATAACGTTGTGAGTTGTGATGTCCAGCAGTTATCTGCCATTCTTGCAACATACCCAGCCCATTGCTATTTGAGTTTTTTTAAGTTTTTATGATGTTCCTGACTTCTGTCTTCTCTAATATATTGTGCTGTCTCTCTGGTTCACGTTGCATGGTTCTCAGTTTGAAGGTCAATCTTTTGGTTAGGTTCCTTGTTTCAGCTCCATATGTGACTTTTGGGAGGATACATTGGTTGTATACCCCTTTTTTGTTAGGACTAGTGGAATTTTAGCGATGCCCATGATAGAGAAACGACGGATGCTAACAGACTGGTGATATTATAGCAGCAACCTTGTCACTATCGATATCATCTTTTTGTATGGATACATCAAGTTGGTGTTACATAAAAACAATTATACTGCACTGTTTCTCATTAGCTCCCACCCTACCCGAGCGAATGCCCATGTTGACAAACTTGTTTTTGACTTGTAAAACCAATGTACTAATTCCAGCTCTAGTAGAATAAGACTGTTGCGATAATTTGTATCTACTTTTTCAACTTCAGCTGGTCACACGCTGACGAAGGTGCGTGCGAAGCAAAAAATCTCCAACTTGAGATTCGTTGGCACGATGTAAAGAAGGTGATCCTGATTGTAGATTTTCACACCTTCGCTCACTTACATTAAAAGCGTCGAAAATGAAACAATTCAATTTATTCAAAGCAGTAACAATATAATTTATGTGTTCACTTCTGTTTTTTCTTCACGAATTCTCTTCCTTTTGGCGCCTTTTTTGAATTTTTTTTTATGCGAGGGTATGAAACAGTTGGAACCGCTTTCCCTACGTTGTGCTAAATTTATGAAAGATTTACTAATTATTAAACGTCTTGTTTATTAACTCTTTATTGGCACATGTATTGTTGGAAAGGTGGTGTACCACAGAAACTTCGTTTATCCGAAGTTTTTTTTTATATAAAATATCTGATCATAATAGAGAGCCATTCTGTAGATAATTACGGTACCTTGAAATCTTGTTCGGAAATTTGGATTACTGATGTTCGGATAATTGAGGTTTCTCTGCACTCACTTTGTTTGTTTTTTGTATTTTTTTGAAAGAGACATTCGAATTATTACATTTTTCTGGTGTTCATTCAATTCGGTTAAAAATCTTCTATCTAATTTTCAAAATACTTCCTTAGTGTTAACCCCACATTTTTTTTCATTTTTCAAGGACGGCTTTTCTCTCTCTGTGTCTGTCTCTCTCAAGCTTCCTTGTTTTTGTTGTTGACTGGTATTTCTTGGTCTACTTTAGCTGGAGAAGTAGGCCAATTTCTCTTTATTTGATAACTGACACAGAGTTCGCCTTGGACATAACTTTTATGTAAACATATTCATTTTTTTTTTTTCTCAACATTTTTTTCTCTCGATCTGAACGCGTCAGTCTGTCTATGATACATAAAGGTACATTGTGAGCGATGAGAACTATAACAGATTCCTTAAAAACTGTCCTGCAGTGGAAATCAGCTTGAAAAATCTTGACAGCAGTTGAATGGGGGCACAGGAGTTGCCCGTTATAGTGCGGTTTGTGATACAAGGCGGTTGATATGTGGATCCCAACAATTTTACCTGTACATATGGTCGCCCACTCGTCCAGAAAATCAACAATTAAGAACTGATTTTATCACAATACTAAATGAGTAAAAATATAGACATTTACTCAATTTTATAAAAACGATTTTATGATTATATATATATATATATATATATATATATATATATATATATATATGTGTGTTATTTTTTTCAATGGTTGTACAAATCTACAGTATTTGGAGAAAACATTATTTAACATGAACTAATAGAATGTCTAATTTATGCTACAATAAACATCGAAAGTTACCGAATTCAGTTATACGATTGAGTTTTGAACTGCAGTTAGTTTTATCTTTTTTCTTCTCGGAAACCAGTCAGCATACATTACCACATTTACTTGTGTGAAGATCTTGTAAGGACTATGTTGACTTCAATACAGTTCAGTGTGTGTATATATATAATTTTTTTTTTTTTCAATTAATTAAAAGTGACTTCGATTGCAGTACCCCTCTGATTAAGATATTACTTTAGAAAAAAATTCTCATTTAATCATTATAAATTGAAAATATTATTTATTTCTAACGGACACATCCAAAAACGTTCAAATTATCAGGTGATGAACATATAGATTGGCAACACTGAACAAGGGACATAAATCAGCATAACGGTATGTTTGCCTGTCAGTACGTTAGTGACGGCAGACGATGCTAGATTTTTTATTTTTAATTTTTTTGTGTGCATCTAAAAAATCAAAATAAGATCAGATAGGAGTCCCCTCTACCCCGTTCCCGTAATTCTTAATCACCTGTTGACGTTTTTTTTTTTTTTTTAAGGAGGATCCAACGAGTGGGTTTATTTTTGTTGTAAGAGAGGGCAAAGTTTATAAATGTTTGGGGTTTGATGAGTGTGCGAGACAAAAGGTTACATTCTTTTGTTGTGTGTCATTTTAACGCTATCCGTCAACAGTGAATAGTTTCATCGGTCCCTCACCTCATAGCAAATTAGCAACTGTCAACTGAGGGTCATTTGTCGCAGTGACCTGCTGTTAACACATGGGCCAAATTCATTTTACCATTGAAATGGTGCTGCTGCTGTACACGAAAGGTCAAATATCTTTTTCGTGAGGAAGGAGTATTAGTAAAACCTTGATCACTAATAATAACCCTTTTCTCGAAATGTTTCTTTTGTTTACGCAGTGAAGGATAATAGAATGTACAAAAACGTCTTGGTATTTTTAGATGCGTGAGCATCTCTAGTGCTGATGACCGTCACTGTAAGACTCATTGACAGGCTGATGTACCGAAACACTTACGCCACCTCTCGTTTCTTCCCCCTCTTTCTATATATGCCTAAAAGTGTTATGTAGAGAATTAGTGTTAAGTGCACAAGATGTCATCCGCTTCTCCAATCGAACTAGCACATCTAGTTTTAAAGTTTAATTTTTGGGCTTGTTCTTGGTGGAAGTGGATATTTAAAAAAAAAAAGAAAAAAATGCAAAGACTTCTCAAATTCCTGTAAATACATACTGCAGCATGTTAATTAGTTTCATCGTCTAACTTACGTAATGACCGAAGGGATAATTCAAAATTCTTGCTTTAATCCTGAAAACCCAACAGATCTCCTTCTTTTCCTAATTAAATTAAATGTATTAGTATTTGGTGCAGACACACGCTAAATCAAATTATAGCTGAAGAAATGCAAAATCCAGTGTTTTTCCCTCCTTTCACCAGAAATAGTCTCTCTGTTAATACAAAAAATTATTAAAGTTGGAGAGTAAAGGTGCAGAAGCTGTACATTCTGTGGACGGCGACGAGAAAAGTCCAAGCTTTGTCTGCGTTTACTGAGTTCAGCTGTGCTTATTTCCACCCACCCCTATCCAGATTTTGCTGTGTCACTACGTTGTCAAGAGGGAAGAGAAATTAATAAAACGACTATCATGATTTACATAATTCCATTCTCGTCATCAATTTATCTTTTGATAGTGGAATAATCACGCATTAGTTTGTCTGAAACTATGATTACATGGTCAGAACTAACCAACTGAACCTGAGTGACATGAGTGGAAGTAGGTATGAACGTACTCATTTTCTATTAGTTGATGGGATCAGAAGGCAGGCTTTGCAAAATGAACAGTTTTTTTGGCTAACCAAAGGCTTCAATATTTTTGTGGGTTAGCTTGATAGACTAAACGGCACGAATTTCTTGAAATGTATTCAAGTTTTAAAAAGTCTGAAATTTACACAAAATGCTGCAGCTAATGATTTTGAAAATGTTTCTCACTGGATTTAAGTCCGTACATATTCTGACATTACCAGAGATTTTGATCGTTGTATTGTTTACCTCTGCTTACGATATTGGAAGAGGTATATATATTTTCATTGGGGCGGATCCATGATTTTTTTGAATGGTTTCCTCGCCTGCATCGTAGATATATATATATATATATATATATATATATATATATAACTGATTTTCATTCAGTATCTAATTCGCATTTTAAGAAGAAACCTACAATATGAAATCTCGTCTTGCAGGTGTGGTTCCGAACATCACGGTAAGAACAGCTGTCAAAAATCAAAGGATTTTTTTGTAGCAAGATAATGCACTGCTTTTGCCTATGTGGCCAAACCTGAAAAACTACTCTTTGCAAAAAGACTTTCTACCAAAGCAACTTATGTAATTATCTCGCTCTTAAACTCTTGTGTGTGTGTTTTTTCTTCTTTCACTCAATCTATTTGATATCAATTATTAAACAAAAACTTTCTCGCAGGTATCTATCAATCTCTACAGAAATGGTTACATATCTGAAGAATTACAAAATTATATGCTTGATTTGCATAAAAGTCTGTGTATTGTCTGATGTGGGTTTTCATATTTTTTTGAGGATCCCCCAGTCACACTTATCTTCCTTCTATGGATAGTATTGAGAAAAATGACAACTGAGGTATCTGCACATGAAGTAGGAAAAACAACTGCACATGAATATCACTATTCTGGCCACGTAAGCCAAGTTTAGAGGGAATAGTAGCCATTTTCAATATTTTTTCACACATAAGCCCAATGGAATCGGTGACCAAACTACAGTCAGGGCTGTTTATGCCCACTTCGCACTAATGCACTTTGGAAAAACCTGGAGCAATCGGTTCTTCTCCCCCCCCCACCAGCTATAGGTAAACTAGTAGAGCAGATTGGGCTCTCTAGCTTTGGGTAGGCAACCAGTCTAGGAGAAGGAAAACTGATTACAAAACCAGGGAGTGGAGCCAGCTGAAGGCAGTTTGACGTCCTACTAGGATTGACTCTGACATACGCACTAGAGGGGACGTTCCATTGTCTGCAGAGACTGAACGGAAGCCATTCGTGTACTTATAAGCAATTGGAGAACACTATCCAGGAACGAAAATCGCGTTGCGCGGTCTATCGCCCAGAACTGACTGAGTAACTATTTCAGTATCCCTACGGCTCCAAATTTTCATATCATCAATTTAGATTTCATATCGTTTCTGTCTCGTTTTTCAAGTGGTTACACGATCTCTTTTGAATATTAGAAAACAATTTGCCTGGAGAACATTTTGAATTGTTTTCATTTTTTCAAATTTTATTTTTGTTAACGTATACATCCTGTAAGATTTCCTTTTGTTTTGGATATTTTTGTTTATTTCCTGTCCACTTGGTCATTTCGAGTGGATAGATATTTTTTTCTCCAACTTGTCAGCTACTCATTTATTGGTCTGCAATTTTTGCTAACCACAGTCCTTCGTAGTCCCTATTATTTTGGAATTTGCGCTGGGGGATTTGTTCCCAAAGTGTACACCGCGGCGCCTTAGGGTGCTGCGGTTGGCTTCCGCGGAATATTCGCTTATTTGAAGAATTCCAAGCGCTCATAGTTCAATGTACTGATGCTCAGTCACAAGCAGCATCCACTCTCCTATAACCCGTAGCCTTACTGCGGGTTAAAATTGTATAAATAACAGGCTCGAACGATGGCTGCTACTGATACTAAGTATTAAAGATACGGCTCTTGTCATATATAATATGGGGTTCTCAACCTCTTTTGAACCGTGGACTAGTTTATTGATATTCTTGCGGATCGACCGATTATGGATGGTGGAGGGGATGTTAATCACGACCAGAATATAGTTGATCTTCTTGCGACTCGGTAACACATGGATTGCAGTCCAGTACTTGTCCGCAGCCCTGGTGGTTGGAACGCAACAAAAAAAATTGGCCTTCACACCAAGAACCATGCAACATGCTCAAGAGAAAATCGTGCTCAACATCCCCTGGAGAGATCACAAGACTGCAATATATTAAAGGAAAAATAGGTGTAATTATAAAATTCATTAGAAAACTCAAATGACCATAGGCTGGTTATGTAGCAAGAATATCTGGCAACTGCAGGACATCGTGACTCACGACGTTGATCCTGAGATATCACATGCGAAACTGTGGCCGACAGAAAATGAGTAGGCATGACAAACTAAACAAGTTCAGAAATGAATGGCTCCGTTGCTTGGGGAAGGTTTGTCCAGCGACGGACGCGATAAGGCTGTTGCAGACGATACTTTAGCTATCATTAACATCTGTTTACAACTTGTGACTTCTATTTCTCTCCCACATTGTTTTCCTCTCAATTATTTGACCAAGACACTTGAAACGGAAGTTGCGTCATGGAATATTTACTACTTGTTCTTATCAGAAATCAAAAGGGCGACATGTCTGGTTAATCACTCAATAGAAACCAACATGTGACCAACGTCTTTTGACTGCGTGCCGTGTTGGGGAGATCTCTTTTCTGTTTGGCAATGATCAGTAAAGTTTGAATTTTCAAAAACATTTTTTCCTCGACATAAGGAGTAAATATTGTAGCTTCATTAGTGAGTCCTGAAGATGTGACGCAGAGAGATGGCCAGCCAATTAAAACCACTTGAAAATTGAAGAAGCCAATGTTGACCGGTGGACTGGTTGTAATTATGAATGTTTTGTATGTAAGCCCCGTCCGCTATCTTGCATGATTTATGAACATTTTAAGTTAGACACTTCAAATTATTGGGGAGCCACTTTTCAGATGTAAACAACTTGACTTCCCTACCATAGTTTTTTTTCCCCAAATTACTCTGTCTCATGATCAGGGTTGCCATTTCATGATTAAATTTGATAAATCTGGCTTTTAATAAAAGAAATGGGTTGGGAGTAGTCAAATTATTTGGAACAATAAACCTGGTCCTTATTGTTCTCTTCCTCCTTATCTTTCAATTCGATATCGAATAAATTAGGGGCTCTCGGTCACGGAACAGTTATATATATAATCACTACAACAATGAGAAGATATAAAAGCGTTTATACTGGCACTCCTCATTAGAACGCTGATGTTTAGGTCTAAGAAAGTTGGCCACGTTATAACTGAGCTGCGATAACTACTGTAGTACACATGGGCGATTGATGAAAGACGACCAACATCGTCTATCGTATAGAAACTAAGCGGGATTTGAGCAAATAAGGGAAAAAGATATGAATAAAAGTCGCGTTCAATGAGCACAAGAATGTTTTTCTCTAATTCATTTCATTTTTTGAGATGTTTAGCCGGTGTAGGACAAATAAATTTCTCAGTGGAACGGGGGTGGGGGGCTTGTGTTACCTCTGTTATCAAGTGGACTTTGGCTGTAGTGGAATAGCGTTCTATTCGAAATATTGTACTTGCATATTCAATGGGAGATTGTTTATAGTCGCAGTTTTCTGGACGAGTGGGCAATATAATGCTCAATGATAAAAACGTTGAGGTCCACCAATCCATCTGCCCTATATCGCGAACCGTGGTATGTGGGGATGAGTGGGGCTATACAATATTGAAGAGAGATTATTTTACCCCTAACCGAAACCTACACGAAATGTAGTGTGTAGTTCAGATTATTCTTCAGGATTATTCGATGCCCAAATATTCTGACCCAACCTTGTCCAACACTGATTAGGCCTCGGACCCCCAACTGAGTAGGTATCAGATTTTCTGGGGCCAATACCGAGTCCCTTTTTTTTTTTTTTTTTTTTTTTTTTTTTTTTTAGACCCTATTTGGATTTGTGTGTGTGAGTAACCAAACTCTTTTGGGGATATCCATGTTTGTTCAACCTTTCAAGATTGCTTATCATCAGACTTCTCCAGAATTAATGGAGCAGATTCCAGTGTAAGAGTTCAACTGGAGAAAGTCTTCAAGTGGGAAGGATTTAGGTTTTTTATAGGTCAGCTGTTGAAATATAGGCTGATCAGACGATCGGAAGATAACTTGGAACCAAGTCAAGTCTGAAAATGCTTTTTCCCCCTTCTGTTTTAAAGAGATTTTGAGAGAGCTGTTTATTTTATCATGTATCATACTTATATATATTTTACTTGAAAGTTTTGCCAGCATTATTTTCTGATTTACCAGGGGATAAATATAAAATGTGCTACTAAATTTTTATAAAAGTTTTTACTTTGTAAAAGATAATATCCAGAGAACTAAAGTACCGGTATGTTGTAGAACTAGGATTGTACCCGTCAAAAATCAAGGGATTATATATATATATATATATATGAATGAATGTATTTGCAAACAAAAGCTGGATCATTTATTTTTCTGCATATTTTCTGGTTTTATTTTCGTTTCACTATTTTTGATCTGAAAGTGGGGAAAATAAACATGGCTAAACCAAAAGTTTTTCGCCCAAATGCTTTTCAAAAAGGTCATAATTCAAAAGCTTGGAAACAGCTGGTCTGGAATTCCCTCCTCTCTTTTTTTTCTCTCCTTTCCAAAACACTGCCCGTAATAAGACTCCATCACTGCTCAACTGGTGCATGGTAATAATGGCTCTGTTAAAAAAAGGATAGTATAACTATGATTCAATTAAACGTCTAAAAAATGTCAATACGTGATTTTCAGTTTATGTCTATTTTTGATGAACTATTTTAGTTAGGCCATTTTTCCTATAATTTCGCTGGTACTATTTTGACCGGGGACATTAATACCTAAATTCCTGCTTAATTTTTGACCTGAGAACATTAAAGGTGATGGAAGTGTATTTAAAACTGAATTTTCCACGCACTGATTCTCTGAAGATGAACCCCTGCGGGGGTTGAATGCTTAAGCTGACCCCCACCTAACAAAACGTTTTCATACTTATATATTTGGTTCACAATGCACGTACCTCCTGAATATTTTCCATTCTAGTTAGATTATATGCACCTTTCACTTTTTTAAATGGAAGTCTAGATTTTAATCTCAATAATTCGATCGTTCTGCGTGAGTGAATCCTTGAAGAAAAAATACGACGCCGTGCTTTACTTCATTAGTTGCACATTTCAGCTGGAAGCCAGTTATCTATCTTGTATAGCCGCGTATGTTAGGTTTTCGCTGATCCCGAAACGTAATGGAGTGTGAATGTCTGCTTGGCCTTTGTCAATGTTGACAATGGATGTTGTGACTAAAAAAAAAACTGCTGGTAATCCTTCGTTTGACGTACACAAATTCTAAATTAGAACCCCTCCCCCCCAAAAAAAAACCTTAATTGGGTCTTTCAAACACTTGACAAAACAATATTATCTGAGTTTTCATTTATTTTATTTCATGATAAACCGGAATTTCAATCTTTACTTTGAAGTACGTGTATAATGGCGGGATTCGTTGGGGATTTTGTCGAGTGGCATTTTGTAATGGACCCAATATTGAAAATATTGATGGATGTAACTCAAAACTTTTGATAACCTTTGGTTTGACGAACACGAATCAATGCGATGTTTAACCAGCATACAAAGGCTCAAAAACCTCTAAATTTGTATTAAAAAGTATGATAAAACGATGTCTTCATCAACGCTATAATGTAATGAAATACCAATTATTTTGTTATCTCTTTTTACTCCCGAAAAAGAAAACCCTCTCCATCAATTCGGCACATCGTCGTTTCTGTTGTGCCTTGACGAATTCATGGTGCACTATCTGATAAAGAACACAGGGCAGGCTTTTGATTATATTTTGCGTTTATTTCTGATGATTATGTTCAATTATACTTAATACCCC
Organism: Thysanoteuthis rhombus; assembly: GCA_963457665.1. Classification (NCBI taxonomy): domain Eukaryota; kingdom Metazoa; phylum Mollusca; class Cephalopoda; order Oegopsida; family Thysanoteuthidae; genus Thysanoteuthis; species Thysanoteuthis major. Next base: position 82,612,384 of record OY735200.1, read on the forward strand.
GACTTTTTTGGAGCCTTTGTATGCTGTTTATACACCATCAAGTACTAACTTGAAATGAATAGGAACAGACTGGCCCCGATCAGTGTTGACAGGGTGTAACTAACATTTTTTCCTTTACACTGGACATGTGAGATAGGCAAAGCACTCTCCCATGATTAAGTGATCACTCGCCCTCTTTACGGTGAAAGATAGTGGAAAGTCAGCAACGGGACTTATTTTTTTCTATCAAGATATCAGGCTATGAAACAGATCGCAAGGAGTTGATTCATACCGCTCCGCAAAGGGTATTAGTACTTGGTGAACATGGAGTAAACTCAGCCAAAATTAGAACTCTTCTTAGTTTAGTCAAGAGATATTTTGAGACTTCAGAGAGTGCTCTCATTCGTAAAATCGACTGATTCTGTTGTCTATAAACTAAATGAATAGTTTGCTGATTATACCACCACCTTTCATTCATTTGATGATTTATTTTACTTCTAATTTTTGTCCCATGATTTTCACTCGTATGAAAGCTAAGTTTGGAAATATAAATTTCTTGCCTGCACAAAATATTTGCCCAAGTGATAGGTATTATTTTTATGGGCATCTGGTCACCTAGAGAGAAAGGAGATTTTCGTGGGTGGTGACGAAGAGGAAAAGCAGTATAAATAAAGTTTCTGGGAAATTCTGAAGGTCTTCCATAAGTCCCTGGAAGACCTCCTCATAGATCCGTCTCTGCATCTAACACCTGAGAGGCATTCATTAGACTCGGCAATAAATATTTTTTATCTGTATATTTATTGCTTTTTCAACTTGTACAAAATTGGGTTCGTTGAAGAAAGGCTAAACAAATGCCTATAATCAATCCTTATCAAATGTATTCGTGGTATGGCACATTCTTCTTCCTTCGACCACTCAATGAAAAAACAAACAAACAAACAAAACTAACTTCGTACCCCCTTGCTTCTCTGAGCTGCAGTACACAGGAATGTCGACTGATTGTGATTACTAACCTAACCCATTAATCATATTTAGTGTCATAAATTGTTAGTTCGAAACACTGGCAAAAATTAGTTCTATCTAATTTTTGTGGTCAAGTATGTGACGAAAAATTGACATGTACAATGCATGGCTAGTTGAAAGAAAAAAAAATAAATGCTCCCACTTTTCGATGCGCGAGCATCTGTAGTACCGATGACTGTCACTGGATGACAGACTGAACACCAACCCCCGACATTCTTTTTATATATCTCTGAAAATGTTTTTTTGGCAGGTTGGTCTCACTTAACAGCTCTCCGGGATGGCTATCTATGAGATCGAACTGGCTCATCTGTGATCTAATTTTCACGCTTGTTTATATTTGAATTTTTTTTTTTTTTTTTACATATCTCATTAATAAACCTGATCATAACAATATTTACATTGTTACACTCGCCAGTATTGTTTATAAGTTCAACTAACTAAATCTGAGTGGCAGCCAATCATGGAAGAGGTGTGCGACTTTCTGAAATACTTCTAGAAAGGGTGCATGGGCCAAAAAGATCAAGTACCATCGTCCTCACTGGCTATTTGGTAAAAGTAATTTTTACTTGATTTCATAATGATAAATGCTCAAAGACTGGAACTTGACTCCTAACTTGATTTTATGTTCATCATTGAAACTTTTGGATTTTAACAGTATGCATAGTTTTGGTGGTTACTTTTACTGGATTTCATCTTTGTTGTTTTTTGTACCGTAACTCTTAGAACAGAATTCTACGATTATTGGTAGGCTGCTTTAACTGGATATATATATATATATGTATGCATGTATGTATGTATATATGTATTATAAAAGGTATTCTTATCCTTTTGTTTCTCTTGAGTTGCAATTCTAGTAGTTTTATCGCTAGATTTTGTGAGATGTCAATCTTTCAAGTAACATGAAAGAGGGGTAATGAGCATGTACATCAGTACGCTGATATTAAAGGTACCCTCATTGACTATTGAAATGTTTCCGTCTAAGGCAGTTGTTCCTATTTCAGAGCTGGGTAGGTAGTCTGAGGCAGGTGTGGGCTGCGTTTTTGACTTAGCTGGCCACTTGGGATATTTTTTCATATTCATTGTGGCACACGCATTCGTTTGAAAATGTCAATCGTATTCCAGAAGGTGTACTTAATTTATATTTTAGACAAAACATTAATAACAATTATTATATAGATTTGTGACGACAATCGTAATTACACAAAATAGATTATAAAATTGACTTTCTGGGAAAAATTACAAGATTTGAATAAATGCCTAGATCGGTTGCAGGCTACAAAAATGTTGCCTTGGACCAAATTTGGCCTGCAGGCCTATGGTTGCCGGTGTGTGGTCTAAAACTATTAGATGAACACTTAGGTTAATGTTTCTGGCTTGGGAGTAGTGGGGATATATGATTTAAGGTGGAGTATCTGTGCAACCAAAAGTCTAAATTTTCCTTACCAATGTTATTTATTAAAATTGTTTATTTCGAATTTAGTTCTTCTGTCGTTGTTTCATTGATTTTGTTGGTTTAATGGGTTTTTTTAAATTTTCGTAAATGGAAGGGGGAACTACTAATCTTATTGACAATGGTGGGGAATGATCTTGAAAAGGTTGGGAACCACTGGAAGTCATTTCATTTTTGCATTTGGTGTGCTGCGCAAATATATATATATATATATATATATATATATATATATATATATATAAATAACTTAATTTATCCTGATATTTGCTTACCGTACTACTACTACAATGAATTTTTTTTTTCTTTTTCCAGAATTAAGGGTCCTTACAACCAGCTTTCCACCACGACTAGATTATCCTCAACCTGAAATGATCTTAGACAGCGGAGACAATTTAACTCTTTCTTGCCAAGGATCTTATGCAGTTAAATGGAATATTAAGGTATGTATCAACTCAGAAATTCTTAGTATGTGCCGCAGGATATTATTACTTAGAAATAATTCCAGGCAATTCACGAGCTGATCCACGATGATAGGAAGCGACATCTAAGATTAAAAAGAAAAAAAGCGAACAAAACAGGCTTGTTGTAATTGTTTTGAATAGGTGAGATTGAACAAAATATCAATATTTTTGCAGGAGGTATTGCGAAAGACGCTTGAGCTGCTACTTCTGTTAAACTATTACAGAGCAATTTTTAACAGGCCATTTTGAATGGCTAAAAGTGGCTAGACTTTTTAAAAAAAAATTGATCTACAGCACGAGTTTTTTTTTCTTCTTCACTATTGTACATGATGGCAAATTTAATTGATATTTTCTGACTAATAGTGCCGTAAAAAATCCTTAAACATTAAGGGTGCCATTATTCGAACAAGTTCTGGAAGCACTGTATTAACTTGACATATCTTTTCTTTCTCATTCCTCATCCAAGTAGTATCAGGTGGGATGGTTACTCTTTTTGTGAATGATTTTCCACGGGCTCATTTAATACATATATTAAAAACAACTATCTACGTTTTGTATGTATTCCCTAGGTATCCTTTCTTTTATATCTACTCTCTTGTTCGCATTTTAATTTACCCCCTTAAATATTCTTTTCTCTATTTGTACTCCGTCTTGAATTTTTTCAACAGTGGACTCTGAACCTTGATAATTTAAGAATCTTTCAAAAAATTGCTAACAGACTTGATGTTATATCAATATCATGCTGTTCTTAGGAAGTGCATTGCATGTGGTATGGTATGTGATAGAATTCTGAGGAAACTGCATCGACCATATGTAGCTTTCAGGACACCAAGAGGAATAACGAAGTCTGGTGTTGTAATGAAAACTTTTATGCTGGTTCATGGAGCTTCGAAACCGTGTTGCCTGATAGGGCTAAAAGTAGCCTTGAAAGCTCAGCGCTACTGAATTTTTAATTCTGCGACTTTCGATTTATGTGACTTCTTCTGAAATAAGCTGGACCAACTTGTGCTATTAATGAGAATGTCTGTTACTTATGCATTTTAATATTACCTTTTGTAGACAAATAAATGGTGACCATTTGTAATTCATCATGTAATCCCAGTTTCAAATCCTCTGCACTCTCGTGATAGGATATTTAGTAAACCCATGATAATCTTCACTTGTGAAGACGGGGGAACTGCTCAAACCATAATTATGCTTACTGTCACTGTGCCAGTATTGGTGATATATCCTACCATCGCATGATTCATTAAATACGTGTCATGATATTAATAGAACCATTTAAATCGCCGGAAGAGTTTTTTGGACGATCGAACTTGTCAACACGACGTTTCGGCCTTTTGCAGGTGTACTATCCGAAAGCGATGGTATTATACAGTATTTTTCAATGATAATCACGATTCAAGATTGGATTCGGGTGATGCCGTGGTCTTTTTCTTTCTTTTATTAAGCGTAGATTTCAGTACCTTGTCCTTGTTGAGTATTGGACGTTCAGGTTGAACTCTTCACTTGTCGATTGAGTGTTCAAATCAGACATGTGGATTTGGGCTACCCCTTTGGTGTTCTTCAGTTCACAACAACGCTCCATATCTATGATGCAGACTTTCTCTCTCTCTCTCTCTCTCCAAATATGGTCAGCCATCCCAGATCTTTCTGTTTCGCCTTAAGAACATTGACCCTTCTTAACACTAAAGACAGTATCATTTGAATCGTGTTGTGTACCCTGCGTATTACTTTAAAAGCGCAGCGATCGGTTGAGAAAATATTGCATCACTTCCAGTACTAATCGCGACTTTTTACTGGACCTTCACTTAGCTACTTTCAGCAATTGAAATCTGGCTAGACTGCTTTAAAACTCAATATCGAAGACCAAACCAACTTTTTTACGTTCCAAACATGGATATAAATCGAACTAAGGTCCAAGATGTTGACGAAGAGGACGTAAGTCGTGGTCTCTGAAAAGTGCCCATCAGGAAATTTGGCCTTCACAAATTTATCAAGGGAGGAAAACTGCCCATCAAAACATAATTTGCCCACCCGGGAAAATTTATAAGTATTTTATTAAATACTTTTGGCACGGCTGGCTGCTTCCCCAACTATGTATTCTCTTTCTTCTCATTTCTAATTTATAATTTTCCACACACTGTTCGTCTCGGATTTTTTGGAGGAAAGGTACCCATTTAATAAGGTTTTATTAACTCGTGGCACAACTTAGCCTCTGTGGTCCCGATTGGAATCCTGGGTGTAAAATGAAAAAAATAAGCTATTTCAATTTTTGATTATTTCTATTTATTTATTTTTATTTATTTATTTATCTTTCTTTTTTTTTTTTTTTTTTTTTTTTTTTACACAAAAATTTGGGCTTTTTAATTTCTACTGGAAACTTGACATGTCCAGTCCTGGCAAATCATGTGTGTTTTTATTGAAACCTTCAAATTGAAGGAAAAAAGAGCTTGATGACTCCAATTTGAGCCAGTTCTACCTTTTTTTTTCTCCACACTGGGCCTCAGAAGTCATCTTGGTATCACAATATTCCAAAGCGGTCACCCATTGGAGTATAGTTGAGTTTTTACACTGCTTAACTCCTGTGATCAGATGAGAACTAGTGCTTTTTGGTAGGCTTTGATTGTGGTGACCAGCAATAGTCACAGGCCTGAAAAAGTAGTTTTTTAAAAATAGAATAAGTAATATTTTACTTTTATTTCAATTGAGAAATGTAATGTTTTTTATCTATAAATTGGAATGAATAAGGGATTAGTAATTTATTTCATTTTGTTTTACTTTGAAAGGAAAGTTAAATATGTATTTGTTTTGCCCTTTTTTTTTTTTTTTTTTTTTTTCAAAAATATATTTTATGTTTCAATGTAATGAATCTCATGCTTTTCATGTGTTCACACACTACGGAAAATCTTTGACCCATCCTATTGTTTTTACAACTGCCAAGTACATATGATATAACGGAATCAACTCTTTAAACCGGTCTCATCCAAAGAAACACCTTATAACAAAATAAAAAAAGCTACCTCACCTACTTAATTAGTACAAATTGAATTAAAATATTATTTTATTTAAAAAAAAAAAAAAAAAAAACCCTCTCGTTTTTGGTCTGTAACTTGAAGTCCTAAGTCTTTATGCTTGGATTTGTTTCCTGAATTTAGTCAAAAATGACACCAGTAATAATGACCCAGGTAAAAAAGGGTATAAGTGAGAAAAAATGGTTCAAGTAAAATATCAACAGAAGATCATGTATTGACATTTTTAGACGTAATTGCATCAAATTTATACTGTAAGATAGACCGATACAACTTTTAAAATCTTCGACTTACTATCTAAAAAAAGTAATTAAAAAGAATATTTTCAATTGTTTTGAATGTCAAACTTGAAAAATCTGTGGGTCTATCTAATCCTACTATATAAATTTAATTCAACTGCATCTGAATAATGGTAATATGTAGAGATTTTCAGTTGATATTTTTCTTTTTTTTTTCTTTTTTGATAAACTATTTTGGTTGGCCATTTTTATTCTCCCTATTTTCCCACTAGTTTCTTTTTTAATGGGGCCATTATCACCATGCATCATGTTTTCTGTGTGACATGCTCATTGTGACTTTCTGGACTGTGACTGTATGGCCGGAATACTTGGTTGTGAGCCAGTTATAAGTATTTACTCCACCTAAGTTTGTGGTCTAGTACAAGACTAAGGCAACTAGTAAGAATAAAACTCTAGTAATGGTTTGCAAGACTAGCTTATTATCAATCAACTGCAAGTTGCCCATTTTCCATACGTAGCTTTGTCTGACACAAGTCCGCTGTGGTGGGGCACACATGAGAAACCATCTCACTAGACTCGAAAATTGGTCTAGCTTATTAGCAATTGTCATTTGTAGGTGCCCGTGTCAAAGAGAGCCATGTATCTTGCATGTATTTGGCCTGAGTGCTCGGACAATATTTTACTGAAAAAACTAATGTAAGAAGAATTGATGGAAAACACAAGATGATGTCAACACAAATTTTCATGTATTATACTGATAGAAAAATGAGAAATTAAGTTGGTGACCTAACAGACTGAATTCTGTGTCAATGGAGATGGAGTCAGGGAATTCTGTCTTGCAGTGGTGGGGGTATCCGTCTTGGAGATGATGCACCAGCTGAAAAAATTGAAAATACTGTTCTGAAGAAATAGATCAAAAAAGAAGTTACTGAAATCTGAATTCTAAAATAATTCATCAATGGACACTTTTTGATAATTTCTTTTTTCTTAATTTTTTTTTTTCATTTCTAGATGGATAAAGATAATCAGGATAGTCAAATAACCTCTTCTGATGAAGGAAAGCGTTCAACCCTGATCATTAACGGTCTCATTTATTCTGATACTGGCAGATATGTTTGCAGTTATGAGTCAAAGCCTTCAAGCAAAGCAGAGGTTTATGTTTACGTTAGAGGTAAGTTCTTTGCTGTTTTAAAACCATTTTATGTTGTACATTAGCAAAATTGATCAGGAAAGAACTGATATTCAATATATCTAGGTACAGCTAATGATAACGCTAAACTGATAAAAGTTTAGCGGAGGTGAGGATAACTGCTAACTTTTATTTTTAACTTGGCTTTGATTCGGGCCCCCCCCATTTTGAACCCCTGAAAACGGACTTCAAGATCTGAAATTTTAATTATTTGTTACTTAGACATAGAACTTTGAATAAACTGTATGTTGAATGTAAACTAAAGCTTCATTTAATTTGTTCCTCAAATTATTTCTGTACACCTTTGTTCATCTGATATTGTCATGCTATACATTCTTGGAAAGCTCTGTCTGAAATTGAAATTCCAGCTGTCTAGGTCTGTTTTTGAGAGTGTAAGAGCCAAAAAATTAAGCAAACTTTAATTCATATGTAATAAAAGTTTGTGGGTATCTTTATTTCAATTAAATTTTTTAGCTTATTAGTTTCTCCTATAATGGTTTAGTAGACATAATCAGTGGTTAAGTGTTCGCAGTTTACCTTGGGATTGTGAGTTCAATCCTTGAATCGGACAGTGAGATTCATGTACTTCACTTCAGTGGAAGTAACATTACTAAGACAAATTATCATTCTTATTAATTTTTTGCTATTCATCTTCATTTCAATTTTTGTTGCTTTGTCATTGCTTGAGCCAGTTTCCCTTTAACAGTGAATAAATAAATTAGTAGCATGGATTGGAATAAGTTACTGATGGAAATCAAACTCCCAGTACTATATTAGTGAGGGGTGGGTTGGTGAACGCCTGACCAGACCCAGCATTGAGCTATAAGAATTAGTGGCATACACAAGTCCAAATTGAACCTTTAAACACTGGTCTCTTCTTTGCCATATTAACTGGTAGTTCAGTATTGGTGATCCAATTTCTTCCATCATTCATGTATTTCATTTGAGGAAGTATCGTAAATCATTAGTTTTTTCACTATATTAATGTTGCTTTTTATCACAGCTGAACTCTGGCTAGTTTCCCCTTGGCAATGAATGATGTCAGTAGACTAAAATAATGGTTGGATTTTGAATTCCCTGATTGAACTGAACACAACACTTGAAATAGTCCTGAGGATAAAATGACAAGAAAATTGATTATAACCAAGATGACAACAATTCAAATTTGTGTATATGAGAAAAGAGTTGAGCATTTTTCAGTCAACCAAGTCATTGACATTGAGAACTGATGTAAAGGCATTTCAGTCAGCTAATTGAAATATTTTAGAAAAGAATTTGAAACTTGATTTTCTGAGATGAAATGATGATTGATTTTGTTGAATAACTGACAGAATCTTAATGTTTGAAATTTCAAGTCAAAATAGGTTTCTTCAGTTTTCAAGTTGGTCCAGCTGGCTATGTATGTATGTAACAGGTCATGCTGAAAGATACAGAGGGCTGAAACATTCAATGTTTACTCCTTATGTACACAAGATTTCTTTTTCTTTTTTTTTGAAAATAATTCCCATCACACTGAAAATAGCATTTTAGTGGCGGGTTGGTTGTTCAATTTGCAATATAAGTTTATGGTAAATTGCTGAAAAAATTGGAAATTTTTAGTGATCCAATGATTACTGAAAGAGGAAACATACTCATTGATCACCCATTTTTCTATATTTTCAATTGATCCCTCCAACACTGCATTCTGCCAAAAAACTTTGGTCAAGTGATGGTTTCTATTAAGTGACTAACCAGACCTGTTCTATTTTTACTTCCATGTATTAATTCTCACTTAATTTTTTTTTTTTTTTTTTCCTTTCAGATCCAAATCATTTATTTACTACAGAGATGATCTTTGTTGCTCCTACGAGTTTCCGCAAATGCATCTTCCAGTGTATCGTGACAGATCCCCAAGTGAATGTCACCCTATACAAGGGCAGCAAGATCTTTGAGATTGAGGGTTTGACTTATGACCCAACCCAAGGATTCATTATTCCATTCCCTACGGCACAAGTCAGTGGAAACTTTGAGTGTGTTGGGAAGCTGGAAAACAAGACAGAGAAAGCGAGAGTCTTCAGCCATTACCGAAGTAAGATTTTGAATATCAATTGTGGCAAACCTTGTTGCTTGCACAGGTTTTTCTCAAGGGAATCCTGTCTTAGAGACATTTATACCACTGTAGTTGGCTTGTATATTTTAGGAACATTTAGATGTACTTGCGAGAGTGAAAAGATCCTTTCTTTCTATTTTAATTATATGAAGTATTATAAATTTTTACCTACATTTTAATCTTATAAGTTGCTTTTTATCCCAACTTTTTGCTCAGGCCAACTACCCTCCAGCAGTGAGTGAGTAAATGAAAAGATCGTGTTGCACTATTCGTTGATAAATAGCGCTGATTAGATAGTAAAAGATAAGTCTTAAGTGGGATTCAAAACCACATCCTCGTAGCCAGAGGAAGCTCCATTTAGCCTAGCCTGCTTTGCCAAATGAGCCACCAAGACTTAAACTGGACAGAAGTTCAGATAACACCCTCGAATGTACCTTTCATTCCAATCATAACCATATTTGTTCACATTCTGCCTAAAGATGTTGGTCACATAATGGTCTCTATTGGGCAACTGTCCAGATCTGTTTTACTACTGCCTGACAAAAGCAAAAGTATACAATGTTTGAAGGGAAAAAATCCAAGCTTGCTATAATGAGTTGATGTTGTAAAAAAAATGGACTCCAAAAATTGACACCATGAAAAAATTTTTTTTTTTTTCCATTTAGATGTGAAAGAAAGTGCTTTTCCGACCATAGCATTGGACCGAAAGCAGTTCATGGTTGGTGACAAGATTGAAATGAAGTGTGAGGTTGTTATCTCCAAAGGTGGACAAATTAATATGGGCTGGCAACTGCCATTTGACAAAGTGAGTATTTCAGAATTAGTGGTATTTGTAAATACTATTTTTTTAATAGTTGGTAACTTGTAGTATTTTACTTTGTTTTTACATTTAATCCAAATTCCCAGTAATTCTCTCTGGAAATAAGATTATACTATCATCATTGTCCATAAATGTTTTGAAAATTGATTTTTTCTGAATTAAAACTTAATTTCAAACATTTTTTTATTTTTCTATTTTTTTAAAATTGATTTTTCCAAATAATCAACTTTCTTAAGGTTTTTCAGTGATTGCTCAATTAAATTTTTAGTTGAGCTGATTTAGTTTTATTTGGTGCTTTCAATTTCAACAATTGGATGCATATATATTTTCTATATATACCCATCTAGCCCAGCATTCATCCTGTAGTTTCAATAATGTATTCAATGTCCAACACCTCCCCATTGGACTGAAGATGGAGGGTTGTTGGTCACCTCGAAGCCTTCATTGCACTGTTGGTGGGTAATTAAAATCAGTGTGTTGGTCTCTGCATTAAATTCTGCCATACGTCACATTTAACCCTCATTGGTGATAGAATAAATATCAATGTCTCAATCATATATACCAGTGGTTTCAAAACTGGGGTCTGCAGACCACTGAAGATCTGTCAATTAATGTTCTGGGTCCAGTGTTTCATCTGAAACTTACATTGCAAATCTTGTGTCAGAGAAGCATCATTGCACAGCTATCAAAAAAAAAACCATAATTGTGTCAAATGTGTACCATATATAAGAATTCAAATAGATGTAATTGATTTAAGATGAATATGATTTTGAAAAGGTCAAAATTTACTTCTTATTGTACTTCATTAATTAATCTAAAAACTAAATGCTTAAAAATGTGTCTGCCAGAATGTTTCCTTTTATAGAAGGATCCTTGAGTTTTCACTTTCGAAACTAGATATGTACTCTTTCAAATGTATTAAATTGCATATAATTTCTGTTGGTTATTTCTTGTATATCATTTTAAATTCATTTTTTAGTATTTAAGAGAAGACTTTGTTATATTTATTTAATGATGCAGAGTTTTGTCTTGTTTAGTGAAAATCATGACTTGACCCATTAACTGCAAATGACAGGAATTTGTCATCACGTTTCTGTGGCTAACTTGATAAAGTTTCCATTTAATTTTGATTAATGGCAACTCTTTTCTATCTGTGAGTCAGGGCTTTTATCTTGCAATGGATAACTATTACTCTTTCCCACCTTCTGCAGTTATTGGTTTAATCTGATCTACTTGGAAGTGATTTGTCTCCTGGATGTCTTTCTGTTGTTACAGGATTTTCCTCTTGGAACTCTTTTGGGACAGACTGGTTCCAGATTGACCTACAACATTTTTTTTTTTTTTTTTTTTTTTTTTTACTTCCATTTTTCCACCCTCCTATTGTCCACATGAAAGAGCAAATTGCTTTTATTTGGAAGATAAGCTAAATTAAGTAAATGTGGCCTATTCTTTTTATTCTACGTATTACTACTGGAGTGTTTATATATACATAAGAATGATACTGATTAATAATATTGTGTTGGCTCAAAAAAAAAGAAAATTCCAGCTGAATCCACACCTAGGATTCATATATTATATCACAGACCACCTGAGGTTTTTAATGTTGCCAAAATATAGATGTTGGTTGGGGTGTGTATGGACAAGACACTTATGGGACTTGAACATCAGTTGGCCTTAGTTGAATTGAATACAATGCTGGTGGGGAATAATTCTTTTGTGGATCTTTTCATGATGTATTTTGTACTTCTCCCATGTCATAACATGAAATTCCTTACATGTAACTGTTTAATTTTTAATCTTGACTCTTGAATTCATTAAAAAAAAAGTTATCAAAGGAAATGAATTTTGATGAAAATGATCTCCCTTTGACCATTAGGTGAATTAAAATGTTTTATATTCAATTCAGAAGAATTCCAGCTTAGAAACAGTCAGCATAGGTTTCTTGATTTTTTTTTTTTTTTTTTTTTTTTTTTTTTTTTTTTTTTTTTTTGATAAGTTTGGCTGGCTGTGTATATATGATGCATACAGACTGCACCAATGGAGCAAGAGTGTCAGAAATTCAAACATTTATTCCTCATGTCTGGAAAATAAAACTTGAAATTTAAAAAAAAATTTTTTTTAAACCCCCCCCCCCCGATAGGTTTTTAGTGGTAGATTCTATGTACAATGTGAGTTTATGCTAAATAATTTGCTTGGTTTGTGCCTGCTTGTTTTTTGGAAATTCGGACTATAGTGATCATTGCCCAAACAAAAGCGAGAGAAGTAACTTATTCATTGGTCATCCCCTTTTTCCAAATTTTTGATCACTCCAACATAGTTTACTGCGTAAATACGTCTGTCATGTGATGGTTTTTATTGAGTGACTAACCAGACCTATTTTTCTTCTATTCAATTCATTGAAGAGTTCCATTGTCAGCATAAGTGGCTCCAAGCAGTTCATGGATTTAAGATTTAAAAAGTCCTTTTTTTTCTTTTTTTTTTTTTTTTTATCTTGACCCCAAGTTTTGACTATTCTTTTTCTTTTCTGCTTTCACTGCTGAACACCTTGTGATAACAAATGACAAAAATGGGTGTGATTATTCAGCATAGACATGGACAAGGAAAGTACATTTCAAAAAATGGATTAAATGAATAGAAAAAGAAATAAGCATTCTTTTGTTTTGTATACTCATAACTTCTAATCATTATGGAAATCTACTCTGGATGCACAAAAGGTAACAATTGATTGTGACTGATACACGAAAACCTAGTATTTATTTGATTCAATGTGGAGTATTGAATACCATTTATATTGCTTTACTTTTCTTTTCTTTTCTTTTTTTTCATATATTATCAATCCTTTTATTTATATTTATTTATTAATATATTAATACTTTATTTTTATTATCATAGTTTCAGGGATAGTATCTAATCCAAAAAGTTGAATTCATAAAAAATACCCTAACCCTTTATTTCTTGAACAATCGAGGTGAGAATATAACAATATATTAGAATTCTGTAGATATTTGTATAGTTTGAGCATAAGAGTAAAATAAAACCATGTTTTTTATTTTGATATTTCTCACCTAATGTACGATCGCAAATTACTTATGTTATCTGACTCTCATACTATGAACTAAACTTATATTTGTAAATGAAATTGACACCCCTGCTTTAGTTATTTGTATGGTTTGGGTATCTGCTTTTGTTTTTAGCCATTTTTGTACATCCGTAGTTAATTTCAACAATAGTTAAGTTATGAGTGCATAAAACGAAAGAATGCCAAAAACTGTCTTAGTAATATAAGCTCAGTCATTACAATTGTTGACCTTTTTTCTTTACTTCCACCTCATCTTTTCAGACAATTTTCAATGGTTCTGACGACAAGGTAAAAACCCAAAAACAAAAATAAGCTAAGAGACACATTTTGCTGGAAAGTCTCTATTTCTCTCTCTTTCTGTGTTCTAGCATCTTAAAACAAAATGCATGTCTACGCATGCTTAACTCTCATCTTATTCTCTTTACATTTATTTACTTCAAACCAACTTAACCTGTTTTTCTTTATTAGTTCCAGATTCGTCATATTGAATTTCTTCGATCTGTTTAAATTATAAACCAACAAAATTTTTTAGATCTCAAAAGCTTCGCTGAAAAGGGATCGAAATATGGGGAAGTAACTTCATTGGATATACGTTGCCAGTCTGTGTTATTCATTTGAAAAAACATTTGAAGTTGACGATTTTGAGTTTTCAAGCAGCTCTTGACTAAAAACACTCATCAAATTATTTGATATGTATGATAGGAGAGAGGAAAAAGACAATTGACAGAATTTATATAGATAGAATCAACCTCCTCACTTTAAATAGAGCAAAATTCTTGAATATTCAAATTTAGTTTTTCAGGGTTGAAGAATTTAATGGTTATCAACAATCAAAATTTGTTTAACAAAGAAATTTTGTAATTGGAGGTATCTATTTTAGCATGATTTAAGGTATTTGAAATAAAATTTGATATTCTAATGTGTGTATAGAGTAAATCTTGTTTGAAAACAAATTTCGAATGCTTATAAGTATGGTTCTAAATTTTTTTTGTTAGTTGGGGAAATGTTTGCTATGACTTTTAGTTATCTAACGTTTAGTAATATCTTCACCATATCGGGCCCCCAAAAACGGTCATACCTAGTCCAGGGAGAAATTATCTGAAAATAGAATAAAGCTATTGTCTGGAAGAGGGTTGTGTTTTCTTGCCGTTCAAAGTTTCAGAAAAATATCTGGAAGGATGTTTCATTTGAAACAAGTTTTATGAAAAAACAAAACAAAAAACACTTGTCTATTTAGTCTTGAGTATAGGACTCTGGACTGATTTAGTTCTTTGGTACTGGGATTCTTAAATTTGAGGCTCTTGGCTCTCTGGAGGAATGAAGGGTTTGGATCCAGGATTTTGGAATTTTTGAAATTTTGAGCTGGGGTCAGGGGGTCATTCTTCCTCTCTCTAATCACACAATAGATTTAAAATATTTTTGTTCTAAGGTTAATCTATGATTACTTGGGATTATATACAATTTTTTTTCCTTTGAATTAAATTTCTTCATTTGGATATATGAAAGAAATTTTTTTCATTTGTATTGTGCTTTGCCCAAAACAGATTGGTGTGTCCAGACCCTCTGGACACCCAACCCATCCCCAGATTCATGCCTGAATGTATAATGGAAAAAATGACTTCACTACAAACTCAAAATTGGGTAGTAATTGAGGAAACCTTGGATTGAAAGGGAGAGGAATGTGTCTGGGGAGTATGAGAACCACTCTTGGTAGGAAGCTATCACCCGAGACTGGTCACTGACTCAAGTTTAGCATGATGTGGCTTTTTTTGCCTCTGAATCTTGTGGTTTTTATTTATCATTCTGATCGCCATTGCTTTTTATAGGTCAATTTTTATTTCATCTTTCCAACTCGACTTAACTTTCAGCATGCTAGTGTAGAAAGACCCTGGTCTTTTGTAGATGTTTTTTCAATGTTTCTAGTTAGCTTTGAGATGGTGTGTGCTACTTGTTTATAAGACCATAAATAGAAGACTGAATTGTTATAGATAGTTTAGTAAATATCTCATGGGGTAACTAAGAATTTTTCATCTCTAGTCAAAGAGTGACTGTTTTTCTCAATCCTTGATAATAAATTCGGTGGAACAATCTGAGAAATATTGGACATCCTGAACTTTCTCTTTTTACTTGAAAAATTTAGATAATGATTTGTTGCTTTATCGTCAAAATATCTTATTTCTTCATAGACTCTCTATAATAGTGTTTCCATATTGAGTGTATATCATACTACAAAATAATATCATCTTTGCTTTTGACAACTTTCTGCTATGAAATCAAAATACTGGAATGCGATGCCTTATTTGAGGGAGTGAACTTAAACTATTCATGGATGACTCTTTGTTTATTTTCTGTTTAGAGTCTGAAAATATTATTGACTTTACCCTATTAAATATGCAATTACTGATTTTAAAAAAATATTGTAAAATAGAAAAACTAAGATAAAAAATCACTATGACTTCGATTCAACTCTGTAATTTTATGTAAAAAAAAAAGTACGCTCTATGGATGACTTGATTCCTCTTTGCTTCATTTTGATTGGTTATCAAAAGCTAGCAGCTTCAAATGCATATTCTTTCATCTTGCTAGCTTTTTCTTTGAGATGGACTTGAGCCATAACCACAATGGATGAATTTCTTGAAAGTTGACTTTTAACAATGCTTGTTTGAAATTTCAAAGATGAATAAATAATAAATGAAATACTAATCACTAAATTCAAACTGAAGAACAAAATGTCTTTTTTTTTTTTTTTCTTTCTTTTTTCTGTTGATAGAATTTTCTTTATTAAAAACTTTACAACAATGTTTGATTTTCCTTGGCTACACCTGGAAAAGAATTTTGGTTGCATTACTTTTTATCCTTACTATTACCTGCTGCACATTATTGAAATATTTTGAAAAATCTCATTGTGTGGCAAACAATGGCTGGCAGAGATAAATTTTGCATTGAAATATTTCATTAACATGTAGCAGGTAGGAATAAAAAGTATTGCTCAATTTGTGGTTCTTATTGAAATGGTCTTAGCCAATTTAACATCCAAAATTTGAGAATTCGATGACACCTTATCTCGATATATACTTATAAATACATAGGTTATATAAAGTAAATTTCCAAAGCGTTATTTGCAATTACAGAGGTGTATAAAGTAAACTATTCATCCCACCCTTTTCCTGTGAGAAACTTAAACTTACTCTGTTAATAGTTGATTAGCTGTAACAGTATGAGTGTATTCAAACTCTTATAAAGGGTGCCAAATGTATATTTCAACAAGACTTTGTGAGGAAGAGAAGAAATATGTTTGGGAAGGAGGAAAGAATCCTAGTTTGGTCAATTATATATACCCCTTTTCTTGAGTGAATATGTGGTCTGATTAAGACAAAACAAATTAGAGGTGTTCGCATCAGTCATGAAGGTCATAATTGTAAAAAATAGCTGTTATCCATGGTATAATGGTACTATTCAATTGATTTAGATTTGGAAACTGATCTGCCTGCTTTATGGGCTTTATGCAGCTTTTGTCAGTAGCCACCAACATCTTTATTTTCCTTTTTAGATTGTTTTCAGGTATTTTTGTCAATTACTCTCTTGCCATTAAACAATGCCACTTCAAAGATGAAAGCTTACTCTCTCCAGGGTTGCCAGATCTGGACAGAAGGGGAGATAATCCCAACTTTCTCAGATGCCAGTATTAAACCTCTGTCTCCAGACTTGCTCGATTTCTAATTTTGCCACTATTCCAATGCTTGTATTGGGTAGGTCTCTGGGATAGAGCTAAGATTATCTCTCTCCTGGCCATATCTGGCAACTTTGTGTCTCTCTCTCTTTATAGCTTTAAGCAGGATATTTAAAGTTTATTCATTCACTTGGTTACTTGCTTGTGTTGCCTTTTGTGTGTGCTTTTTTTTTCTTTTTTTTTTCTTCATATAAAACGGCCCCCTCTTTTTTCCTCTAGGCCTGATTTTCATTTCCAACACTTTGCAGCTACTTATTTCTGAAGAGTTTTATTTGTTTTAAAATCCCTCTAACTAAATAAGTAGAAAATTAGATCGTATTTGATCACTGTGCACGTCGGCTTATTACTCATTTTGAGCATGCTATAGATTTGTTTTATTCTTAGAAACTAGGATTATAGTGTCTTTTACTTGAGACAAAAGTAGATGAAATGTGTACTTTATTTGTAGATATTCTTGGATCTGCATGTCATTTTCATCAGAATTACTGGGCAAAATTTCTGATCTTTATCTTGACAAGGAATTTGAATGACGTATATTAAATTTTTTTTTTTTTCTTTTTCATATAAAATCACTTATTTGTGATAGATTTAACCAGTAGTAAAGTCTCCTTCATGATCCATGAAAGTTTTATGAATAACTGATAAGTTATTTTTGAATCCATTTGGAATAACTATTTGGTGAAATTTTGATGTAGAATATTTTTATGCTGGAAATATACTTTTATTCATGTCTTAAATCTGAATTATTTTGTCACCAATATTTTTCTCTCTTCTTATTCATTCATTATGTACCAAAGACCCAGACAGCTGTACCTTACATAATGATGGGTTTAGACCCAAACTTTGAAGAACAGTGTTTCACACTCTTAGAATAGATAGTTTGTATAAGTTGTTACTTGCTGGAGTATCCCTCTATTTTTTCCCCCTCTCCCTGGTCCCTTTTTTTCTTCACAGAAGATGCAAAGTTGTGTGCTTCGGATTTCTGTTGAAGAAATCTTGACAATTTAAATACTTACCTATTGATGTATACAAATGCTTGATTGGATCATTTTAAGGAAGACAACATCTTTCAGGCTCTAGATATTTTTGTTATATATATGCATTCCCATATTTGGTACAGAGGTCTGATTGGTTTTATTCAAAGCCTTTTTTTTTGTTTGTTTTCTAATAGAAATTGACCTCAGGTTTCTCATTGTTTAAGATGGCTTGGTTGGCTCTGTATGTATCATGCATACAGGCTGCACTAATGGAGCTAGAGGGCTGAAAATTTCAACATTTACTCCTTATGTCAGGCACCCCCCCCCCCCAGTTTTTAATGGGGGTTTCGGTTTGCAGTGTAAGTTATGGTAAATTAGTCCCTGGCCTGTGCCTGCTTGTATTTTGAAAAATCAGACTTTTTAGTGATTAATGCCCAACAAAAGATATGGGAAGCAAATTGTTCATTGATCAGCCCACCCTATCGTGGCATATTGCCAAAAGACGGTTTCTATTGAATAACTAAGCAGACCTGTTTTGTATTCTCATTCCTGACCAATATCCATTAATCTAAATTTGATGGCAAAATCAAATGTCGAAAAATGATTGTGACAGGTTTTGAAATGGAAATTTTGGTAGCCTTCAATGTTTCTAAATGAAAATGCAGCCAAGTTTCTAGCAAAAAGATTGGTTCACTATTAAGTATTGCAGAGATGATGAATGACAAGTTTGATTGTTGAAGTTGATTTTGTGTTATCCAAAATTGTGGCTAGCAGAAAATTTGATGGTGTGTCAATTAAGACAGGTTCAGGAGATATTGAGGCTATGCCACCCACAATTTATAGATCTGGTTATTCTTTAGGAAGGTCTATATCCTACGACAGATATTAAAAGGCAGATGATAAAACCATTATGGAAGGTTGTGGTGAAAGATAGATTCTGCCACGACCCATGTTACAGTTCATGTGAGACTCTTGTGTGTTATATATTATAGTTCGTTAATCAATGTGGTGTTTTGATAGAGCTGTCTTTAGAATTCACATTAGTTGGCCTTGTCATGTATATTTTTCTTTATAACCTTCCAATTAGTATGCATGCCAAACTTTGTTGGGCAAATCAGACTTTTAGTATTTTATAGAAATAGATGGATATCAGATCATTATCAGGGTGATGAGAGGGAATGTTGAATCCCACAATATTTTTTTTTTTTTTCCATTTTCCTGAAGGAGAAACCATTTGTGTATTTTATATATGTATATATCCTATTTGGGGCCTACTGGTTTCAAGCATTTGGTGAAGTTGAAACAAGAGGTTCAATTGAAAATTGACCATTGTAGAGAACAAAATAGATTTTACCATGATAGAATTGCATGTAAATTTCTAAGATCTGTCATATATAAATGAAGATATTCCCACAGTTTTTGTCTTTCTGGTTTCTTTATATAAAGATATATAGGGGAGGGCAGTAAAAGTTTTGTAGGGGTTGTGAATTTTCACACGTAAATGGCTGAACTTTTTTCTGCTGATACTCCACTTTCTGTTATGACTGCTGCTGCTGTTTTACTTTTCTCAATCTTCTGCTCAAATTAAAGAAATTTTATTTTTATCTATTTTCTCAGTAATCTTTGGTTTGTTTGGTCTAAAATACGGTTGTATGAGACGGGCTGGAATTTTCATTTCTAGATAACTGTATCTAAAATTTCATTTTTATATCTGTGTATATATGATTGTAAAGACACTTTATTAGGAAACATATTTCATGCAGTACCAGTGTTAACCGAGTAGCTAATAAAACAGTTAATCATGCAAATGAATAAAGAAAATAAGCATTGTGTGCGACTTGAACTCAGGTCCACCAGGAAGCAGTCATGGTGCAACTCTGCTCTACTGACTGAGCTAACAACACTCTTGGTAAGCAAGAGTCAAAAATTGCGTACTTAAATTGCTCATATTTCTACTTAGATCATAGGGATAAATATTTACACACACACACACACACACATATATATATATATATATATATATATATATATATATATATATCGCACATAAAAAAACTCATGCAAAGGCCCCAGAAAGTTCAATTATACAACAGTATTGTCTTAATATCAGATGAATGCATTGAATAGAAGTGTATCTTACATCTGTAAGACCAATCAAAGATTCTAATAGAAAACTAAGCAATGGCTTTTATCTTCATTGTGTTAGTATCTGATCAATACATTGTATAATTATGAGTTTTTGAAGCATGAACATTTTCATTTATACAGCTATCTGGAAATGAAAAATCCAGCCAATTGTAGTCATTTTTAAAACCAGTCTCATGCTACCCTATTTTAAGTTTTCACCAAAGAAAAAAGAAAAAATTCAGATGCTTTGTATTTGATTGTCTTTGCTAGATTTGATTTTTGGTTGTTTCATTTTGAATCCGTTCTTCAGAGTTTTTAAAAATTTTTGTCAACATTCACTGATTTTTTTTCTTCTTCATTCTAATTGTTCTTTTAATATTTAAACTTTACTGATCCACAAGCACAATACTGCATTAATGTTTGTCACAATTTCTCGTCACAATTAACCAAATGTTGTAACATTATATCTTACTAATTGTTTTCTTGTTTGGAACTTATTACTCTATTGAACTAAAAAAACTACATTACCATTGCATACTTATTAAGCATGAGTTTGGCTAAAGGTTGTGTTCCAGTTTTAAAAAATGTTACTAATTCTTTGAGATATTTAACCAATAACATCTTGGACACACATTTTCAGTGTCCCAATGTTCATTCAGAAATTGTAATATAAGTTTTACAGATGTTTATGCCTACTGATTTAAAATATTTAAAAACCAATTAAATTTTTCTCATATTCATAACATATTGAAGGTTTTAAATTGTCACTTGACATTCTTTTTGGAGTAGTTGTTTTGTAATTCGAGTACTTAGAGTGAATAAGTTTTTATTTTTTTATTTTTATTTCTTTTAATTTTGTATTTTGAGTTATGTATAAAGTAAGAATTCTTATTCCAAGTCTTTTGAATTTTACAATCATATAAGTGAAATGTCTTGTTTTAGATTTGGCAGATCTAAAACATTTTGCTTATATGGTTGTAAAACTTGATTACACAAAGACCTTTCTTTAGTTGAACTAAAGGTGCTTCACTTGAATTACATCATCCCTGCTTTTATCTGTTGTAATTTTTCAAGAAAAATTGAAAAACTTCATTCGCAAACATCTTGGCTATAAATTTGTGATCGATTTCTTTTTTTTTTTTTTGGCTTGTTGTTAGTGAGAAAATTTCAGTCTTTTCATCTCCTCAAAAAAAAAATGATCAGGTGTTGGAAATGGATTCAGACATCCACTCCTCTGGATGAAAAGTAGACTAATTTAACTCCTTATCCCCCAAATAGTTTGTACCTTGTTAAGACAATTAGTAAAAGATTAAGTGGAGTCAGATAATTTATAGTTGTGTATGGCTTAAGCAAGTGTTGAGATGTTTTCAGTAATACTACCTTCTCCCTTTTGAAGATTTTTTTCTTTTTCTGATTAAAAAAAAACAAAAAATTCCCCATTTTTGTAAAAAATTTTGTAATTTAATTTTCTTATTTATGTTTGAAAGCCAACTAACATTACCTGAAATGATTTAAAAAAAATTTTTTTTTCTTTCATCATTCAAACAATTTTTAGTGAAAAATAGAAATTGGACTTGTGAGTACCGCCAGGACATGCAGGTCTCTGATTAGTTGGGAAAAAAAAGTATGTAAAAGTACTGCTAGTACCTAAGGGCTAAGGAAATTCCCCATCCTATATTAAGAAACAGTCCTTCAAGATTTTGTTTCTTGTTCTGGAATGGATGTAATTTGTTTTAATGCTGAAATTTTGTTCTCAGCTTCCTCATCGTATTAAAGTCTCAAAACCAGTGAGAGAGCCCAAGGAAAAGTTCGATGTCTACTACAGTTGGGTGAAGATACAATCTGCTCGTTTGTCAGATGGTGGCAAATACATTTGTAATGTGAGCAATCTTGCGGTACACCTTGCAGAGATAGAAATTAAGGTTTATGGTAAGTCTTTTTGTCTTTATTCTTAATATTCCCTTAGCTGTAAAGTGTCATAAATTTACACTTATTACTATAAATTGCTAT
Organism: Thysanoteuthis rhombus; assembly: GCA_963457665.1. Lineage (NCBI taxonomy): Eukaryota > Metazoa > Mollusca > Cephalopoda > Oegopsida > Thysanoteuthidae > Thysanoteuthis > Thysanoteuthis major. The sequence continues at coordinate 82,634,589 of OY735200.1, forward strand.
ATTCTATTGATACAATTTTTCAATTTTATTTAATTACTTTTTATTCATTTTAAGTAAATTTTTTTTTATTTCATTTTATTTTTTTACCAACTGATTCTGATAACAATAACCGTATGATAACATTATCCATGATCTTAATAGATGGCTACCCTTGTAATTGTTTCATTTTGATTTTATTTACTTTATTTGTGGATTTTTTTTTCTTCAATGAAATTGATTTTCATCTGATAAGTTCCTGATTCTTAAATCAAAATTTATTGCTCATTAATGCTTTTTAGGACCCAAAAGTTGATTCTGCTAAAGGTTCACTTTTGAACAGTGATTCTGACACACTTTCATGTGCTATTATTACAGATTGAAAAGGAAAACACTGGTTACATATTTGTAATGGTGTAATTGAATCAGAACAATAAAAATAATCTTAAATGATTCTTTGTACAATTTTTTTTTCTTTTTACAATCTACTTGTATTTAAAAGTGTGTAATGGTTAAATCTATATTAAAGAATTTTTTCTTCATGTGTTGTTAGTCTTGATTGATTCTTTTTATGGATTCTTTTCTTTCATGATAAATTCAAACTTTATCTCTACCACTCAAGAGTTCCTTGATCATTTAGATGAGAAAGGCTCCGAATTTTATCTTAAAAAATTTCTCTTTCTTCAGAGCACGAATTTGCCCATCTTATGTATGGAAAGGACAATGGAACAGTTGAAGTAAAAGAAGGTGAAGAGAAAGCTTACCTTATATTCAGTTTGGAAGCATATCCTACACCAACTGTGATCTGGTTCAAAGATGGTGTTCGGATCCATGAGAATGATGTGAAATATGAAATAAGGTAAACAATCTTTCTGTGTATTTTCAAATGCATTAGAATCTAAAATTTCTATTTTTAATTTTCTTTTTTTCAAAGGGTATATAAAAGTGGATATTGAAGGGTAAGAAAATCTAAAGAAAATTGACTGAAGGAAGATGGGAACATGGTTCAGAGAGAACCACTACGCTTGAATTATATTGTTAAATAGTTAATTAGCTGTTACAATATGAGTATATTTAAACTCCTCGAGGGTGCCAAATGTATATTTTGACATGACTTAGTGAGAAAGAAGAAATATAGTTGGGAAGAATCAAAGTTGGTTCAATTATATACATCACATTTTTTTTCTTCTTAAGAATTGTTTAAAGTTTTTTTTAGAGCCAATGGTTCTACGCCAAGAAATAAGGAAAGGCTTGAATTTTATAATGGAATAAAATCTTGTGCATGATGAAAAAACAAAACGAATGTTCATTTTAAAAATTAGTTCTAATTGAGTCAGCTAAGATCCTCTTGAAGTAATGAAATACTCATGTAGTCTGAACTCTATACACTGGAGAATTCTCCTACAGATCTATCATCCAGAAATCTAATTTTAATTCAAGGTTTGTCAAATGCTGTGTTTTTTAATGATTATTTTAATTCTGTTTCCCTTTCAGAATATTTGACCGAAATTTGGATTTGGTCGTTCACAATGTTGCCAGCACAGATGGCGGTGTCTACACTGTCTGGGCCATTTCTAATGACATGAATGATACACTGAACATTACTCTTAAAGTTTACGGTAAGTTTAATTATCAGACCAAGACTGAGATCTATTTGTACAACCCATTTTGGCAAGGGGGTCTGCACCATTTCCATTTTCTCCCAGTAAAGTTGCCTCTTAAATTTTTGAGTTGAGCTGAGATTCAGTATTGGAGATTTTTGGACCAAAGTGCAACTTTTTTATACATTAAACTATAAAAAAGTGCCCTTTTTGCTGGCTATGGCTTCAGCTGCTACTGTTGACCCTCTACCATTTCAAGTGCACACTCTAAAACAGTCTAAACAGGCTCCAAGTGTGCTAAAATGATTTTATGTGTGAAGATGATTTGAAAAATACTCCCATTAAAATTTATCATAGGTGTTAGAAATTAAGTTTCTGTTGATTTTGCCTCTTTGATATTGATGGTAGTGTTACTATATAATGAAGATGGCAAAACAGGAATGTGAAAGAGTGGCTCTAAAAAGGTAATTCTGAATTATTCATTTTACGAGTGCAATTCACATTAGGTACAGTAAAACCCTGTGTTCAGCAACTGCAAAATAGTTGAAATCCCAGTTCTAACAAAATGTTAGTGCTGGCCAATTTTCATTTCATTAAAGGTTGTGGCTTGCTTACTGATTATGTGAGCTGCAATACTTCCACATCAAGGTGGAGCGAAAGTTGCGGGCACCTAGTCTATTTATTTTTGCCTCGTCCTTTGTAGTTTAATGCTTTTGATTATACTAGACCTGTTATGCACCTTTCCATAGAGTAATAGTTAGCTAGTTGAGCAGACCATTATTGTGTGGTGAGCTCAATTATCACTGGGTGCCCCACATTTGAGCCAGGCTAAACTCAGTATAAGAATATATTATCCTATGAGGTCTTTGTCATGAAGTTGACAGTGTAATTAGCACTTGTGTTGACCTCAAATACTATTGGCTCTTGTACTACGTTGAAATCTTCATTAGTTTTGCTTATACATTCTTTTTAGACTGACTCCTATTATAATCCACCATGTTCTTAAGGGACCGACTTGCATATTGACCAAAATGTCATAAAATACCAAAGGCGATACTAGAATGAATGAAATAATGAAACTATGTACTTGAGAAATGTTTTTCCTTTTCTTCTCTTTTTTGAACATTCTACTAAATTTGTCAAAATCCACTCCGAGCCTGGAGTTGACTTTGTATTTTAAATCATTATTAGTTTTGACTACCATTTACCTTCATCATAATTTCTGATAATAATAATAAAATAATTGCTGTATCAATACTGATAAACATTTCATCAAAGGATTGGTGTAGAGAATGGATTTATGGGTTTGAATTTGAATTCCTTTCTGCCAATTGGTTTTTGTAGCTCAGTTGGTAGTGTGACCATTCATAGACCTGACCTCCAAGTGAGGACGTAAGTTTGGGTCTCGCCTTGGCCCTATTCTTTATTTCTGATCCACTCTGTTTAATCAAAGGGAAGCCGGCCTGAGTGAAAGTTGCAATGAAAAGCAACTGGAAAAATGAATGTAAAAAATATTTTTGTTCAAAAAAACAAAACAAAATCATCAAACTTTTTCACCCACTTTTTTTAGGAAAACCAGTTGTGGAAATAGCCAGCTCTCCACCTGCAAGAGAATTCTTTTTGATTGACCGAAAACACACTCTGACTTGCAATGTGACTTGTAATCATGAGACTCACACAGTTGTCTGGAAATGGCAGGCCTGCAATCCTGGCAACTGCACGAATGATCCAGATGCTTGGTCTGTTATTAATGAAACATCCTTAGAAAGACCTGGAAGTTCCTTATGTGAGTATGTTTTGTTTTGTTCAGTAGTTAGTTCCCTGTAAGCATTTCAGAATCATCTTTGGAGAAAGAGAAACAGAAACAGATTTAACTTTTTATAGAATTCTGGGACATGTATTTCGAGGTTTCTATGAATGCTGGGGTATATATGTGTTGCGAAAGATGAAGTAGACGAGATATTCCCTTCTTTTACAACTGAAGACTGTGATTAGAAATTAGTTTTGCATTACATGACTTTTATGAAATGTGTAGGTTAGCTGATCTGCTAATACTATGTTTTTCATTTGTCCTAAGATAGATATTAATGGGACAAATGTATCCTCTTATGATTTTGATTCTTCAAAACTTGGGAAAAATCTGATTTAATGAAAGAATAGTTTTCTTTAAACATTAAGTAAAATCCTTTTAAAAAAAGAAAAAAGTCTTGATACCTTTTCAAGAAATTCAAGTATGAAGCACCTTATGTCAGTTTTGAGAGGTTCAAAATAATGAACAAATGTGGTGAAGGTTTCTTCCCTTTTTATGTGTATATCTGATAGTTAGCATGTTCCAGTGCTCCTGGTCATACAATTTTATCTACAGACTTTAAAATGGGAATCGGTGCTCAGCTAAACCCCTTCTGAAAATTCTTTTTTTTTTTTTCTACCCCCCACCGCTTCTGACGGGTGTTATTTATTGACTTGTTCTTCCAATGGAAAATGCCAGGGATATCATAAGAAGGATTTATTCTGATCATATTTATTCTTTGATTGAATTTTTTTTGCACAGATCCAAACTTGTTAACTGGTTACTCGTGGGATGCTCAGATAGTATAAATGTTGATGACTCTGAATATTGGAATATTGATAGGGTTAGATTCATCATCAGCATAACGAAGTGAAGAATTTTTGCTTACTCCTCTTACATCTTTCTATAATTCACCATATATCTGTCTGTATGTGACAGCCTACTGCAGAAACCATTTAACAGAACTGAATGAAATTCTTTCTGTACCACTGTGACCCCAAGCAGGTTTTTATTCTAGCAAGTTACTTTTCTCAAATCACCCACCCCCAATTCTTTTTGGGGGGGCTCATTTTAAAGAGTAAATTCTTTTCAAGTGGACACATTTTTTTGGTGCATCCAGTTGAATGGCCAGGGTACTTATGGAAACTTTTTGAAAACCATGTAATGAGATCGCTAAAAGTGGGTATTTTCGTATCCTTCATAGAGAAGGGCTGAGAGTAAGAGAGTACGACTGTTCACTTTCCGTAAACATTTTTCTGAGATTGTAAAAAGCCCCAAAAGTCACAAATATCTCTTTTTAAAAACAAATTAGATTAAATGCTATCCAATTTCCATCTTTTTTTCCCCTCCAATTTCTCTATCTATTTAATATTCATTTAAGGAAAAAAAAATTAGTAGATAAGGGCAGATATTCAGTCTAGTTGCTAATGATTTCAGAAATATGTATATGTCAGCTTGGGTTTCTTCAGTTTTCAAGTTAGTCCAGCTGGCTGTTTATTATCATGTGTACAGGCTGCTTCATCAAAGTGAGAAAATGGGTAGAAAAACATTTTTTTTCTCCAGATAAATTTACAATGTCAGTTTATGCTAAATTGGTTCTTAGTTTGCATCCGGCAGTGCTAACGCTTGTTGGGAATTTAGACTTTTTAGTGTCCAGTAGGCGAGAGAAGTAACTTATTCATTGGTCACCCCTTTCCCTAGCATGGTGTGATGCTAAAAGACATTTGTTATGCAACGGTTTCTATTTTGTGACTAACCCGACCCGTCTTTTTCTTTTTCATTTTTTTTTTTTTTTTTTTTTTTTTTTCCCAAATTCAAGTTTGGTTTTGTGTAAGGACTAAATGAACTCTGTAGAAAGTTGACTTTTAGATGCAGGAAATTGAGGAAGGATTTAATGGCAGATGATTGGCTTATTTATAAAATTCTTATGTTGTCATCTTTTGAAACTCTGTGTGTGCACCATTTTATATATATATATGTATATATATATATTAGGCTTTCTTTACCATCAACTCCGTCTGCATGGTAATTAGTTTATATGACAACCAATAATCCTACTTTTATCTTTCATTCCCTGCTGCCGACTCTTTCAGATATGGCAATTTACAACCTTTATTCTAATTTTTGCGGCTATAGTTCGATAATTTTTTGCTATATTGACTTGCTTAGAAATCCTATTACTAATGGAACTTATGTGAGGATATGTAACCAAAACTGCTGCTAATAATTGATGTCTGATCAATTACCTCCATTCTGTATTTTTTCTTTTTATATATCCTATTACTAATGGACCTGACATAAGGATATATAAGTAAAGCTAAGTGGACGATTCCATAGTTTCAAATGATATTTAGGTGATATTTTCATTAGGAAAATTGTTACCTTCAAGTGGAAGAGTCCATTGTTATGGACTGAAGAACAAACAGGAAAAATTAACACACTGTTCGTTATACATATCAGCTGAATATTCCATCTGTTTTGATGGTTTTATTCTTTTTTTTACTTATAGTGGGTGGCAAATTTCTTGTGTATGTGTAAACATATCCTGTTGGTTGTAATTTTTGATTGATCCTCACCAAATTCATACAGAATGCAAAATTTTAATATATCTAAGTATTACTCCCCTTTTTAATTTACCATACAAGTTTATGCTAAATTGATCTCTTAAGTTTCTGCAATGTTCACACTTGTTTTTAAAAAAATTCAGTTTTTTTCTTAGTGATCACTGCTCAACAGTTGTAACTTATTCATTGATCACCCCATTTACAAAGAAAATTGTCATTTTGTGCTTGGTTACACAACTGTTCAGTTGGGCGTCTACTTGATTATAATAACATTTTTAAAAAAAAGAAAAAAAAAAAGAACTTGTGTATAACTAAAGGTCTTGACTTTTTGCTTATTCATCCTGCCCCCAACTTTTCATGGTGTAACTTAATTTTTGCAGTGTTGTTTCCACTTCAAGGTAGCTTTAAATTATTGTCTGGGCAGAGAAGGGGGAGAGGAGGACTGTTAATTTTGTCTAATTGTTACGGCCTTCCCACTAATTAGCTAATGAGATGCTCTAATTTTTATCTCATTAACACCTACCAACCACTCTCTGTTGCTTAACTCTATGTAATGTATATAAATGAAAAATATGAATTCAACATATGTTTATACTTTCTCAAAGCGAAAAATCTTAAATCGAGCCAGATAATTATCATTGTTGAGTTCTTTCATAGACCACCAACCATGTATTCAGTTGAAATTGCACCAGCCTAGTGGGCTACCGAATCTTTCTTTGCTTGTCTGGTCATATTTTGGGGGCTACAAACTTGGAAATTTGAAACTTTATGCTAATATATCTGGCCAGTGTAATAGATCTATGATGTTAAATCTTCATCTTCAGACTGAATTCCGACTTAGTCAAATAAAAATTGACGGTTTGTAGATCGCTTAATTAGTGCAGGAGGGCTTGAAACTAATTTTTGAGTGTTTTTTTAATGTTTTTTTGACAATCAAACTAGTGTGTAAATATTTCTGGAGTTGTTGACCTTGAGTTTGTCTTGGCAGTTTTTTTCTCATAACACTCATGTTGATGGGTTTGCATTTGATGGATGAAAATAATGAAAATTATATCTGAGAGATAATGCACAGAAGTTATGTTATACGCTTGGCAGCGCAATGATTTTGTTTACTGTATAAGAGACCTGGAAACCCTGTATTGTGTTCACTACTACATCTGATTATGTCTGCTGCGTCCTGTTTGATTGGGATTTTCTAATTTCGTTATAGATCTAGTGGCATAGCAGGGTTCTTGGAGTGTGTGGACAAAGATGGGGTTAGGAGGCAAAGACAGCCCCCAGGGACAGTTGTACTCTTGTGAAATGGGGGGGGGGCGTTATCGGCTAGAAGAAATTTGTGCCCTTTCACATGTGCACCTAGAGTCAACTGGCCCGCATCTTTACTATAAATCTTGGTCTATTGATGGATATGTGGCTGGACTTGATCCAGAAGGACGTTAAGTAACACATGACTGTATTTGGGTTCAACATTGCCAGAAACAAACCAACCTAATGAATGTTCATGTTGAACTGTAGAAAATCTTGTTTCCCTCAAAAGGCTTGACCAAAACATTCTTTTTATTTCAGGGAACCCTGTAAGATTGACCATGAAGACTACAAGTATCAGCACTTTGGATGTGACAGCTAAAGTTCAAGGCAGATACATGTGTGAGGCTACAAATCAAGAAGGAACCACTACAAAAGTTCTCAACTTCCTCATTACAGGTGAGAAGACAGGCTGTGGGATTTTTCTCTCTTCCTCTTCTAATTAAGCAACAATGATTGCTACCTTACCTACAGGCTCAGTGACTTTGATCAAATGTATGGGTCACTTAACTGATCCACATCTTTGAAACTATCAAAGATAGAAGCATGTGGTTTTCATCATTTGATAACTTATATTTTAAAGATTCATTTAGATGGGGGGAGGGGAACAACAGTTGTTGCATTCACTTTTTCCCCTGCCTGTAGTCGTATGAAATACTAACAAAAGTCCACGTCAATGCAAGGAAAAATAGTTCCAGGAAAACTCGACTGGAAGTCATTATGTATCGTATTAATTTTAAACACAATCATCAGTATTGTAATGAACTTTTTTTTAAAGAATTTATATCTGTGTCCACAATTGAAGAAATATGTATGTGTGTATCATGATTACTTAACTGCCCACTGTACGAAGTTGACATTCACCTGATATATTGTCAGCTCACCAGGCAGTGTGGTTTCAAGTTTTCAGTTTGCGGTTCTGGAGAAATCAAATAAAAATAAAGAAAAGATTCACTCCTATAAATAAGTTTTCAGGGGAGGAGGTCAATTTACATTTTGCTGAATGTTGAATTGATCCTTCAGTTTATTTGGGTAGTGTATGTGCTTGATTTTGAAAATTCAAACTTTTTAGTGATCACTACACCAAAAAAGGCAAAGTAACTTACTCATTGATCACCGCTTTTTCCCAATTTTTTAATTGATCACCCTTCCAACGTGGCATGCTGCCAAAAGATGTTGGCTATGTGACAGTTTCTATTGAATGACTGACTAAATTTCTTTTGTAATTACTTACTTAGATTTCTGCTTTGTAAATATATTTTAAATGTTTCATTTTTTTTTAAATATTTTTTTTTTATTTTTAAGATTACCAGAATGGATTCAAGTTCTGGTCATGTAATGAGGAACCAACAGAAGGTGATGAGGTCAAAATAACTTGCAGCGCCAATCTGTGGAAATACAATGACATAAGTATGGTGTATGAGAAACCTTCAGATTTGGTCCCTGTTCCTCCAGTCTCAACTGGATCCAGCGTTCTTGCATTCTCCTCAAATGCAACTTGGTAAGTCACGACATTTCTAACTGGGACAAAAATCAACAGTTCTCAGAACGGTGAAAATTTCATGTTAAGACCAATTTTCTTATTGGTTAATTGTGTTTGTTAGTAGAGAATTAAGTGACTTGAGGTTGGTTAAAGTGAGATAGACTGGATTTTGAGGAGAAATTTCAAATTCTTTCTCTGTCTATAACATTGATAAAGATAGAATATAGAGAGGAAACGAAGAAAGAAGTAAATTTTTTTGCCTTTATTATGTCATACTAAGTCGCATTTTTTTTTCTTCTAGATCTAATCTTAAGATAAAAAAATAGAAAGTACAAGGAAGACAAGACTATACAGTGTTTATATACACTTATGTTATTTATTAGAGATACAGATGTAGACAAATGCTGTCAAAAATGGATGTACAACATTGTAGTTTTTGAATAGTCTGTTCTTTTTGGTTTTTACCTCTGCCAATGAAGATGGGAAAGTATTTTTTATTTGCATCCCCGCTGCTGCAAAATTCAACTTGAGGGTACTTAGTAAATCTATGCATTTATTCTATACCCCTGGAACTTTACACCAGGGGATCTTGTTGTGGGTTTTGCAAAAAATTCTTTGAGTACCTTAATATTATGCCTAGACCTTGAAAATGCCTTGACTATCTCCACTATGTATAGAAAAAAAAAATTGAATGCACTCTTGAGAACAGATCTTAGAACTTGGGTGAATCACTTCATTGTAAAAATCTTGAAGACTTGCATCTCTCACAGCCAAGTTGTTAATAAATTGTTGGATTTTTTTTCTGATTGTTGCTCTTAAGATTGCACTAATCATGGAGTCCAAACAACCCTCCTTCCAATTGTAAGTGCTAAGTAAGATAAAACCCCTTGGTTAAATAAAGATATAAAAATTAAAGAATTAGTGACAAAAATTATTCTTACTTTCCTCATTACTTCTTTAGGAAAATTTATTACCTGGCCTTGTATTCTAATGTTTTATAGCTTCTCTTTTTTTTGTTGTTTTCCCCTCTTTCTCATTCAGGCATGGGGTTTGAGTTGTTCATAAACTCCAATTAATGAGAATGAAAATCATGATTTAAAGATTTGTGTATCATTTTTCCTTAGGGGGTTTTGTGCTACACTATGTACAATATGGACCATAGTTTTAATTGGTCATTTGGTTTACCTTTTGATTTCATTGTTGGATGATATATTCTACAAGAATAAAAGTAGTAGAATTGTTTTACCGTCAATCCTTTGTTTATTCTTTCAGGGGAGTAAAAGTGAAGACCATCTCAAAAATGTAAGTCTCAACCAATTCTCGTCTGGATTATTGTATAGATTTTCTGCTTATTAATCATGGACCAAGTTGGAAAATATGGGCCTATTTTTGTTGCCTGTAGTCCGAAAATCCTACCAAAGTGTTTCATGCCTGAATTAAAATGTCTCTATGAAATTCCAGGGGTGACATTATTCCCTGCAGCTATAGAAACCTCTGGATATATATGTCCCAGTAGTCTCAAAACTGTTGAACATAGGGTGTCAAACATGTGATCACACATTGGTTTTTAAGGGATTCACAAGAGAAGAACAGATCTACATAGAATGTCAGTACCCTCAAAAAGTGGCAAAGGGTTCTATCCCTTCTATATATTTGTGTGTTCCAGTGCTTCAGGCCATACCATTTGTTTACAGACTTGAAAATCGGCATCTGTGCTCCAGTAGACCATTCTAAAAAATTTTTATGTTGGGAGAAAAAGCCTTTTGGAGCCTTATTTTGACATAGGATTTTATAACATGTAGATTCCCCAAAATCTAGATATTTATTTTACTCAATTTTAGATGTTTAGACCTGACCTGCATGTTGTGTATTTGCATTGTATAATTGGTATTCCGTAGTAAATCAGTATCACATCCCTGTATCAAACCGTATTTTGTTGAATTACCATTTTTTTTTTTAAATGATGTAAAAAAAATTATTTTGGTTATTAAAAACTCAGACAACAAAATAACTTGAGAAATGAAGTAATTGATGCTTATCTGTAACAATTTAAATTAATCTCTTTAATCTAATCTCTCTCTGATCCTGATTGGAACAAATCCTAGTATTCACAATGAACATGAAAATGTTTGGTCTATTAAAGAAGCTTGCTTTGTAAAGTGCAGGTCTTCTTTCTTCCCTATTCAAATAGAGATGGGGGAGGGGCATGAGAATTATTTTTTTCAATAATGAAGATTAATAGGATTTATATTAGGGATTTGACTTCCGGGTTTTTGTTTGAAGTATTCATTTCAAGCTGTAAACTAAAACTACCAAGATAGGTTTCTTCAGTTTTCGAGCCAGTCCAGCTGGCTATGTATGTATATATGGATGATGCATGTAGGCTGCATCAATGGGGCTAGAATGCTGACGTTTAGTCCTTTGTTTAGGAAAAATTATTTTATTTATTTTTTTTTCCAAATTGACCTGTATTTGAGGGGGTCCAATTTTCAATCTAAGTCCATGCTAAATTGATCCCTTACTTTATGCCTGTGTTTGTTTTTGAAAATTCAGACTTTTTCAGTGATCTTGGCCAAACAGAAGGCAAGAACAGTAACTTGTTCACTGATCACCCTTTTTTCAAAGAAATTAAATTGATCATTCCCAACACATGTTGCCAAAATATATTGGTCATATGACAGTTTCTATTGATTGATTAACCAGACCTGTTTACTTTTTTCCAATGATAAAGATTAATCGGATTTATGTTAGGGATTTGACTTCCGGGTCTTTGTTCTGAGTATTTATTTTTTATTCTTTTTAAATCTTTTGTGTTGATAGGACCAATTATTCAAGGGTGTTGTCTAAAACGTTTGACTCCATTAAGATCAGTGATTCTGGGATCTACCATTGCGTTGTGAACTTGTCTAATGAAATTGAAGATAAAGTCATCCTCCTCAAAGTGAGCAGTGAGTATCTTGATTTTGAAATAACAACTTTTTTATTAAGTTTGTCTGTTTATCAAAAGAAAATCATTAATCACTCAGGTAGGTTTCAGTAGTTTTCAAGTGGTTCTGTTTGTCTGTCTGGCTATGTATAAGTCAATTGTGCAGGCTCTACCTATAGAGCTAGAGAGCTGAAAATTAACACATTTACTCCGCATTATGCCTAAAATTTTTTTTGTTTTTTTGTTCTTTTGAACTTCTACCCCAAAATAAATTTCTTGTGGGGAGGGTGTCCAATTTACTATGTAAGTTTATACTGAATTGGTCCCTTGGTTTTTGTTTGACAGCATTCAGACTTTTTAGTGATCATTGCCCAAACTTATTCATTGATCACCCCTCTTTCCAATTTTTTAATTGATCATCCCCCATACAGCATTTGTCATATGATAGTTTCTATTGGATGAATAACCAGATCTATAAATTGTAAATTCATTTGAACTTTCACATGTTGGCACATTTGTTTGTTAGTTCAAGCTGTTTATGTAATCAAGTGATATATCAGGTAGGATTTATTTAACAGATGTCAAAACTTTTCACATGATTGTTTGTAAACTGGTGTGAACTAACAAATTAAAACTACATAGGATATACATTACGTGATGCATCTGGTTTAAATATTCAAATTTTCAAAATTAGATTTCATTGATTTCAATGAACTGACATTTCCTTACACTCCCGAGAATATTTTCTATGCACTCTTAAGATAAGCTGCAAGTAGTGTGTGTGTGTGTGTGTGTGTGTGTGTGTGTGTGTGACTTTAGGCTATAATTTTCAAGTCTTCTTTGTATTCGGATTAAACAAGTTAGAGTGGATGAGTGACCGGGGGGGAAAAATGTCATGGAGAAATTTATAATGTAAACTAAGGAAACATTTTTTAACAAAATAAAATAAGTAATATTACAATTTTATTTAATTCTTAGTAATAAAACATTTTGAAGGAAATTTCTGACTATTTTCTCAACGTGAAACCAAAGTTATAACTTATATCTATATTTCGACTTCATTCATGATTTCTTTTTCTCCTGCTACATACACTGGATATCCATACATCTTTATTCAAATGGTTTAATATTTCGATACTACTGCTTGTGCATATATTAGTTGCAGTATAATTTGATGGATAAGACAATGGGGTCATCCTTTAAGCTGTATACAGGAATAGTGACTAAACATTGAGCTAAAACAATAGAATTTAGATAAAAATTTGGACCTAGTCTTATTTCAAGGTCACTTAATCCACCAGAATGTATGGCATATGTTTTTCAACCTGCAACTAAGGTAGTAACTAACTTTCATCCTCTTGTTTTTTTTTGTTTTTTTTTGTTTCTGATAATAGATTCAGCAGTTCAAAGTTAATTCTTGTTGTTTCTCTTTTGCAGAGATGTCCCCGCCTGTGTTTGGAAGCAAAATTGAAGGAACCCTGCAAGCCAGCGTAAACATGTCTCTGCCTCTAACGTGTGATGTTGTATCTGGGAGACCAATACCTGTGATCCATTGGTTTTTCAACAATGAGCGTATCCTGCCAAACAACACTTTAGGAGTCAGGATTGAAAACAAAGGCAACAAGTAACTAAGAATTCTTGATCTCATCATAATTCAACTAAAATCTCTCTGCCTGTATCTGATACTGTATGCTAACACTGGGTACTTTGGTATTGTTTGTAGAGAGGGGGCTGAGAGTAAGAAGAAGAACCTGTTGAGCAGTATGTTTGTACATTTAACTGTTAAAGTTACAAATATCACCTATAAAGAGAATCTAAATTAAACACTATCTGATTTCTATTTAAAAAATTTTAAAAAAAATTATTCTGGTGACAATTTACCCTACCCATTAATGCAGGTATCTAGCTACTAACCAAAATTATTTTTTTTGAATTGATGTTTTTTTCAATTAATGAGCACTCTCAACACTTAAAAAAAACCTTTCTTGTTTGATGACTGAGGATCCATCTCGCAGGCAACTCCTCCCCATTGCACTCTGAGGGTCGAGCCTGTTCTATGTTGTGCAATTCCCCTAAGATGGAAAAAAAATTTGACCACGTGTCACATTTTAACTTTGAGGAATCTGAGGTTGGCAAATAATAATAATGTTGGTGTTTCAATTATTCTTTATTACATTTGATTTTGTTTAAAGTACATTAAATAATTGTTTTCCTTTCTTTTTAGGTTGGTTATTCCTAGAACCATGCCCGAACACTCTGGGGTGTATATGTGCAACGCAAAGAACAGGGCCGGATCTTTGTTTGCAAATGCAACAGTCATTGTGGGAAGTGAGTATTTGAAACTTGTTCCGGAGAGTAACTTTCTGTTCAATACCATTGATGGAAATGGTGGGGCGGGGGTATATGGAGTTTACTTATTTCTCGGTTTTCAGGATCTTGTATGTTCAATGTCTACTAATGAAGGCCGTATACACTGTAGACCCATTATAATACAGCTCGAGCATTGGGCTCCAATTTCCAAAACGTCAGATTTAGCTCTCAAAATAATGGCTGAATAAAAAAAAGTAGAAAAAATTTGATAAAAGTAGCTAGATTAGCCTTGAGATGCCAAGATTTGAAGTATTTTTCAGTATTCATTTCCCCCTCATTTCCCCCTAATTTCTGCATTAATTAGGGGAGTCAGTCTTGAAGAAGTTAAGGGCATTGGAGTCTACTCCCCACACACACCTAGCTCTACCTGTGTATGTAAATGGTACAGCTAATAGATTATTTCATCTAACTTTACACCTATTTTTGGGAAATGAAATTAGCATTTGTCAGCTAGCATAGAGGAAAACTTGGATCTTGGTTTAAAATAGAAAATTTGTTATAACGTGGTAGATAATTACCCCCCCCCTTTCGATTCCCATGTTGTAACGGTCTACAATGTACCTAGTACCCAAAACCCAGCTTTACTACATACTCGATTCCTCCGAAACCATTTCCATCAAACATCAGCTCTGGATGAAGATGAGTCTTAATTTTGAATTATAATTGGACCTTTCCATGGTGGTTGTGTCAACACAACTGAAGAATTTGAAATTGTCATTTTTCATTTCGATTGTTAGAACCCGTGATGTCTAGGCCTTCAGTTACTAAAGTTTCTTCCATTTTTGTGAAGTAGGAGCAAATGAATATTGATGAGCAGTTTTGAATTACTCAATGTCATCTATGCAAAATTTACAAAATGAATCTAAAAAATATTGAGAAATTGACAAGTTTATCACCTAGTCAGATAATTACTTGCATTCAGAAAAATATTAGCTGAAAATGAAGTATGTAACTGGCATAATTGGTTGACTACTGTTTAGATGGTGGCTGTGAGAGAGATTGGTTTGATCAGATTATACACTAGGAAAGCTGGTCTGCAAAAAAGCTAATTGATTTGTAATATATTTCTAAAAAATAAATGAACTTCGAGAGTCAAGTGCAGCTTTTGAGATGACTGGGTTAGACGTAAAAGTGCACTCATTGTTTGAACACCGAATGGAACATTATTTAGGGTTTTATTAAACTCAACAGATTTTTTTTTTTATTAAAAAAAAAAAAAAAAATAAACAAAGTCTTCCATGATTCTACTTGTGCAATTTTAGTTCAAGGGATGGGTGAATTTCATTTTTGGAAGAAGCCTGAAAATCAGACCATTGATGCTTGAGTTCTCTTCCTTTCTCTTTCAGACTTTTATAGAAGGAGGGGGGAGGAAATGAGAGGTAGTAGAAGTATTTTGGTATGTCAGCCTGTTAGTGAGTGAGAGATGGTCATCGCTACTAGATATGTGTGCTAATCTAAAAAGAGACTATGAAAACTTTAGAAATGCTTAATTTGAAGTGACTTGTATTTTAACTATTGATATATTTTCCTTTTACCTGTCCTGTTCACATTAATAAATAAACCTTTTCCTTTCTTTTTTCATGTTCCTATGCGGGAGCAGAAATGAGGAGAGACGAGATTGTTCTGACTGTGGGGGTTGCATTAAGTGTTTTTCTTATCAGTTTGGCAATTATTTGCTTTGTGATAAAGAAAATAAAGAATAAACATGTAAGTACCCTTTAATATGTTCATTTTGTTTTTCATGGAAGGATCTCTTTGTTCAGTTTTGATAATACTGGATTTGACATTTTCTTGGTAGTGCCCTTGAGGAAATATTTGAGAAAGAATTACCTTCTCCTTTTATCACTGTTCGGAAGAAAAAAAATTGGTTGCTAATCTGTATTTGCCAATTCAGAATCTTTTAAGAATGAAATCCTTTTGTGTCATTTTCAAGTCAAATAGTAAAAGGTGGTTTAACCTGTTCATTGCCAAGTATTGAATCTCTGTATCCCCACGAATAGTCTCCTTCAACCAACCAGCCAAGTGGCCTACAGACTCTTCTGTCTTAGCTCGTCATAGTCATATCCTGGTTATTTTTTGGGAGCTACAATCTTGAGAATTTGCAAGAGTAGCCAACATCTGAAAACGGCTTTTGTTTTTTCTTTTTCCTTTCCCAAGGTCTCTCTGTTCATTTTGGATCAACAATACCCAATTCTTGTGCTTGTATTTTTTTATACATAATTTTAGATAAAAGATTCAATTTTTTAGATATTCAGTCCTGGTACATGTATGGGATATGGTAATTCATTTATGTGAGGTACAGATATATTTTTTAACATTGTAACTCCTATGGTGTGGTTCTCTTCATGGAAAAAAAAAAAAAAAATGGTTTATAAATTCAGCTGGTGGTATCATGGCTTACATAAATGGTTTATTATTTAATAAAATTGAATTTTTTTCATTTTTATTTTATTTGATATTTTTTTGCCTCTTTGGACTAGGATTTCAATTTTTTTTTTCTTCCCATGCATCTTTTTTTTTTTTTTTTTTTTTTTTTTTTGTGTCTCTGTAGCTGATGACTAATATGTGTGTCTGCCTTGACCCCTAGGGCATAATTTTTGATTGATCCTCATTATATTCAGACAAAACTCATATTTTCAATGTATCTCTTAGTACTTTGATTTTGCAAAAAAGTTGCTTTTTTGAGTACAGAACAGTTCAGTTGTGTCTCTGCTTGATTTCTGATTAATCTGTTTTCTTTAATATTGTAGCACTTTGATGACCTGGAGAAACAGCTTGTGGTTCCAAAGGGAGACTATAATCCAGACATCCCTATTGTCGAACAAACGTCTTGTCTTCCATATGATTCACGGTGGGAATTTCCCAAGGAACGTCTCCGTTTAGGTAAATGAAATACTGTTGAGAACTGCATGCATAAGATTGCTATGAGAATTTTTTTTTTTTTTGATTTTAAAGAAAAGAATTAATGAATTTATTACAGTGGTAGGGTCCATAGTTTGAAATGGTGGGTACAAGGTATTTTTATCAGCAAAATTTTTACCTTTTTCTGGGAATTTCAGTGATTACAGACAGAGAACCAAGAAAATCACTGTTCATTACATAATTTGTTGTAGATGAAAAACAATTATCAAATGAAATATAGTATAATTTTGTTTTTTAAAAATGAAAGGTTGAGATGGGGTTGAAAAAAAATCTAATTAGTCCTTGTACAAGGTAAAATTTTTTATAAACATTGTGATTATTTTTTTTTCTTTCCCTTTCAGGTATGATTCTTGGACAAGGAGCTTTTGGTAGAGTTGTGAAAGCAGAAGCCATTGGTATTCAAGATGGTGTTGATGTTACAACTGTTGCTGTGAAAATGGTCAAAGGTAAGACTTTGTCTACATTTGGCTCTCAACTGTGAGTGTGTTGGAACTCAAAAATGGAATGATCATTTAAAATTTACTCTAATTGCTTATTCCATTTTATAAAAAATATCAATATCTACAAGAAGCTTAGTTATTGTTTTTTTTTTTCTTTTTTTTTTTTCAAAGCAACAAAAAACAACTTTATTTCCCTGCACACCATGTTTCCCAACCCACCTTCCCTGGTCAATGTGATTTTAAAAGGCATGGATTATCAATTATTAAATTCTATTAGTTTTGTTTTGTCTTATTTCCAGGTTTTTATGAATTTTATACACATAAAAAATTTAGTTTGCAAATCAGCAATGTTTTTCTTCTCCTTTGAACTATCTCTTATTAGGAATAAATGAAGATTCCTTTTGGCCCAATTGAAAATTGAAGATATATTCTAATCCTATAGTATAATGGATATCATTTTCTCTCACTCCTACTCTCACAATTATAAGATTAATGCCAAGATGTTTTGTTCTTGTTTGCTAATTATGAGCTCCTAAAGGCAAATTGACTTCCTCATGTTGGAGTACCTAAGATGTGTCAATTTTTCATGTTTAATATTATGATTTAAAGGAAGAGTAGATGGCTTCACCCTGCTCAAAATTTATCTAAAATTGCTTGGCAGAACATTCAACTGTTGAAAAAACTTGGAGAGATATCCCTATATACTCTCCATATATTCTTATTCATTCCTGATTTTATTGGGTTGTTGTATATGAAAGATTATTTTTTGAATAGTAAGATGGATATGAACCAAAAAAATAGTGGATATTTAATCGAAATATGATCATTTAAAGCAATGACCTTTTTCCAACGATCCTCTGATATAAGGTTGTATCATATGAAATGTTTTTTGAATAGTAAGATGAAGGATGATAGCCGATCCTCTAATAATATCATCATTGTTTCTTCTAGATTGCACTGACCGGGAACAAATGCAGGCATTATTGTCTGAACTGAAGATTTTGATTCACATTGGACAACATTTGAATATAGTCAACCTGTTGGGAGCTGTGACTAAAAACATTCGTTATGGTAATTATATTTTCTTATTATTAATAAACAAACAAAGAAGCAAAAAAAAAGAATGGATAACAATATTTGTAAGCTCAGTGTAGGGGGAAAACTTTTTTTCTGACATAATCTTGGCCAAGCTATTACTTATCGAAAAGATCTTTTTATCTCATCGCAAAGCATATCATTATTAGATTTCTTGCTACATTGTCTTTATTTCACCCAAGGTGCTTTTAAAAATTTTGAAATCTATGTACACCTGCTCCTTGACTTACGAATAAATTCCGTTCCAACTGGCAGGTTATATCTCTAATGATATTTTATTATTTATTACCTATCTTTCATTTTGCAAATACGATCATTTGTTTCCTATTTCATTTTAAAAAATTGTAGAGGAATAAAAAGGATAAAAGTGACAATTTTTCCATGAACATACACATGTACATTCTATAAAATGCTTTGTATACATATAAACAACCAGGAGTGATAATCATGGTATTTACAAAGTATGAATTTTATTTTATTTTTCAATATACAAGTATAATTTCATACACTCTTGCACTTGTATAGCTTCTATACACATGTATAACCTAGAAGTTCTATATTTACTTGAATTTAGAAATGTAACTTTTATAGTTACAAGAATTTTTTATGTCTGCGAATTTCAGTTATTTGTATGGATGGTCGCAAGTTGATTAAGTCGGGGAGAAGGTGTATGTATAGCATTCCACGTTCTGCTATGTATTGTGCTTAATGCCTGAATCTAAGGAATAAAAAATGCCCCAAAATGTGGTCATTATTTATCTATTGGTTGAGTGAACTATTCTATTAAATAAAAAATCTTCCATATTACCAAAATCATGATGGGATACATTTGTCCCATTTGACATTTATCCTGAGACGGATGAAAAATACGGAATCAGCAGATCACGTACACGTCTTTCCTGTTCAGTCAGGTAGTGCAAACTAATTTCCGTGTGGATTTCATTCTATGATGTGATTGTTTGCGGTTGTAAAAACTGCAAAAATCTAATTTATTTCAACTCCTACACCCAAGTAGACTTCCAAGAGAACTATTGGACATATATATCCAAGCAGTCATAGAAAATTCAGTGTATATATACATACATATATATATATATATATATATATATATATATATATATATATATATATATAATGTGTACAGTAGAGAGTGAGACAGACTCGGGAGTGAAGTGTTTGGTGGTAAGGTTTATTAATCCTTATAAGTGAATAGTCCACATATATATATATATATATATATATAAACGGGAGTCATAAAAGGGTTAAGAGATCTGTATTTAGTGATAGTAAGGTAACTTGTTATAGTGGGGCCAATATGTGTGTTTTTTGGATGAGGGGAAGGGAAGATTTCTTGGGACCTAAATATTTCAATCCTTCTTTATAATTATCCCTATCTGAGAATATGTAACCAAAACTAAATGGATGTCCATTGTTTCAAATCATAGATAGAAGGTATTTTTGTCTGTAAAATCATTGCCTTTAAGTGAAAGCTCCCCCCCCCCATAGACCATGAATCAAACAGAAAAAAAAAATTCAGTGTTCACTATATATATATACAAGCTGGATAACCTGTTGGTAGGATGGGGTTTCTGCTAATATTTTCAATGCGGAAAGCTCTCTTATAAGAATACAGGGTGTTATGCAATTGTAGTTATATATAGATGAGCATGTGTTATTAATAATTTTGTAGGTTTTAAGGTAAATCTTGCTAATAGTCTGGGATTTTTAGGGGAATAGGAAGTGGTATACACAGTGAGTATGTAAATACAAATAATAATTCTAGGTAAATGTTTTTAACAGATGAGCAAGCCTGAAAGTTACACTTTTGTAGTGTGAAGATCTATCGAGGGCTGAATTGCTAACCTCATTTTCCAGTGTTTATCTGTAAAATTGAGTCAAAAACATCTAGATACCCTCGATATGCATCTAAAATCTAAGGAATATTTTGTTAAAATATTGCATAATTTATTAAAAATATTATTTTATCACTCTAAATTAAATGAAAGTATTACTCTTTAAAATTTAAAAAAAATTTTTTTCTGACATCTAGATGTAACAAAAATCATCTACTTTTGAATGAGAATCTAAATTGTCAACACTCAGCTAGGGATGTAACTCATATTTCAGTATGTCAATCAGTGACTGCAATTGTTGTTAAATGATATGATCTAATGACTACCCCACTCCACTTTTTTTCTTTCATCCAGGTGAGTTGTATGTGATGGTAGAATATTGTCACATTGGCAACCTTCGCAATTATCTCCTGAGGAATAAGGACAACTTCCTTGACACGATGGATGATGAATTAGATCCAGGAATGGAAAAGAAACGCCTCTCTGACTTTCCCTCTAAACCACATTATATAAACAAAGCCCAACCAGACAACAGCACAGCTGAACTTAGCCGTCCTCTCACTACCAAGACCCTAATCTGTTATGCTTACCAAGTAGCCCGGGGTATGGAATATTTGGCTTGTAAGAAGGTCAGTATATATCTTTTAATACTCCATCTTTCCACCAACTCCGAGCCTCTTCTCCTTTGCTGGTTGTTGTATAATTAGTCTAGATTAATTTAGATAGGAGACAGGTACAGTTGCTTACACAGGTTGGGACCCCTTCTGGGGATGCTTGAAGATTAATGGGAGTCGCAGAAATATTTGGAAATCTTTTAACAAAGAATGATTATGCGACTAATTTCAAAAAATTTTCTGGTCTTTATTCATTTCTATGTTCAGTTACTATTAGATTTTGACTAACTACTTATTTATAGTACCAATTGCTTTTAAAACAGTGAGTGAGGAGGAGGTTGCAAAAATTCATTTTGTCAAAAGAGGTCCTGAAAGAAAAAAAGCCGTGGTCTAGATTAATTTAGGATGGATGGATAGAGGTACTGGTTAAGAAGAATCCTGTCTAATGTATTAGATGTTGGTTTCTTGTTGGTATATGTAAAACATCTTCATTTCTCAAGCAACAAACAACATTCTTAAAGTAACAAAATAGGTCCTGAGTAAGCAATTGTGTCAAAAAAAAAAAATCATGTTTAACGCTTTATTTAAATAGCATTTTCTTGTTCTATAAAATTTTAGAGGTAAGTTCCATGTTTACTGCATCATTTATTTTGATTTGTACCGTGCGATGCTTTTTATATGATGGGTCAGTAAAATTAATTTTGTTTATTCTAATAAGATAACTCAATACCCTCTCTCCTACCCCAATTTGCATTTCATTTGTTCAATTACAAGCTGTTTAATGTCAATTACTTGTTGTTTTTTTTCCTTATTTCTGCAAATACTTCAATTTCCTTTTCTTTTTTCCCCTCCAGTACATCCACAGGGATCTTGCTGCACGTAACATCTTGCTGGCGGCTGATGACGTTGTGAAGATATGCGATTTTGGTCTTGCTAAGAACTGTTACAAGTCTGCTGAATATCACAAAAAAGGAGATGTAAGTATTGGCTAATGTTAAGGTCTTGGTCCATCATGGGCATGGGTGTAAAATCTGTCTTCAGATGCAATTCTTTGACAAATGAAATGAGTCCCTTGTTTTGGCAGTGAAAAGATTGTTAAATTTATGTGTAAGGGCTCAAAACCTTTTTTCTGTAATTTGGTTATTTTGGGTATTCTTTGTCTATTAATAAGGCTTGGATGAGTTGCTGTGATCAGTAGTCCTTCAAATACTCTTGCAAACAAATTGTCTTATAGTTTGGTGTATACCGTGAATCTAATTTATAATTGTTCTTCATTAGTTATTGGGGATAGTACAAGATTCCTTCATAATAGGGGGGTTCATGATATGAGGCGGTTGGGTCGTAAAACACGCTATTTTTGCTTATATTACCGTCTGATAATCCAGAAAATGAAAATAAAATTTCATCAAATAATTCAATATAAATGAAATATAGAATTTCTTCAATTAGCAATCAACATTTGATTACACAGTATTTTACACTTGATTTCTTTGATGTTGTAATGAAAACATTGTGGGCAAACGTATTTGATACTAGCAATCAACTTTTAATTATCGGTGACTGTTATAGTGCGGTTTTTGTTCTTGGACCCCAACACTCCATTATGAAGGGTTACTGTTGTGGGTAATTTGATGGAGGTAGTCAAGGCTGTGAGAAGTGTAAGGTTGTGGTGGTCTTGAGCCTCACTTTGAGAAAGGGTAATAATAAATTAGAATTACTGCAAATTAACATTCAATCTGGTGATAAGGACCTTGAAATCAGATATGAACACTTGGAAATTTTTAAAATGTCATTTTTATTTCCAGACTCCTGTTCCTATCAAATGGATGGCTATCGAATCTTTGACACACAGAATATATACAACAAAAAGTGATGTGTAAGTATATTTTGTTCATCTTTTCATGCAAGTCTTCAGTTTTTCCTATAGCCTATTTTAAGTTGCTGTGTCATTTGTACTTTTTCCAGGAAATAAGATATATTGTAAATGTTTGAATATAAATCAAGATTTTCTCGCATAAAAAGTTGCCCAAAATTAACACCAAGTTTTAGTCAAGTCAGTCATGAAGAAAGGACAAAATTTCATGCTGGATAAAGTTCCAAGTGAGCAATAATATCAGTAATTGTAAATTGATCTACTCGGGCCAATTTAAACAGACGTATTCATACTTCTGTACTTTAATCGTGATGGAATCGGCTGATACATGGATGTCACAATAGGAGTTTTGAGGTGTTTATTTTATCTGAAGCAGAATCAACAAACGCTTTGATAATGGTTTTGGGTTTGACTTATATTTGAGTTGTCCGATTTACTTGGCTTTTCTACTCTAAGTTGACCTGGTTGAATTATATTCAAATATTTGTTGATCACAGACTACTGCCACTAATGTAACAATGCAGCACAAGTTATAGTATTTTGTATTATTCCTTTCTTTTAAAATTGATGGCTTTTAATTTAAACTGATGGGATTGGCTCCATACCATATTTTAATGCATGCTTGTGAAATAAATGAACATTTGATATATTGTCATTATTATAGAAAAATGTTGAATTATTATAGTGATTTAAATACTTTGTTATGCATCAGTTAGTTTGGACAATATATATCTTTCTGTGAGTTATGCGGTCCTAAATATGGCCAAGTACTTGGCTGGGGGGAAAAGGGTAACATTTAGTTCTCATGCACCTCTAATTTTTAGAATTTCAAATCTGGGGTGAAGTGAAGTGTATATCATTATATATGAATAAATATAGTATTTTACCCTTCAATTTTTTTTATTCATGAATTATTAAACTCAAAATTTCTTGAAATTGTAGATGGTCATATGGTGTATTCCTTTGGGAATTGTTTTGCCTTGGTAAGTTTATTTTTTAGCCTTTTTTTTTTCCTTCTAAAATTGAAATAAACTCTCCATCAAACTGAACTTATTACAACTAATAAATTTAGGTTTATTGTGAGTTCAAGTCATGATTGACTGTTTATGTAGGTGTCAAGTTTTTAAGAGATGACAAAAACTCTAGCTTGTTCACTGAACAGCTCCATCCATTTTGTTTGGTTTAAATCTAATAATCACTCTGAAATGAAAGAAGAGATACGTATTGTAAAATTTGAGCTTTTTAAAAAAGAATAATTCTGTAATTATTTCATATGAATGTCAATGTCAGCCCATTAACTTCAGCAGGTGAAGAAGAGTAATAGTTATCCATCACAAGATAAAAGCCCTGATAGAACCAAGTTGCTATCTATCACAATAAAATGGAAATCTTATAGAGTTAGTCATAGAACTGTTGTGATTGAAATTTTTATCATTCACAGTTAGATGGGTTGTGTGGATTGGTTTAGATGTTCCTAAATAAAAACAAACTCTGAAACCTGTCTGGTTTACTGAAGTAAGATTGAAGATTGATGGATGTTTTTTTCCCCCCCTCTAGGTGGCAATCCATATCCAGGTGTAAAGATCAATGAGAAATTTATAGATCTGCTAAAATCTGGATACCGAATGGACAAACCTTTATATGCAACTGATGAATTGTAAGTATATAATAATGGCATAAATGTGTTTGTGATCTGACTCTTGCAAATGTATTTATCATACTTTTCTTATCTTATTTTCATGTTAGGACCATGTTACCTTCATAGACAGATGTGCAGTTGTTTGATTGTCCATAAAATTTATACATGCAAGCAAGCATTTGCTGTCTTTATAGATATCATGTGTTTCATCTTTTCATTTTGTATTAAGTTGATTTGTTCTGTAAATGTTGAAACATTTTACGGTGTTGGCATCCATTTCATGAGATTTTATGTTCTAAGAGCTTTCTAGGATTTGTTTTCAGTGAATATTTTATATCAAAAGTAATTCTAAGGAGAAAAACTTCAAATAAACAATCTTTTTTTTCATTTAGAATGCCTATAAACACAACTTTATACAAACTGAAAAGACGTGACTTGAGATAACATTAAAATCGTAGATATATCTGAATAGATCTGAATTTTTTCACGGGTAATAATTAGTATCATAAATGAAAGAACAAGATGCTTTGTCCTTACACAAACCTGTATGTTGAGGAAAATGACAATTGGAAGGTGAAGAGGAAAACTCAAGTGAAAGTTGGTGTTATATCTCAAAATGTTTTATTTTCTGGGCATTGTATCAATGCATTTTGATGGTGTCAGCCATCATTTTCAGAGAAATTACTTGCAAAAGTTCACTGAAAATTTTACTGTTTACATGTTTGATACTGAGGAAAGAAAAGGGGATATTTCTGTATTTGGTTGTTTAATAGGAGTGGGAAGGGCTGTTCATATCTGTGTAGGAGAGAGTGAAATTTGGTTTGAAATGAGAGAGGTCTGTAAGAGGTGGGGTTAGTTTGTTTGTCTCCTGTCTGGGTGTTGAGGAGGAGGGGTAAAATGGTCATTGGAAAGTGGATTTACTTTTTGTCTTTTATTATGGAATGGAGAGCTGGTATCTAGCATTTAATGAATAGGTCAGTATACGTGGGGCAGGGTGGAAGTAGAGGGTTGTTTTTATTTTTTTTTTTTAGTTAATCTTTCTGGTTGATGGTGGGTGAGACTTCATTATCTTTTCTCAAAGGGATGGTATATGTGTGCTTGTACAGTTTCTTAGATGGACTCTTGGCAGTTAGCCACTTCCTTGTATATTAGTGTTGCAATGTATTGTATCTAAGTGATTCTGTTTTAAAATCAATGCATTTAGAGGGTTTGCAATCTGAAAGTGACCATAGCTTTGTGTTATTGTATTGTATTGCATTGTGATATAAGGCCTGCTTCTATGCATTTCATCAATATTGTTGGATCACATCCACAATACAAACATGAACCTTTGTATAGGAGTTTATTCCACAAAGATTTTGTAATCTTTATCTTAGCTACTTTTATGATTATATAAACATTCTGATCAATGATTTTTGTTTATCTTTTCATTCTCTGGAATCTTATGTTGGTTGCTTTCCTCTTTATCATCAAGGTACAAAGTAATGTGCGACTGCTGGAAAGTTGAGCCTGGCCAACGACCGACCTTCTCTCGTCTTGCTGATACAATGGGAAGCTTTTTGGAAGCCAGAGTTAAACAGGTAAGCAACTATTTCTGCCTTTTTAAAGCAAGAGAAATGGAAATGGTTTTTACACTTGAAAAGAAACCCCTAAAGAACAGACTGTTCAAAACCTGCTAAGCTGTTCACACAATTTTTCCCCACTATCTCATTAAAGTACCTAATTTGTGTTTGCTAGCAGCTTTTAACCTTTTTCAATTTGGTCTGAAAAGGAGAGAATTGGTTCTCATAGACCTGGTGACTGTCCTTCTCCCTCATCCTCTCTTCGCTTCACAAGCAGCAAGCAGCTTCTTTCTTTTTCCAATCTTATTAAAGTCTTTGCAACAAGCAAGCAGCTTTTAACCTTTTTTTGATTAGGTCTAAAAGGAAGAAAATTGGTTCTTATAAACTTGTCTCTTTCTTGCTTCCACTCTCTTTACGGATGGCTCTTAGGCTCTCAGAGACCTGGTGACTTTCATCACAGGTAAAAATGTTCTATTGATTGTGTTTGAACTTTTTATCAGTATGGCTTACTCTATGGACTTTTTTCCTTTTCTTTCATCTAATATCATTCTGTTCTGTTGTATATAGATTGGTGGGTGTATTTTGTGTGTGTGTGCGTGTGGGTGTTGTGTAGATCATTGTATGCCTGGGTGTGTTCGTGCATACAGGCTTACTAAAGATTAGGATTTTTTTTATTGAATCACCGACCTAATTGACCAACCAGCCAAATGGCAAGGTATTCTTTCCTTTTCACTCGGTTATTTTCTTGTCAGCACTACCAGACACACTATTTAGCTTAAAACCTGGCAAATAAGTGCATAAGTACTCTACTAAATACTTTCTAAAAATGTTATTTTTTTTAAAAAGAATTTTGTCAAAAAAATGTTCAGTTCTGTGCGGAAAAAAGCATTTTTGGAATGAGTATCAAGTGTCAACTTTGTTTCATCAACACACCACATGCACCTCACTGCTATAAAGGAAAGCAAAACAATTGCATGGGAAATAACTCTGAAAATCTTATCAATGCTTTTGGCCTAGAACTTTGTATAATTGTGCCAGTGCTACCGCACCTGTAATAGTGATTCACTTAATGGCTGGTGTGGCATGTTTTTTTGAAATACTGATTTCTTTGGTTATATCGATATATATTAAAGGTAATTACTTATTCTTTATTATTCTCTTCTAGTATTACCTGGATCTTAGCCAGAATTATGTGGACATGCCAGCAGAGAACTCCCAAAATGACGGCTACCTGAAAATGGATGGTGGTCAGTATACAAAGATGTCCCCACAAGTGCCAGAAGTAGATACTGTAACCCTGTCAAGCAATTACAGCCAGAATGAAGAGCTCCAGGAATATATGAATCCACGATGGGGGAATGAGAAAGCAGACTGTTATGAGAAGCAGGCCATGCTTCCCTTGCAGGAGGCTGGACACCTTCCGTCTGATGCTCATTCGATCCAGCGGATAAAAGCCCAAGTTCACCACCAAGAGGATAGTGACAGTGGCCATTCCAGTGCCTATGCTCCTGGTACATCGCCAGACATGAGTAATGAGGAGTACCTACTGCCTAAAAGCATAGGAAAACGTCCCGAGGACTTGAAAGTAGATGATGCCATGGACAGTTTTGGTTCTCCATATCATTATAATGATGTTGCACCACCGGATTATAGTGCTGTGATGGAAGATGTCGGCGAGGAAGCATTATAATTTAATGTTTTTAAAAAAAATATATCATATGGATAATATATAGCTATATTCAGTAATGCGACCATGTCAGGGTTTTTTTTCACATGGTTCAAGTCCTGCTTACCCTTTGGGTCTTTGGAGAAAAAAGAAAAAACTTGTGCTGACAGGCAAAAATGACCGGCAATGATCTACCGAAGGATAGATGCATGTATTTAAAGGAAACAAAAACAAACAAAAAAAAAGGAAAAGATGTGTAGATCTATATGCATGAGGTATAACTCGTAGCAATTTTGGTGATACAAATGGGGGTGGAAAAAAAAAGACAAACTGTGACCAGCTGTCCCACTACATACAGTGGAGGGAAGTACACTTTTAAAATAATTTCAAAAATTGCATTCAAACAGAATCCATTCTGGACCAAAGCAAACATTTTTTTTTTTTTTTTTTTTTTCACTCATTTTATAACGTAAACCACCTCCAGGTATGCCACCAGTTCCATACTCTGAGGAATGGAAAATCATTCACGCAACTTTGATGTCTGAAATACCTGTTCACCATTATTATACCATCCTTCTTGGATTGCATGAAGAATTCACGAGTGTATGGAATGTATGGGTCCATTGCCAGAAAAACTTTTCACAGAATCATGATTTTTTTTTTTTTTTAATTTTGAATTCAGAATTCTCTGCATAAAATGCTTTCTTAGTTTTGAAATAGATTTTTATTGCTTTTATAACTTTTATTTCATCCTTTGTGTAGAAGGATCCAGAAAATTTTGTCTGTTCTTTTTTATAAAGAAAAAGTGACTTAATTTTCTTTACATAGTTTTAAACTGCTTCTGTAAATATAAACAACAATTGAAAAAACCCTCAATTTATAATAAATATAACATTCTTTAATCAAAAGGGGAAAATAATGCATTTTAGTAATGAATTTTTGGCACAGGCTAAATGCTTTTCAATGAATTTTGTCAACTTTGATGGGAATAGTTGAATGGAAAAGACTTAATGTCAAAATTTAAACCTGTATTTTAACAAAAATCTTTCAATGTTTTCGTTTAAGAAGAAAAAAATATAGAAATTTCATCCTTCATTTTTGGGCCATTTTCTACCTGATCGGGTGTTTCTTACCTTTTCATTTTTTTTTGTTCAACTGTTGACTTGTACTGTGCTGAAATTAAGATGAAAATATTTCCCAGAAAATATTTGAAAAATGTTGCATTTCAAACTGACTTCAATTGGGACTATTGCAAAAAGCAACATTTAATTCAAATCTTTTAGTGTATAAGAAGTAACAAAATATAGAGCAAAACCTACATGGAAATAAGCAAAAAACCTATCTTGTAATTGAGACAAAAAGAAGCCAATGATGAAAAATTTCTGCTTTGCTTTTGAAAAAAAAAAAAAAAAAAAGATTAAAAAAGCTCTCAACAAGTTCACTGCCATCTTGGATAGCACAGCATACAGCGCAAAAAAATTAACCATGTCTTCAGTTCAGTACCACAAGAGAGAAACCGAGTCCAAGTGTTGCCATAGCTATTTATATTGCCTTTATCAAAATCATGGAATGTAAACATATGTGCATCACAGCCAAGACACAACAAGCCACAAGATGCATATACACAACGTGCGGCAGTGAACGTGTTTAAAAATTATCAGCATTATTAGCAAATCAATGAATCCACATGATTATTTAATGGGTGACTGGAGAAGTTTAATTGTGAATACTTATTAAAATTATTTTTAATGGCAAGTTATCTCCAACCTCTTAAATTTTTCATTGCTTGGCTTGTGTAGTTGCTTATTCAATATAAGTATGTCAAACTTTTCATTGCTATAACTTTATACTGTATCAAACGTTCTTGAAAATCTCGGGACTGATAGAACATTTTATCTGTTTGACTGGGTAAAGGCCACATCTTGTTCAACAATTGTGTAAATTCTGCCGACTATAGTTTTTGCATTTTATATATATTTTTGATTTTTTTTTTTTTTTCCCCCCCTCTTTCAATTTTCTAACATACCGTCATTACCATTCAGGAAATACTGTCTCACTGAGCCACACAGGAAATTCTTACCTTTTAAGACCAATGCATTTTTGATATATTTTTCAAATCTACCATTCATTCATTTGGTAAGATGTATTTCCTATTATTGTGTGCCTTATAACATTGCTTTTTTTTTTCTCCCCCCCTCTCAGGGAGGTTTAACAGAATCATATTCAGATTGTAGTAAAATCTGGGAAGCAACAAGAAGCAAAGCAATGATGTCATTATCAGTGAAAATTGCTTTAATCGATGGATAATCCTAAATTATTTAATCACCAGAGACCTCTGTATTAAAGCTTTCTCAAATTACAACCTCTACGCTGCTAGTAAGAGAAGCAACTCCAAATGAAACAAATACATTGTTCATTACCACTAACAATTGCTCTAATCAATGAACAACCCTAACTCCTACTCCTAACCCTTTGATAAATCACCTTTTGTACAAAAGCTTCTAAAATTACATTCCCTTGTTGCTTCATGTTGCTTCTTGTATTTTACAAGGACCGATCATATTCTAGTCATTGATGTGTTGCTGTTTTTCACACTCTTTTTTTCATTTAGTTTTTTTTTAACTTCTCACTTTACCTCCCTGAAAATTCTCTCTCACATTGCCACACTGGAAATTCTTCTGTTCAAATCAAATGCATTTGAGATATTTTTCAAATCTGTCATTCATTCATTCATTATTGGTTTTTAGACTCTTATTTTCTTCCCTCACAGTTTTCAAGTTGCTTTCAATCGCAACTTTTCCTCAGGCTGACTTACCTTCGGCAGTAAGTAAACAGGGTTGATAGGAAATGAAGAATAAGATTGGTGAGACTTTGACTTGCATCCCTCCTGGGAGTGCAAGGTTTACACCCTGCCGCTCTACCGATTGAGCTATTGGAGCCAACTGCAAACAGAAATTCAGATCAAGCCCTCAAACTCATTCTCTGTATCAATTACTTGCTGCCATGTTTGTTTACATCACAAGCTGGTTGTGTCGGTATTAATACGATTGGTATTGAGAACGGATTTATAAGTTTGATTTGAACTTGGCTCACCAGTTGGCTTGTGTAGCTCAATTGGTAGAATGGCTAGGTGTAAACCTGTACTCCTAGGAGGAATGTCACTTCAAGTTTCACCATGAAGCTTATTTTCCACTTCCTATCAAGGCCATTCACTTGCTGCTGATTGGGAAGCTGGCCCAAGGGGAAGTTGCAATTAAAAGCAACTGAAGAATTGAGATGAAGATAAATACTTGTCAAAAAATGAATAGTAATGACTTACAATGCTTCATCTAATAAAAAAAATAATGAAAATCATTGCTATCATTCCCTCATTTGGTAATTTTTATTACCTATTGTGTGCCTTAAACCATTGCTTGTCTTTCTTTCTCTTTGGGAGGTTAGGAACGAAATCATATTCTAGTCATCGAAGCATTGCTTTTGTTCCATGTACTCTTTCTGTTCAATTTCTTACTTCACAAATTTGAAAAGACCAGTGTTCAAAATAATGGAAGTATTTGGTCAAGTATATTTTGAAATATTTTGCACACTATAGAACAGGGTTTGGCAACATTTTTGTCTCTGGGGGACCAGATTACATATCATTGAGTAGACAGTGGGCCAAATAAATGCTTCAAAAAGCTTGAAATATGAGAATCATCCATTTTAGATACATGTACTTATATTTTGCTTCAAATCAATGAATAGCACATGCTAGAAAATCAGTTGTGCTTAAGAAAAGATGCCAATTGGTAATCAGGGAACTCAATTTACTTTGTAGTTTATTTCGATCAGTGCATCTTTTGGATCAATTAAAGACAATGAATCTTTGAAACCTGAAAAGTATACATGGTATCCCAATATTTGCTTGTGGATCAGTCGAAAACCCTTTGTGGCCTGGATCTTGTCTGCATGCTATAGGTTGCCTCTTCCTGCTTCATAAATTTGAAGAGATCAGTGTTCAAAATAATGGAAGTATTTGGTCAAGTACAGTTTTCAATATTCTATGCACTGTAGAATGCATTTGACAATTGAAAAAACGATAAATGAATAAAGGTCGGAAATTAAGATCTTAGATTTTGAGTAGTTTTCACAATTTTTTACAATTTTCTTATTGTAACTTATTTGATTTTTATATTTTGATTAACAGATCATTTCTTTATTTAATGTGAGCATTTTGTAAATCATCCAAGATCCATATATTAATTGGTTGAATGAATATATACAGTATACTTTATTTTTTATTGCAGATTTTTAAAAAAGATAGTTCACTCTCATGTGTGCCTTGAGAATAGCATTACTAAAACTAGTAAAAAAAAAAAAAGAAAAGTAATCTTTCTATCTGCCAGTGTTTTACAATTGCATATTGAGTCTTAATATGATCAGTACATTAAGAAATATTTTGTATCTATTTATTTATTTCTGCTACCAGTATGATATAAGATTTTTATACATCTTGATACTATTTTTGTAACAGAACTGTCAATTCTCTAGAATTTAATGGCTGAAGGTTGATTCCCAGAATCTCTGGATAAAATGATAACTCTGTTAGCCTCAAAATTAACTAAGGATTATTCCTCTTTTTCAACAATGCAAAAAAAACTCATTTCCATACACACCTTTGATGTTCCACACTGTTGCCCATTCTATATCGAAAACATTGTATAAATAAAAACAATTCAACAGTTTGATTTATTCAAAGCAATAACAATCTGTTTTTCTTTCAAGAGGGAGATAAATTTTAGTTTATGAGGCTTACAGATTTTACGTGCAGATTCTGGAGAATCTACCATAGCTGATTATATTTTCTCTAATTTGGCAAGTGCTTCATGAGCTAAGCTATACGTGTGGTGATCTCAACTAGAAATTAGTTGGCAAACTTTGGGTTATGTGTCAGCTTCTCACGCTGCATTCACATCATGTGCCTTATTTGTTCTGGTTTAAAATGCTTGTACCAAATACTTACAGACCACTGAGGGTTATAATCTTATAATCTCTCTATGGATTAGTGTTGTTTATTTTTCTTCCGCTAAAATGGAAGTAAAGAAACAATGGCCACACTAATCTGCCGTTGATCATTTGTAATACTTACAAATTGATATGTATGTGTGGATTATGTAAGTCAAATGTAGAATCTGAACCTCAAAACTGACTAGTCAAAAGTACAAATTTTCAGATTACTCCATAATCAAAATTTAATTAAATATAATCAAAACAAGGATGCAATGTGATACCATTTCTTTTATGTAGTTAAAGGGATCTGAATTCTACATTTTTGCCTTATTTTGATCAGATTTAATTGAATTTTGATTACGGTGTAATCTGAAGTTTTGCTCTTTTGACTTGAATCAAATTTGGAATCCAGATTGTACATTCGATCCAATTATTCTTTAACAGTTTAGTAATCATGAAACTAATTCGAGCTTTAGCATTCTGCATTCTCTTACAAGGGCACTAAGATTTTGGGTACTTACTTATTTTGAAAGTCAGTAACTTGTCTCTTCATGTATGACTGAAATTGACATGACCTCACAACCACAAAATTCAAATATCATTCGGTGATTGGAGTCGCCTGCAGTGGCAGGACAAATTTTTGCTGGTGAACAATCACCTACGAAGTGTTTGAGGTTGAGTAATAAAGAAAACATTAAAATATTAAAACATTATCCTTCAGCTTGTGTTAATAATTTTATCTGGGTGCCAATACAGTGTATTAACTCACAAATTCATTAACTATTTCATAACGCTCCTAAACTCAGTTGAACTTTTCAATGAATAGGATTTTGAAAAAATGTAACTCTTATGAATCTAATGAAGAAAAATTCAAATTACCTGTAGATATTAGAGAATTAACTTCAACTAAAACATTTCCCTTCATATAAGTTGAATGTTTTTGTATAGATTTAAAAGTTAAAACCACTACAACTGAAGATTTTTCTATTTTTCATCTTGGGTATTGTACCGAACTACCCCGTCAAATTACAGGAGACATTGAATTTGTCCCTCTAAATTTTTAGATTGAAAAAAAAATGTACGGTCAACTATGAATTATGAATCAAATGATTTTTTTTCCTTTTTCTTGCTGGGAATTGAAAAAAAAAAACCGCTTTATTTCCTGGCTGGTAAGACTTAAGTGATAGGATATACCCTTATCTAAAACCTAAATTGCTTACCATGCCTGCAAGTCGCCATCTCCAGTGTCTCCTTTTTTTAGGGGTTGGTGTCTCAATTAATTATCACGTTTTGGATTTATTATCAAATATTTTTAGGAAAGAAGGTGCATCCTTCTAGCAAGGACTTATGGCAATCAAAAAGCAAAAGAATTGATACAAATTATTATCATTTTATTTTTATTTCTATTTTTTCCAAACCAATTCCCTACCCATCTTTTTTGCTTGGATTTCTGATGATTTTAAAGATTGTTTTATAAACATCCTCATTATTTTCTCCGAGTAAACTTTTTCAGAGGAAGACTTTTACATAATCATCATCATTCTGTTGCATGAGACCAAAAAAGATTTTTAATAAGAAAGCTAATATTTTTTTATGTGCAATTTACTATTTTGTATGTTTTCTTACTCACCAGTTTCTGATTCACTCGTCTGCTTATATTTGTAATATTTACAAATGAAAGAGAATGTGTTTTAGAACATCCTACCACCTCTATCATACTCAACCCCTAGAGCATGCTGGCTTGTAAATTGTAAGTTTGACATAGACTGATTATTTACACAATATTGACGACTAACTCTTAAATTCATAAACCACTTCATACTGCTCCTAAACACTGGAATAGAATTTAAAAGAAAAATTTTAAAAAATGAACAGACATTTAACTTTATTAGATCCAAATTTGACTCATTCCTAAACGTCCCTTTTTGCGTTACACTCGGTATTTTCAGCAATTTAATATTAATTACTAATTTTTTCTACCAATATGAACAACTTGATTTATTCAAAACAATATAAGAATATAATTCAACTATTGTTTTTCTCTTATCACACTGTAAAGAAAATGTTTTTATCATTGTGAAATTCAACACCTTCAATTGGGACAGTCTTCCCTATGTTGAGCCCCCCCCTCCCTTCTTTTCTTAATTGGTATGCAATTTTGATTTAATTAAAAGTAAAAACAAAAACAAACAACTTTCTACATCTGTGTAACAGAAATAAGTAATCTCCTGGGATGAGTCAAATTTGGGTCCAATAAAGGTAACAAGCTCCTGAACTCTTTGGTAAATAGAATTTAAAAAAAAAAAAAAAAAAAAAAAAAAAAAAAATATTCATCTATGATGTAAGGGAATAATCTTTCATTAGAAATTATTCCCTTTAGAATTGAGATTTCTTTTGTATGAATTTAAGTGTTAATTTGTAGATTTCAACCTAACATTTAATCAGCCATGTTTTGTCAATGTTAGCTGATGCATTCTTTTATATAAATTCATGAATTTAAAGCTGATTTTTACCTGTTAGTGTTGAATGAACAACTTTTTCCTCCACCATCATCAACCTAGAAAAGTTGAAGTTATTGAATGACTTGGACTTACCTTTTATTCAAATCATTCCCTAACTCCATATTCTGAATGCTTGTCTGGAAATGAATCTTTATCAGTGGGTGTCTTGATCAACACAACACAAATAGCCACATCGTTCGCTTTATATAAGAAATCCAAACCTGTAAGAATGACAATGCTTTAAAAAAAAAAGAATTCTGGTATTTATTATAGTGAGCCTTAATAATGAAAATTATAGTAATGAAAGCAGAAACATAGATAATCTGAATGAGACATGTGGGGAGAATTTTGTTTAGAAAGCTGATCTGATCATAAAAAAAAGCCATACTGAATACAATTAGGACTTTGAAATCTTATTTGGATCTTTTGAAGTTTCTCTGTAATGAATTTAATGGCTTTTCCCCAACAATTCCACTGAACGGAATTTATGAAAAATATTTTTTCAGAAGTTTTGCATGTTTCCATTTTATTTTTTGTTCATATTTTTTTTTTTTTTTTATAAACAAGTATTCAAAATAAAAAAAATTGAATAAAAAAAATTTATCATGAAATATTTCACAATATTTGTCATTTTTTCTCCCTCCATCTTCCCAACGTCCACACCTGATAAAGAAAAAAAAGGCTGAAATATAAAAGGCTGAAAGAATCTCGATATACAAGGATCAATATGAAGCATCAGTTCTGAACTTTCTTTGTATAATTTACCCTTCCAATTATTTCACTCTTCCTAGATTT
Organism: Thysanoteuthis rhombus; assembly: GCA_963457665.1. Classification (NCBI taxonomy): domain Eukaryota; kingdom Metazoa; phylum Mollusca; class Cephalopoda; order Oegopsida; family Thysanoteuthidae; genus Thysanoteuthis; species Thysanoteuthis major. The sequence continues at coordinate 82,670,552 of OY735200.1, forward strand.
ACCATTTCCATAAAGTCAATTAGGAGTTCACACAATTAAAACCCTTATTAATAAATTTTTATCGATTGATAAAATAAGGAAGCAATCAGATGATGACCGTTAAATGAACAACTTCATTGATACTATTTCATTTTATCAGAATGTTTAGATGGTAGTTTATCCATTGCTGATTTACCCCTTAAAACCAAGAAATTTACTCCCAGGTCAAGTAGTACCAATATAAAGGATTTTAGCTTGGCAGCTTTGATTTTATCTCTTTCCTACCTTTCTTTTTCGAGACAAACTTTTGGGTCACAGTTGATTAAGACTTTATTAAATCTAGCCTTAAACACTCAACCCGAATAATTCATCAAGACAATAGATTTTGCCTGACCCAATAACACCATTTTAAAATTGGTAAATATCTCTTAAATTCATCTCCCCCTGAACACAGTTGAACTCTTTAATGAATCGTTCCATTCTTTTCTTTAGTTTATTTATTTTTTTTTTTCCTTTTAAAAGGTGCAAGAAGAAATTGAATCCCCTTGTTCCCCTTGATTTCAAATATAATATTTTTATATGAATTCAAGAGTTAAAATTGGTGATTATTTACTAACTTAATCAAAATCCCATCGCAAGTTGAATTGTTCTCATCTTTATTGCTCTGGAGTTGGATAAAATTACCCAGATTTTCATATGCCTCATTCTGTAACAACATCCCTGATCAACATACTTTGAATTTTTCTTTGTCAAGTTTATCGGATTTATTTTTAAGATTGCTCTTGTTACCAATGGCTTTCAAGATGAGAATGATACCGGGTACCCTCTTCATAGCAACAACATGACTGGAACTCTTGTGAATTGAATGAAAAAAAAATCACCCTTAGGTTCAAGGGAAATACCTTATCCTGCTGTTTTAACATCTATTTTGTATGAATTAAGGAAATGTAGGTGTAGGATGTAGTGTCTATTGTTGAATCCGAACAGCGATGGATTGTTGAAAGACGACGATTTTTAGATCCTCGTGGATGATGTGTAGTGCGCCGGCTCTGTAGCTGGGTAAGGAAAAGGATGCTGTACGAAGAGAAGGGAATGGAATGCGCGCCAAGTATGAAGTTGGACGTGCATTGAAATAAAGAGGAATGAACACATACAAGAATTATGGCCAGATAAGAGACGTACGTTTAATACTAGAATAAAGATGAGGTACAGGTTAGGTTAATACGATCGATCGTGAAAAGTTGTTAGGAGAAGAGATAGTAAAGGTGGGAGTTCTATTGTCTTGATAGTGTTGGCATCGGAGTTGTAGCGGAATTGTCTGAACGCGTGGATTCCGTATGGTTGGATTTCTCCCAGATACGTGGAAACCGGGTTCAGTGTGTGAGCCTTACTGCCAAGTAAGTGAGTTAACTTGGGGGCTATTCTCAGACGCTGTTAGACTCTCGACGAACAGACTATGGAAGACGTAGAACATGAGAGAAGGAAAGATGTTGGAAGAGTAGCCGGCCGCGAGGGCCGTGGCCAGTTAGGAATACTGGCGCCAAGGAGCATTGGGCGAGTGAGAATGAGAGAGAATGGCCTGCTGGAGAGGCCGGGGCTAGTAGCGTACCCAGCTAAGGGTGCTGGAGATAATACTATATAATTACTGTCCCACCGCAGCAATATGTGACACAGGGTCAAGCTTAACGTGGGGAAAAAACAGGAGCATACCTTCCAAAAATGGCTCCAGCCAACGGGGAAAGACCCCGCAGCTGGGCCGAGTAATAATGGGAGAGCCTAAGGACGAGTCCAAAGGCTCCCCAATGCGCTTAGCAAACGCAGCCTCAGCGTAACCTCATTGGCTAACGTTTGCACCGGCGCACTCGGTCTTTGATACACTACAATCTCCAACCCATTCGACAGGCAACTGTCAGTACCGACTCCTCGGTCTATGCCGTGGAGCAGATACTACACTGCCGAAGAAAAGGCCAGATAAAGGTGTAATTGCATGATATGCTGGAGATAATGAGCATAAGACAAGCGTCCAGGGTTTTTATAGGGGTCGTCAGAGGAAGTGACGTTTTGGATATTAAGCTAAAAGAGTTTCGTACTAAATTCCTAACTAAAAGTATAGGAGGCACTACATAGGTGATAGTTAATTATGGATTTACTTCATTGAAAATAACCTCTTGACTGGAGATGAAAAATAAAATCTTGTCCTTTCTATGGTCAGACCTACCTTCATCTCTCAAGAACTCTTCCTTTGAAATACACATAATGTGCATTGTCATGATGTAGAGGGTAAGTGAGCTGTTCTTGTAAGTCATTGTTAGGACAGAATTTTCCGAGTGTTCCACAACTGTAGCTTTTTACCAAAGTTCATAGAGTTCAAGAAGTGCCTAAATTCATGATTCTCGTGCTTCTGCTCTTCGAGGTTTTGTAGACTAAATTTTGTCCAACTCTTGAAGTGTTGGTATAGTCAGTAAGGCAGACCTCCATTTCAACCAGAAATATTTGTACCTTATTTAAAATCGTGTATGATTTCACAGTACATGATTTTTGTTCCTGGGTGGTAAGTGTTATTTCATAATTACTCTTATGATGAAAAAAAGAGTACGGCAAATGGCTATTATTCCTTTCAAACTTCACTTTTGTGACCAGGATAATGATATTCACGTGTGATTGTTTTTCTTATTTGTGATTGAAAGAGCGCAAATTTGCCTGTTGTCCAATTGGGAATCAGTAGATTCCAAGATATCACTGTCCTGGTCACAAAATCAAAGTTCAAAGGGAATAATCGTCATTTTCTTTTCTTCTTATATATAATCACTTGGAAAATAATACTTATTAAAAAGTCAGTCTCGCTAGAGACAACTCCCATTGGAATATAAGGCTGGTGGCGAGGTCTTCGTTTCCTTTGCATTCATCAGTTTACCTGATTTGAAACTTGGAAGCATCACAAAGAACCAGAACTTTAATGTTTTTATGACTACCCCTCTGTCAGGAGCAAGTCTACTAAAGGGATATTTCCACCCAACCTAAAAGCTTTGAGAGTACTCAATTAGATGGTGAGTGCACAGGCAAATTGGTTACGATGAGTTTTCTCTGCACATCATTAGTACCAGGAATCGAATGTAGGACCTTGCGTATGTGTGAGGCAGACGTGCCAACCGTTGCACTATGTAAGCGGACATAACGCTTATTACTTGGCCGGGGGGAAATGTTGAGCTGTGTTATTAATCACTATTGGTTAAACGCTGACTTACCTTAAAAGTATTTTCTGTAAATGGGGAAGAGGTTGCAATGTTTGTCAAGATGTTTTTGTTTTTATTTTTTTTATTTTGGGTTAAAAAGAAAAAAAAAAACACTTGTGCATTTTTCTTCCAGAAATCTTGAAATGGGATTTCTGATTTGAACAGATTGGAGGATTAGAACATTCAACTCAATGTGTAATAATCTCACTATCAATAGACATTGTGTGTATACAAGTCAAGTTAATGAATTCAATTGCTATGAACTTTCAGCAAAGCAATTCCAATTGGATGGCATAGATATAAAAATTGAGACAAAAAGTAAAGGAGAAGAGTTCAATACTTGTATTTCATGAGAACCATTTGTCAGGGGTTCCAGACGAACGGTTCTCATGAAATACGACTCTTTTTCCCTGACATTCAGTTGTTTCTTTTCTAGTGATATCCAATTTTTATAGTGTGTACAGCATGTTTGAGAAAAAAATTACAAATAAATGAAATTCTTTTTATTTGTAATATTTTGGCTAAAAATCTTAATAATATTCACATGAAATCTATTTCTTGTTTGAGTGCAGGAAAACAGAATTATTTGCCTCCAATAAAATCACCAAACGTTGACACTTTATCAGTATTACTTATTCTGCATACATTTTTAGTAATTGAGCTTTTATGATAAGTAATCATCTTGCATCTTGGCTTATACTAAATAATAATCATGGAGGGCCGCGTTATTGATTTTTATATACTATGGAGGTCCAGTTTGCAGGTAAACTAGTGACAGTCTAAAAAGAAATCTATGAAATGAAAAACAATGGAATTATTCTGTGATTGGATGGGAAAAAAATGTACATGTTTTTTCCTAATATAAATTTGCTATGGTTGCTCACCCTAACCCTCCATTCTTCTTTCTCTTTGGATCATAAAGAAATATTGAAAATCAACTCTTAAATTCATGAACCTCTTTTAACCAACAGACCGTTTCAATGAATAGAATTAAAAATAATGGATCTAATCTGTGAATTGATTTTGAATGATTAAAAGAAAATTCCATGATTTAAGGGAGATAATTTCAAATTCATTTCCCTAGACACAGAATTGATCAAAAGGTGCTGTAAAATGAAATATTCTGCTGTGAAGCATTTTTCATGCAGCAAAGAAAGTAGAGTTGTCAAGAAAATCAAATTATTTCTTCTATGATTCTTGTCAGTATGAGAAATTAGTTGTTAATGTTCCTTGTTGCGCGGTTGATGTTTCAACATTCCCCAGCTTGAATTAAATGTTATTTGACAAAAATTCACCCTAGATTTTCATTGTGATGGATTTTTAGTTGATAATGAAATCTTGCACAAAATAATTGTCAGATACTACTGGAAAAAATTACTCCTGAAGTCAGTAATCATAGAATAAATAAGAAAAAATAAATACATTAATGATTTTTTTTTGTATGTGTGTGTGAATATCTTCTAATGAACCAATGTATTGCCAATAAATAAGAATCGAAATTTCAATGAAGCATCCACTATGAAGTTTGAACACCATAGTTGCCAGATTATGTGAACTTGAGTAGAAGATAATTTCAGGTGAGAAGCATCTAATCAAAAGAATAACTTTCGACCAAGTTTCAAGTAAATCTAACTTGAAACTGCTGAGAAACAAAACGGGGACGGACGGACAGAGCTTCTTACGAGGACGTCTCTAGAAACGCATTTCTGTAATTCTCAAATATATCTTATTGGATTTTAATGGAATAGTTTTAAAAAGAAAACCCTTTGAACACATGATCAGAGGAAGAATATCAGTAAGGAAAATATCTTCGTCTTACAATTTCTGATTCTCATTCTGAATGATCCAGTAATGAAGTGTTAAAGGAATAGATATTTGCTTAGCTTAATGGCGAACTCGGCCAGGATCGAATGCAACGGCTTGTTAACCATTACTCTATGACAGATGCCTACGAATGATAAAATATATTATTCATTTGATAGTTTTTCACTATTCTATCTATATAATGAACAGTGCGACTATTTCTATTTGTTTCACTGTCTGTAACCATGTACTCTTCCACTTGAAGGTAATAGTTGTGCTGATAAAGATGTATTCTTGCCACCACTTGAATAAGTTCAGTAGTTTCTTTTCTAGAAAAAAAATCATCTCAAGAGATCCAAATATATCCGTAATTTTTTTTATGGTGGTTAACCAGTTGTTCATGAACTAAACTTTCGTTCGAGACTTCACTAGATTTTAGGTAAGCTTCATGCCGACCTTGAGAGTTGTGGAGGCCCTGGTTAACAGTCCGTAGAATCTTTGAAATATAAATAAACTTTATATCTCGATGGTGTAATGGAAAACAATCAAATTATGCGCCTGAAGATTTCGTTGGAATAATATTTTACGCTTTTTTGTAATTGACACTGTTTAATTCAGATTAATGAACAATGTTAACAAACACAGTAGAATCTTCAAGAAATTAAAATATTGATATCGTTGCTGTAAATCATCTTGTTTATCTACAATGTGGTATTGTTTGTATTCGACAAGACTAGAGAATATACTCGAGTACAGGAGCCAATTGGGAGCAATTGGTCCAATTGGCTTAAAGCCGACCCTGATTAGGATTAATTTAGAATTAGAGCATGAAATAAATTTTTACAGAACATTGAAGCTTTTAAAAATTTTTTGGATTCTCTAGAAGGTAAAACGAACAAGTTAACACTATTTTCTTCACAATACTAATGATAGTTCATTATAATATAATCTTAGCAGGGCAAAATATCTTGATATTTTGTAGGTTGTAGGAACATTGAACTTCTTAGGACTCGGGACATTTTAGAATTTGAATGTGCCAGGGATTTATTGATGAAATAGGGCTTCTTCAAGGTGCGACTTGAATTTTGATAAATCGTTAAAGAGCAAAAATATAAGTCAAATAAAGCATCAAACGAATCACCAGAAAGAACATTTTTTCCTGAAATTAGGTTTGAAAACATCTTTGAAGAAATCATTTTGTCCTCTTTGATAAATACAGAAAATTTTATCAAAATCTGATGAATAGATTATTTTTCGAAAAAATCTATAATCTTGGTATATGCAAATTATCACGGTTATTTTTTGTTTACATTGTCACGACTATGATCTATTCAACAAGGTGTATAAAAATGTTTTTTAATGTAAGATTCTTCTTGAATTTTTCCTCTTACTATTGGTATGTAGATTTGGACGATAAAATTAAAATTTTTTACGAGTTGTTTTATTTTTGGTGTCAATTTCCCCGTCGAAAAATTTCAAAATTGTGCTGACATAGCTAGAGGAAAATATTAACTGGTTTATACACTTGTCTAATCAAGTATTCTGTCCATTTTATCTTACATGATGTCTTTAGACATATGAATATATTAACAGTGATGGAAAGGGGGTGTATACCCATGGGCATCCGTATACAACTCACTAAATCAACTCATTTGCAATACAAAAGTAATTTAAGTAATCTACTCAAAATAACATCTGTGAACAATTAAAGTTAAAAAAATTACTTCCTATTTTCAAAATTTAGTCTTCTTTTTGCATAACTTCTGATTCCTTCGAGCTATCGAGAAAAAAATAAAAAGTTTTGTTTCTCAGTCCATGCTCTTTCAGAAAATGCATTAATTAGAATCCTACAACCCGTGAAGAAAAATTTGATTTGATCACCCTTATTGTAGCGTAATCAGAAATAAAGAGTAAGTCTCTGCCGAATATATCCCTTTGTGCATCCCCGAAGTATATACTTTTGTACCTCCCGCCTGGGAAAGTGGCCGCGGACGCCCCTGGGTATACCTTCTCTTCAATTTCCAGGTTTTTGTATGTTCAATGTCTACCAGAGGAGACATAATTATTAGCAATCTTTTGTCAAATTTCTGTCAATAAAAAGAATCACTTTTTTATCGATCACAATCATGCTTGCCTATTTCATTCTCTTCTCGTCAGAAGCGTGCCTAATGGTTTTTTATAGTGGAGTGTGCAGGTCTCTAATTTGCCAACGGTGTGGGCATGCAAGTCGAATAAGGGAGGAAATTTTCCAACCGGAAGAGCATTGTGGGGTTGCACCTGTCCCCAGACTAACCTTAAGTACCCACCCTGTTTCTCATAATAAACAGCCTTCTCGTACGTATATCCAGTCTCCCAAACCCATTTCCATTACTGTTCGTAAACGAATAAGATATACTCAATGGTGGGAAGAGAACCGTTAGTCTTTGTTTTGAGAAAGTCTGATCGTTGATCTATAAAACCTGTTCAAGCAGATATCGCAGTCCTCACTAATGCGTGTGTATTTGTGTGTGTGTGTGTGTGTGTGTGTGTGTGTGTGTGTGTGTGTGTGTGTGCGTGTGTGTGTGTGTGTGTGTGTGCGCACGTGTTTCTGCTTCACAGCTGTTGCTCGGAAATTCAGCAGGTGGTTACGGATATTCTAGTCTTTGGGGCCTATGTGTATAAATAATAATAAATTTTAATCCCAATCCCAGCACTGGCTTTCCCTCTCCCCCCTGTCTCTCTCTCTCACTCACTTTCTTTTTTTCAACCCCTCACATTTACCTTGCTACGTCTCTCTAACATCTCCCTCTCACTCTCTCACCACCCCATGCGAAATGGAAGCTGTCAGTTTCATATTAAATGTGATTCGCAGACTCATTCACTGAAGTCGTGAGGATTCTATCAAGAACAGTCAACCAAAACTGTCAACATAGGTTTCTTCAGTTTTCAAGTTGGTGCGGCTGATTACGTACGTAGGTATGACGCATACAAGTCGCGCCAATGAAGCTAGAAGGCTGAACATTCAAATATTTTTTCCTTACTTCAAAAATTCCCCTCAAATCTGTTTTAGGATGTCTGTGTCAATTTGCAATGTAATTTAAAGCTAAATTGATCCCTTTGTGTCCGTTGACTTTTCTAAACCTTTTTTTCCAGTGATCACCGCTTAAGAAAATGTGAGAGAAGTAACTTATTCATCGATCATCCCATTTTGCAATGTTTTTATTGATCACCCCAAGACAGAAGAGGTTGGCTACATGGCAGTTTCTATTGAGTGACTAGGCAGACCTGTTAAAATTTTCTGTTGCTGTTTGCCCGATTTTGAAACGAAAGTAATTTAAGATCGCCATTGTTTTTATGCATAAACGCGTTAGACACAACAAAATGACTTTTTATATTTGACATTCCAACTGGCTAAAGCAGTAGTTCTTGACCTTTTACCCTGCATGCCCCACCCCTCAAAAGCTCCAAAAAATCTTATGCTCCCCCACTCTAGAAGAAAAACAATTTAGTTATATATCATGAGGCAAAAAACAAATTTAGTGTTGAAAACGTGTTATGATTTGTTGAAATCAGAAATTTACCAAAAATCAGTTTTAAATCAAGTCAATTGTATTATTTCTCGTTCATTTGAATTTTTCCTCCTGGAAACTTTTTTTTCAATCAAGCTCTAAAAAATTGTATCAAATGTATGGCGTGCAGTGTTTAAATCTATATCATCTATTAGTAAAATTATCAATCAAAATAGTATTGTATAATAAAAAAAATAATACTATAATACGATCAGCAATATTTCAGACTTTTCGCTCCTGACGCTGAAATTCCAAATAGTTTCCCAATATTCAATTAGCACGTCCCACTTCCAGAATCACTGGATTGAAGTTTGTTAGTTTTCTTATTAGCCATCCAATTATTTTGTTGTGTGTACAAAGTTGGTAAAATTGGTCATCCAATATCCAAAATGATGTGTTGGAGGAAAGGGTTTTGCATTTAGCCTTGAAGTATACATTGAAAAGAATCATAATTTGTAACCAACAATGCCCACTGAACAAACTACGTTTTTTTGTATTTTTAGTAAGATCTAAATTTATAGATATATTATTCTTACGGTTTATTCATAGACCAATAGTGCCTTCGGTATCCATGAAACATCGCCCTATGTAAAGACAATTTTTTTTCATCCGTAATGAATATTTGATTTTTAAATATATTTTTATACTATTTAACAATTTTTATAACTTTTTTACATACAACTATCAAGAAGTGAAAAATAAGCACCAAAGGGAAATAACTCTTACAATTGATTTCAAGATTACTCCCCTTGACATTTTCAACCTAAAATGAATCCGTATATACATAAAAAATCGTATTCTTATATTCCGTAGTTGAGTTTATAATTGTAGTCATCATTTTGTTACTTAAAAGCTTTCTGAAATTTGTAAATTACGAGTTTTAGTCATAAATCATCGATTGTAACAAAAATGTTTCCAGATCTGTTTGATATTGAACAGTTCAATCTGTAACCATTGCATAACCATAAGTTGTTCTTTACGACTCTGAACTGTTAATTAAGAAAACGAATCTGTATGAAAACCCTCAAAAGAAAAAGAAAGCAAATAATCACTCTAGGATAGAAAACTTTCGGTAGAGCGATAGAAAACTTTCGGTAGAGCAAGCTCAACTTTTAAGAACAAGAGATTCTAATTAATTATAAAAAGAAGGGTTTTAAACCAAATGCATCCTCCCGATACTCACCTATTGAGCTAAAACATGGAACCTAACCAAAAGATTGACAACCCTGCAACGTGCACATGAATCATGCTCAACATCATAGGGAAAGATCACATGACAGCACAATATATAAGTGTATTAGGGGGTTCAATTTACTATACAATTACGATGCGAAAATGGTCCCTGACTTGAGATTATATAATTCAGAAATTTAAAAAAAACATCAGAAAATGTCGAAAAATTCGAAGAACGAAACTATCTGATCAGACTTTCTTTCTTTAAAAAGTTCGTGTTTTTAAAAAAAAATCTGAACTCATATTGAGTGTGTATCTTCTCAGCTAGTCACAGGAGAGTGATCACATTGTAGCAATGGTAGGGGGAACGTGAACACTTCGTTGGAATGACGTCCTTGCTTAGATATAATTTATAGTTTCTCATCTAGCGATCTCCCTAATCCGCTATTCCCCTTTAGAAGTCCTCACATTCACGGTTTCTGATTTGAAGCCCCTTTGTTCTACGGGTTTCCGTTCAGAGATCATCTTTATCTTCATCCATCTTTATCACAACATGAGAATTCTATTCTTGTTTTACGTAACAATCACTAAATGTTTCTTTTTGAATACCAGTAATAATTATAACGTCTTATTCAGATATCCATTGGCCTTGAAGGCATCAGTTGACATTTAAAAAAAAGCATATATTTATCCACTTCAAAGTTTGATCCACGTTTTAAAAAATGCATTTTAATAGACAATATTGCAATAAGGGAAAAATTCAGATTTGTCGCAAAGTGTTTTTCTACTGATTTTCGATTGATTTCTACTGACATTCCCGAAATGATTTTCACGACCGCACAACATTTCATTTATGATAATCCTTCACTATCTAGATTTGAACATACTTTGGTGATCAGAAATTTGCAAGAAAATTGTTAAGCTATCTGCCATTGTAACGCGATTGTTTGGGTCCTATGAACCTAATCTCGTTACAATCGAGCTGCGATGAAATTCGACCATTTTGGAGTTACATTTTGCTATTCTATAGCCAGATTAATATTCTGGGGTCCACTATCTACCCACGTTATAACGCACACTGCACTATAACGAACAGCGCTATGACCATCCGCGTTATAACGGGGAGGGGCTGTATCGGGATTTATGTAGAGTTCCGAATTAAAAAAAACAAACCCTTAACACAGAAAGATAATTGTGTCTCCGGTTAACGAAAGTTCGCTTAACACTACTTCACTTTTTGATCAGACTTCAAGCCACCGTAGCTCTGAACTATGTCTGTGAGCATCTGTACTTTATCTTGATTAAATTCTGTATCAATTAGCTATATGTGTCCTAAGGTATCAGAAAAAAAAGACGTAAAAAAAAGAGTAAAACTGGCATTTTGGGGCACGGGAGCACTCAAAAAAAATTCTGCTTGTAAATCAATGGTAATTGCTTTTTGCCTGATGCCTTTTCGGTTTACGAAAGGTTTCATAAGAACAATCTACTCTCAGATAGCGAGAGAACGCTGTATTCAAACAATTATTTAAATAAAAAAACATGGTTTGTTCTTATACAAAACTGGTTTTTATCGTTATTCTGACTTCAATAAATACTCATGATTCTATGATATCTTTTCGTTGGACGCTTTCATTGCTATAACCTTTCTGATTGCATTGCATGGCTGCTTTACTTTTAAGAAAGAAAAAAAATATGCATGTTTATGTTCCAGATATAAATATCAGACCATTCTATGTTATCGTCCATGTATTAATGTAATATAAATTTTATTAAAATACATGTATATATTTTTCCCCTCGTAAACTTGATTTGAACGAAATACAGGTTTACCAATTCTCCGAAATCCGAAACGTTTACAATTGGAAGCGTTACAACTGGAAAATTACACACTTGCTCTCGCTGTGCAAAAGACGTGGCCAATTTCCAAGGCTCTTTTCAACTCATTCTGACTACAGTAAAAACTTGGTCATCTTTGTGTAACTCTTTAGAAACCTAAAACTACCAAAGTTGTAATACCTTCGCTTTGTAATGGTTCAGTGCACACAAACTTTATTTCATGCATAAAATTATTTAAAATAAAATTGTATGAGTGATATTTAGGCTGTGTTCAAGGTATATATTACAAAGAAATGGATATATAATCCAGCAGAATAATAGATGCATTATTGTTATTTGGAATTCTATTTGAACCGACAACCCTTTTTTACACAGTGAATGTGGTCTAGACGGCGAAAATCGAATAAACAATTAAATATCGGTTCAAATAAAGTTTGAAATAAAAATAACGCACTTATAATTAATTTGTCGGATTATAAATCCATTTCTTTATATAATTGTTCGCTTTGAGAAACATAAAGAGCAACTATAGACAAGATGGAAATTAGGTAGAGAGCATTAATTGGACCTCCTTGTTGGCTGCTTAGCTCAGATGGTAAGAACGGTGTGGCATTAAGACTGCCTCCTGTTGGTTCGATTCCTGTGGCAGCCTATTTTATTGTTTATTCTATTTACGCTGTCTAGACCAACTGGCATATTTACCATGTAGAAACAGGATGATGGTTCAAATAGAGTTTCAAATATAAACAACGCATATATAATCAAGGTATTATGAAACATGAATGTTTTTCAAAATTTTGACTGATGGCTTCTATCCCAAGACAAGAAAGAGAACATGCATAAAATCCGAAAATATGGAAAATCTGAAATACTTCTGATCCTAGGCCTTTCGAATAAAGGATACTGTATTTAAAGAAGTTTTAGGAATTAATGTTTGATTTTTAATTCATGAACGAAAATCACACCCGTAGAATTAGAGGGAAAATTGTTCCCTCTTGAAAGTTTAAAAATTGTGTGACGATTCGATAAAATTGATTAGATGTGTGAGGGAGAAAAGCAGAAGTTAAAATGTTCACCAGCAGTATCTCCTCAATTCAGCCGCATCCTGGCAGCTATTATAAGAGAATTAAATTTTAGGGACATTCCTTTAGTGAAACAACGCTAATCGATGGAAATATTCGATTGATCGGAAAATGATGTCCGATTTCAAAAGCCCAGTTTAACAATCAAATAATGCATTGTTCAAATGTTTTAATCTGTCAAAAGAGGAACTGCATAGACCTATACACTTTTGCCATTGAGAGACGCAGCATAATAGAGCACACTTCAAATCGACCAAGTCTTTGGTTTTCCGTTGAGTTCATGTGAAACCCATTTATAGAGTATCTTCACTTCTCTAATTTGCCCTTGATGATCTGACATTGTCTCACTATCAACCGCCTGTATCTGTGACATTTCGCTGACAGTTTGACGTGGCTTTTGTTCAACCAACATCTTCAGTTGTTGAGTTCCAATTGTAGATGAACGTTTCCTGCCTTCTCGATCGTTGGGACACAAGACTCCTCTTCGAAACTTTTGAAAACAAACTCGCACAGTACGATCGGAGGTAGTTCAATTTTCCATTACCCAATGCTAGTTTAACATTGGAAGCTGCTTTAGCTGAACTGTTGCTAAACTTATACTCATGCAAGAGGATTTACACAACTCCTTTTTTTATCTTCAGATTTAAGGGTCTACATTGTTTACAGATAACTCCGAAAATAAACAGAGAATTTCGACGGAAAGAGCATATCTTAATCATTAAAAAAAACTAGATATATCGACTAAATATTCTATCGTAATAATGTATGACTCGACTGAAAATCGGTATCCAGAATCGGCCATCATTTTCTGTACAACGTAATATAGATACTGCAAAATTTCTAATTTATGCTTCTTCAGCGTACCATAAAAAACTTCCGTTTCGTATTGTAAGATTGAGAGTTGCAATTCTATCGTAGTAAAAATACCTTCGATAAATGTTTCCTTAGTTGGCATTGATCTAACAAACTCATCTTGTATATCTAATTTTTCGTATCTTGAAAAGCGTCAGGATTGTGATAATTTAAAACTCTGATATGAAGAAAAAGAAAAGTTTGTACATTGTTCGAGTGGCTTTAAAAAGAAAGGTAAAGCGATTTAGACATTATTTATTCCCGTAAATATCATCAAGGGGGTGAAAATAGAAAATGGTTTCTATTGGTATGATTTTTTAATATAAAATCTAACATTCTCAATGTACTTTTCATTAGTTTTGAATACTATAGCAAACTGATTAAAGCAAAATTTCCAATTGTAATTTTCTTACACTAACCCTGCACAGGTTTCATTCTGTGACCCCAAGAAAATCGTATACTGTGTAGAGTCTCAGGCGTCAATTACCACGGGACAGCATCTCCCCATTGCACTAAGAATGAAGGGTTGTTTGGGTCCTCACTCTAAACTCGACTTTTTATCTCATTCCACCCTAGTGGGAAGGTGGGAAACTACCTAAATATTAGAAACATTACATTGTTCTTAATTTTCTTATTTCTCGATATTGAACCAAACTGAAGGTAAAACAGGTTTATCATTCAACAGAAATTGTCATTTGACCAACATCTTTTTGAGAAAGTAATCAATTGAAAACATGGGAAAAGAGGGTGATCAATGGATAAGTTATTTCTCTCATTTTTTTGTTGTGCAGTGATCACAAAAAAGGTTGAATTAAAAACAACAAACGGGCGCAAACTAATGGATCAATTCAGAATAAAGTTGGATTGCATACTGAACCCCCCCCCACTAAAATCTTACTCAAGGGAGGAATTTTCAAGAAACAAAAAAAGTATCTTGTGGACATAATAAGGAGTAAAGTTTGAAACTTTCAGCCTTCTAGCCCCATAAGTGCAACCTGTACGTGTGGTACAAACGTAGCCAGCCGGGCCAACTTGAAAACTGAAGAAACCTATGTTGACAGTTTCTTATTTGATCATTATAGAGTTTTATATATCAATCCTTATTGACGTGCTTCGAACAGTCCCAAAAAGCCTTGAGGGGGTTAGATTCGAAAACACCCGACCTACTAAATATCTAATTGCCCATCTTTATGTAGTGGACCCTCCTAGTGATGCAGAAGTAGAATCATATGTTATGTTATGCAAATCATGATAAATAAAGGTTCATAATTATTCATTGGTAAATATGTAGAAAGTTATTGGTCAATTTGGGGTGCAGAATATTTTTTTTAGTTGAGGAACAGACAGATGTATAATTTTTATGCGTATGAAACAATGTTCTATATTTATACAAAAGAATCAAAGACGGTGACTGGAGACATTTCGTCTAGTTTTATGTAATGGCCATCTGATGCCATCGTAAAAGTAGGAATTGAATTTCATGTTCTGCATTTTTTTTTAAAGTTCTGTCGAAAGGCCCAGACATTTACCAGCATTTCACTTTCAATTCTACTCTGTTGATATGCCGGAACTGCGATATGCACTGACAAATATTCTTTCTCTTTGTTTACAATGACTAGATCTGGTCCTCTGGCCTGGATTGGGTGATCCATTTGAATTTCTGAGTTTCATAGAACTTTATTTTTTATTCTTTACAACGGAATCTGGTTTGTGCATATACCATTGGTTTACATCGGTGATTCCAACAGTGAACGATACAGCTCCCTCTTTAGGGCGCTGGAAAACTCAACGGGGTGCTATAAGACAAGGGTCAGTAAGGGGGAGTCGGAAGAAAAGAGGTAGAGGGAAAGGGCAAATAAAATAAATCGAAACGTCCGATCCAATAAGTCGTATGTCTGAAAAGCTGAGTAGAGCTATTTGAAGTTGAAATATTTTCCGTTCTTTTCTGATTTAAAGAATTCAATTAACTTATTTGAATGATTTAATCACAATCAAATTAGCATAAATTCTATGTGAAACAAAATACTTACCATTGATATTCAAACAGCTTTTTTTGTAAGATCAGTTTTTCCGAAATATAT
>OY735200.1:82691138-82763638 GCA_963457665.1 Thysanoteuthis rhombus
ATACAATATATCTAATTTCCTGTGAGGAAAGAGGAAAATAATTCTTAAATATTCCGTTCCTTGACAATTGGATTATTTTTATCTAATTCGTTTCAGTTTTATAGTTTTGTCAGTGTAAGTTAAATATATTTTTGTGGGGTTGGGATGGGTGTTGTGTCACCTCTGTCATCAAATGGGCTTAGGGTGTAACAAAATAGCGCTCAGTCCGGTTTCAAAGGGAATTTCAGTTTTTACCAGCAGCTTTCTGGACGAGTAGAAGACAGAGTATATAAAAATGTTGGGGTCCACTAAGCATCCTCCTTATGTGACGAACCGCTCTATAACGAAACACATTATATCAGGGAACGCCGGTACTTAGACAGTTTACTAAATCTTGAAAGTTTTCTGATTTTTGTTGACGGAAAAATACCTGAAACATCAAGTGAAAATCAAGGAACGATGATGACGATGATGATGATGGTTGTAGAGGCGAAAGAACTACTGGAAAGAAAGAATGGTAGAAAAATAGAGAGGGGGAAGGAAAGGTGAAAGGAGAGGAAATAAAGAAAGAAGAAAAAGAGGAAATAAACTAAAAGCACTCAGAGAGCGCCGTACACTAACTAAAAACTGAATGAAAAGCAGTACTTATGAAAATGAAGGGGGATTGTTTTGATTTTCCATATTTCTGGCTATTGTTTATATCTCCTCAATATATATATATATATATATATATATATATATATATATATATATATATATATATATATATATATTTATATATATATATATATATATATATATATGAAAAAAAAATGCTCAATCGAAAGCAAATTTCTGGATCCGCCTAAAAAAGTAATCAATTCTTCCTTGGCACACTCTTCTACTCAATGTCATTGGGATTCATCGAGAACCTTCGGAGATAATGGTGTGGACAAACAGACAGATACGTATGAATACGTATACTTCTCCCAACTTGGCTGAGGTAAAAAGACAGGCAGTCTTGAAGAGGGCAAGTTAAAATGGCGGCTTGGTGAACAAAGTTCCCCTGGGAGAGATAAGCATAAATTCTTAATCAATGTGAGGTGTGACAGAATCCTGAAATGGAGATACCGAATGACGGCACCCGTCCCACTCCTATCATTTGTTTTGCCTCACCACTGACCAATGACCGGGGCCAAAGGGTCACCACCATTGGATTCCCTTTTGACCAGGTAACATTCCAGCCGATTGTCCAGTTCGATCTCTTGCCAAGTATGTCTCGAGCATTATCCAAATTGGCCAAGCCCTAGTAACCCGACAGAACCCGTTTCAACACTGTCCAGTATTCGAGATCCTTTTCCCGGCAGGTTATACTTTGACCCTCGAGTATGAACGGTAAGGGATAGACATCCTGCGGACTGTCACCAGTAAGCAACACTATTTGCTACCACAGACCTCTCCCATTATAGAGCGCGTGGTGGGGCCCAAGAAAGCCGACCGCGTTTTAACACAGCTGCAATATTTGCGGCACGAGATTATATATGAGGGCGATATTCAAGGGCAGGCGATTGATGAGTGAAAGACGGCTATTCGTAGATAACATTCCTCGGTCACAACTGCTAAATACAAAGATCTTGGTTATTCTTACAGAACTTTACCCCTTATACTCCCCTGATGTAACTATACGACCCAGTTTTCTGTCTTATTGTTGGTTTCAAGGAAATTGGTTGTTCAGTAGGGAGCAAAAACTGTAAAAACGAGCAGAATCGAAAGTCTTTTGTGGAAATCGTTTTTAATTCAGGGTTTTCTAGACGAGTGGTCAATAATATTGGTAAAACCATTCACCCGCTTTGTATCGTTAGGGTCTACCATCCCACCGTCTTACATCGTGAAATACGCTACAACGAGCTGCACTATATCAGGGTATGCCCGTATTTTGCTATTTGCAAAGTTTTGATGATGTAAATGGTTGGTTATCAGTATTTTGTCTCTGTTCATACCAGAACGTTTCTATTCAGTTGGTGATTAGAAATAAATATTTGATTCAGTATGTCTTACACTTTTGTTTTTTCCAAAGAGGGCACGCAGCTGCCCCTGCTGATACCGTGAGAAGAGAGCAGGAGGGGGGCGTCCCTGGGGTTCCGGTGCCCCTGTCCCTACAATATTTTACTATTTGGTCACCGTATTATCAAATTTTGTCGTATTTTTCGATGTGCTTGCTTTGCTTTTTAATTTGCTCGGCAAAAGGTATAGATCTGGTCTTCTGCCCTTGAATCTCAAAGCCCGAGAGGATTGTTGCAATGCACTTTCGGTGATCAGGTAATTATAGAAATTAACTGAACCTGAATATTGTCTATAGATAACGACGCCTAGGGAACATATAATTATATATTAACGTGCGGACACTGAAGTACATTTATTATCTGCGATGGCATTTTAATTATGATTAACATTGATGAATGAAGTAATGTTGATTAAAATACTGCTACATGTTGTGACAGTGGCTATAACTGCCGCGATGTCATGAAAAAGACGGTTCTTCTTGTCCATAGTCACGTTTTCATGAAAACAACCCGAAGTGTGACTCGAAAATAAAAGCACTTAATTTGAAATCGATTTTCTTGCCATTTATGAAAAAGAATTGCCGAACTATTGAGAGTATGAGACTATAAACGTGACCGTCATAAGCCACTTGGGTAGAATTTAGCCCCCACTCCGGGTAAAATATGAAACGAAGACACTTCCATTCTCAGTTTTGTGGACTTTTGCCAGAAATATCTGGGTACCTCAGTCAGACAGCAGACATAAAGATATTTCCCTGATCCGCCCACTTTTTGCTGGTATAACTGTCCAAGTCAGTTCATGTCTATTTATCTACCTGTCAATTTATCTATCTATCTGTCTATCTATTTATCTATCTATTTATCTACGTGTCAATTTATCTATCTATCAGTCTATCTATTTATCTATCTATTTATCTATCTATCTGTCTGTGTGTGAGTGCGTAAGAGATTGAAAAATTAGCCGCATTTTTTGTCAAACTCCCACTGAGTTTCTTTTATTCAATTTTCCCCACCCAGCACCAATGACTGTTTCAGACTTCTGGTTAAGACTAAGAAGTGAAAAGTTCAAAATTGTGGATAGAGAGAGAAAGGAAAGGACGGAGACAAATTGTTATATCTAGAATTATCTAGATTTTCATACAATTTATCTTGAAAAATATCTAGGAACTATTTTACTAAGCTCCTTCCCATGGCCAAATTTAGAGATCTTTTCCAGTTGAAGGAAATTTTTTTTTTTTTTTAGTCGAAAGTTTGAAAACTTATAAGCTTCAGTCAGAGTGGAGTGATGCAGCCAGTCTTGTTAAAAATGTTGATAAACCCTGACGCCACCACCTTTTGTGCTGGGACAGGAACGGCCTAGAGAGACTTGAATTAGGTAAACAATAAAAATATGCAACCAATGTCTTTTGGCAGCATGCTGTGTCGGGGTGATCAAATAAAAGATTGGAAAAAAAGTTACTTCTCTTGCCTTTGTTTAGCAATGATTACTAAAAAAAACAAAAAACAAAAAAACGGGCACGAGCTAAGGGATCAATTTAGCATAAAATTGCATTGCAAATTTACCCCTCACTAAAAACCTACTACGCTGAGGAATTAAAAAAACCCAAATAACTTGTTTTGTATAGATATAATCAGGGTGTAAATGTTTAAATTTTCAGCTCCCTAGCTCCTTTGGAGTGGCATGTACGCACCATACATGCACTGTCAGCCAGCCAGACCAACTTGAAAACTGATAGAAATTTATGTTAACAATTTATGTTGACAGTTTCGGTTGACAATTCTAAAAGACAAGATAAAAAGATGTAGTGAAGTCAGATTTTTTAACAATTGGCAATGGGCATTCACATGACTGATTACAAGCTCAGTCAGTAATTTATTGCGAACCTGCGACCAAGTCTGCAGAACCTTGTCACTTAAAGAACCCTGCAAAAAACAACCACTTGTTGGAGATACGTAGTGATCTCACCCACTAAGCTGGCCAGACTTTACCAGGCTCATTCTGGTACAAAAAAATGATGGTGGGGCATTTTGGGAGAATCGAACTCGCTACATCAGATCCGTGAGATCAACCTGCTAACAACCACTCTCCGGCGGATGCTCAAGATAGAAATATTACTTATGAAATTTTTATCTAAGAAGTTAGCTAAAATTGTATTGAGGGGGAAGACGGGAGAACGAGGAGGGCGCCAGTAAGTGTGGGTGGGAATGGTAGAAAATTGCGATTCGGGAACCCTCAGATCGCAAAGAACAACATTTCAGTGGAAAGAGATCCTCCTTTTCCTACGCTCAACAAAAGACACCTAATTAGTTTACCTTATGAAAGGCCTTCTGAATTAAAACAGTTAAGAAAAATAGATGAATAAATAAACAGGTTTGGTTCGTCACTAAATAGGAACCGTCAAGTGGCCCATGTCTTTTGGCAGCATGCTGTGTTGGGGGTGACCAGTTGAAAATTGGAAAAAGGAGCGATCGATGAGTCAGTTACTTCTCTCCCCATTTGTGGAGCTGTGATCACTAAAAAGTCTGAATTATCAAAAACGAACCAATACAAACTAAGGGACCAATTTATCATTACATTGCGAATTGATCTACATTCACTGCAAACCTATTTAAGAGAGAAATTAAAAAACAAACAAAAACGTATTTTGTTGACAGAAGGAGTGAAGGTTTAAATGTTCAGTTCTCTAGCTACAATGGCGCAGTCTGTACACGTGATCCATACATAACCATCTGGACCAACTTAAAAACTAATCGAAACCTATGTTGATAGATTTGCTGACAGTTTTGGTTGACGGTCTCTGATCGACGATGACAAAGGAAGAAGGACGTAAGATGTGTAATGTGAGTCGACTTTATCAAGTTCGTATGTTTTCTCTATGTTTTGCAAGATTCAAACGGAATATCTTATCATGAATTGTTAGCCAGAAGCGAATCTAACGATCTTCATTGCACAGCCTCTAATTTGCCGGCAAAGTGGGTGCACAAGCCGGGTAAGGGAAGAAAATTGCCAAAGAAAGAGCCAAGAAAAACCTTGGCGATTGTTACCTTTCCCGTTTCAAAATGGCCACCGTTCCAGCTGCAAGGCTAGTGTTTTTTAGGGTTAGCAGGGTTGTTGTTTGGATTAAGATCACGGTTATTGGAGCGGCAGCCATCTTGGAACGAGAAAGGTCACAATTTCCAAAAACCTTCGGCACGCCCCAGCTGGAAACTGAACAATCGGTTGCCGTGTAAAGGTTTATTTTTATGACTTTGAAGATATGTACGTTCTTCCTTCTGAGGAAATTATTATTTTTTTCGTATACTTTTGTTCTTTGGTATTTTTTTCTTCTAAACAATTGAACTGTTCAATAGAAAAATGATCTTTCAGTGAATTTTGACAACAAAAAGGTAACCGGGATTGGGTTCAGCTAAGTGAAACAATCAGACAATACATGCACGAGTTCCCTCCCTTGCTTCAAAAAGACCCCTAGATCTTAATCCCAAAAAGCTTAATCGGTAGATTTTATTTTGGTATTTCAACCATTCAATCATATTCATGCACATTATACACAGTATTCCAACTCTCTTACATTCATGCGTATTATATACGGTATATTCACTTGTCATACCTACAGAAATAAAAAAAAAGACACAAAGCCGTATTGTGTTGGTTTTAACACCCCAAATAACTGGATCCCTCGCTTTTTGGCGTTGACACTAGGGTATCACTTACGCTACCTCAATTAGTATACTAGGTAGTCACTGCCTGGGGACTGGGTGCAGCATGTCTAAAATCACCCACAACCAGCTGGAGGAATTAGTGGTAGAACTATTTGTCGAACAGGAAGGATGGTGGCTGGTGATTGGGGAAAGGAAAGGTTTGCTAGTTGATGTTCCCTTTAAATCAGTTGTTTTGGAACTTCGAAAACTCAAGGATCCCTTCTATAAAGGAAATATTCTGGCAGATCCCTATTCTTGAGATTTAGTTTTCTGACTTAAATCAATGAACTACGATGATAAACAATTTTTACCTTTAAAAATCATATTCATTCTAAATTGATTACATTTGTTCGAATTCTAAGATATTGTACAAATCTGTTTATAATCATCATGTTTTTTAAATTGCTGAGAGATGGATGAAGTACCACTGCCACAAGATTCACAAGGTTTGATTCATAGGGAATACTGCACTGTGACCTCCGAGCATTATTTGTCAGACCCCAACACCCAACCATTGCAAATTTTAGTAGTTAGTGTGTACAAAAAATATTATGCTTTGAATTATTCTCCCCAATAACAAAAGTATGTTGCACACAAAATACTTGTACAAATGCGAATTTCATCCTGAAAATATTCCATTTTCAGGATGATTTGGGCACAGACCATCATGGCTTATAAAACTGCATTGGTAGGTTTTAATGTACTAAAAGAATGATTGTATTCTTTGGAATAATGGAATTAAGATTTTAACCTTTACTCTGAAGTACTTTGTTCAGTTTGTTTTCCCATTAAATAAATTCATTTTACTTTTATTTAATGCAATACTGAAATGAATTAATAACGTGCATCACAAAACCGAGTTTCTAGTTGGCAGAAATAGTTAGCTAAGGTATATTTAAAATTTCAATTATAATATATTATTATACTTGTGAGTATAATTAGTTATTACATTATTTTAGATTACCAACCTTTTGTGCGCACATCAATTTCCTTAGTGCACTGGTTACAAAACGTGTGCGCTCTAGAGGGAACAATGCTACCGATATTGACAAAAGATGGGGAATCTAAATTCCGGATGTTCGAATCTCTGGCTTTCGCGCGCTTTTGCTCCCCCTCGTCATTCTCCTCTTTTCTAAGTCACATATGGCTCTGACGTCACACACGTATTTTTCCCCATTTCGGGGCCACCAAGTCAGGTGGCTGGCGTTCTTATGGCCTGCCTGCCTGCCTGGCCCGGGTCAAACAGGCGGCCGCTTTTACATCAGCCGAAATTGCTTAACTGCGAACGGCATATGAGGTCAGAATTCGATAGGATAAAAGGTCACTGTGAGTTAGGAATGTAGATCTAGAAATCCTTCGAAATTTATCAAATACACACACACACACACACACATGCACACACACACACACATATATATATATACATATATATATATATATATATATATATATATATATATATATATATATATATATATATATATATATATATATACACACGCATATATATTATATCGAATTATCAAATATAATTCACGTTTGCTTGCAAGATGTAGATGTCCGTTATCATCAACCCTTAAGTAGTTTTTCATTTCCTTCCTACCTTTTGCTTTTCATTCTTTTCTTCTACATAGCATTCATTCATTTCCTCACATTCATTCTATTTTCTTCTTCTTCTTCTTCTTTTTCTTCAGACGTCTTCTTTTTCTTCTTCAGACATCTTCTTCTTCTTCTTCTTCTTCTTCTTCTTCTTCTTCTTCTCCTTCTTCTTCTCTTTCTTATTTTTCTTCAACTTCTTCTTTGTACTTATCTTCTATTTTATTTGCATGAAGTAGTTTCTGATTTCCTTCGCTTTTCACTCTTTTCTTCATTGATATCATACTTCCATTTTCATTCAGTCATTTAATCTTTTCTTTTATTTTTAACTTCTTTACTCTCATTATCTTTGTATATTTTCTTGCGGTTGTTGTTGTCCTTCTTCTTCTTCTTCTTCTTCTTCTTCTTCCCTTTTTCATTCATCTTTTCTTCATTTCCCGATGTCGATTTTCAATCATCCATTGCCTATAACAGTTGTTTTGCATCTTATTTGTTAGAAACCGTCGTCCAAAACAGTCACCAAAGCTGCTAAAATAGATTTCTTCAGTTTTCAAGTTGGTCCAACTGGCAATATATGCATGTGTCAGGCGTACAGGCCGTACAAAAGGAGCTAGATGGCTGGAATTTCCAACATTTACTACTTAGTTTGTCTACAATATATAAAAAAAAAATTTTTTTTCAGTGATCAATGCTCAACAAACAACGAAAGAAAAAACCTTTCCAGTTATCAACCCTTTTTCATTTGATCACTCCCCAAACAGCATGCTGCCAAAAGAGTCTCATAACAGTTTCGATTGAATGAATAACTAGACCTGTTTTTTTTTTATTCACCATTATTTCTACTTTTTTTTTCTCCATCTTCTTATTTCTCCCATCAAAATGACAATTATTTTGCACCAAAAACCTTTCAAAATATGGCTGCAATAATTTTGTAAGGGGTTTCAGCAAGAAATTTTCGATTCATTTAAGCAAAGTACTTTGAGAAAAGTCTGAAAATCAAACCATAGATGCACCAGTTCTTTTCTTGTGTGAAGATCTGGCAAGGGCAATGTTGAAAACTTCGTTTTCTAGTTACCATCTAAAATTGAGAGAAAAACGTATTGAAACACTTAAAAACATTTACATCCAGATATAAAGTGCACCACAAAACTTGGAACTCAAGTGAAAGTTTTGAATAATTTCATGATTACCTGGGATAAATTCATTACCTTTTGTGAATATAAGGTTGGTCACCTGGTAGACACTGTCTAAGAATAAAAAGCAGCGTTCACGAATTGAGTATTTTAAACTAAATATTTACTCTTGGTTGAAATCTGTTAGACAGGCAGTATTAATCATCATGTATGATATGATCGGACAATTTTCTGGTCTTTTTTTCTCAACGTTCGGCCATGTAGCTTTCGGCCTTCGTCTTGTGTTGTTGGTTCAAGAGTTCTATGGAATCACTATCCAGTATGCATCCCCGGTTGAACTGGAGAGGTCATATCCATTCGTCGTATACACGGGTTGTGTTGTCGGGGTACTTTCGAGTTTCCTCCCTTGCATTGGATGTTCCACATTTTGCTTTTTCAAGAAGTCTGATGAAGAGAGGCTCGCAGACGCTTTTGATATCAATGCCTGGTCAGCTTATTGGTTCGACTGAAGAAACATTGTGTGATGCTTCCTTTAATCGAACCAATTAACCGACGAAGCACTGATATCAATATCATCTGGGATGTTTTGGAAAATTCAAACCTTTGGTTACAGAATTATACTGCATCTTGCATCGTACATCCCCACTACCCTTAAGCTAAGAAAAATCAACACAACTTTATTTTTTCCAATAACCCTATTTTGTTGAAGCAATGAGCAATGCAAGGGAGGTAACGCAATCTATTTTTGACAGTTATTAAGGGCTATTGTATATTTTAATTGAGTCACGAGCTAAAATATTTAAAAGATTATTTATTCAGCAGCTCTGTTCGTTGGTCCAAATGAACAGTGCATTAGTTACAATAAACGAAGCAAATCAGCGTTGATTTTATACAAAACTTACAATCCTTTTCAGCGGAATCTGCCGTATATACGTTACGGTAAGAATGTGAAACAAGAAATTTTGTGTTATCCACAGGGATTCTGCGAAATCCCTGAACATTTTAGTGGTTTAATGAAATCCCCAGTTCTGCAACCAATGTAGTAATGGTTAACAAGCTGTCGATGCTGATAATTACTACTGTAATGAGTTCGACACTCACTGGGTGACCTACCACTGCGACTTCTTGTTAAACTAAACTGTTTATAACCAGTAAATATTGAAGAAGAATATAAATATTTATTGAGTTTAGCTTAGTTTGTCACAAGGCCACCTTATATATATATATATATATATATATATATATATATATATATATATATTCACTTTCTAGCCGCATTCATAAAGAAGCACGTCTTTACCTAATGAAATCGGCAACACCATAGAAGGCCAACTAACACCAGTCACAACCAATTACTCTTCTGCCGACTTTTATTTGGGCGCCTTTGCACAAAGGGTCTTTTGTAATGTGGCAATAGTCTGTATGAGTCGATATTTGATCCTGCCGGCCCTTCGGCCACTTCGACTGACCAATTGGATAGCCAACAGACACCCGGCCTTACCCTTCACTTTCCCACATCTCTGCCGCCGACACCACGAAGCCTGGCGTTCGGACCGCCAACACCACCACAAAACCCCCACGTTCGCAACTACCGTGCCCGCCCCCTGTCCTGATGGGTTAGTCGCTGGGCAGGTCTCTCTCGCACCGTCCTGATGGGATGGTCGTTGGGCAGGTCTCTCTCCCTTCGTCCGTTGCATTGGAGCTGGTGTGGGTAGATCTGGCTTGGCCAAAACTGAAGGTAAAGTCTCTACAATGGACATCATCAACTTTTAGCATTTGAATAACAAAATACGGATATGAGCAGAATCCGGTTTAAGTAGGACTTGTATATATCTGTTAGCCTGGGTCACTCTGTGAGGTGGCTGGAGAAGATATTAAAATGGACCGGCCCACAATAGATGGTGAGATGACATAAATCAGTATACTTCTGCGTTTTAGCAAGGTTACCCAACATTGTTCGGTTTTGAATAAACATCATTAACTTTTTGCGGCTTTTTCTATTTTGTCCGATGAATATTCGACGTAGCATTTGTTAAACACGAAATAGAAAGTAAACGGTGAATGACCGAGAAAAATGAGACAAGATGCCTTTCAAAATGAACCGAAATTTGAAGTTATCTTTCATTTCGCCCTTTTCTAACTTGCGATCGAAATATATATCGACCCATTCAGATTCGGAGTGTCGTGATAAGAATTAAAGATAACTCACCATCAAAGTCAATAATTGAACAACCGTAGCGTCAAATTTTGAAGTCATTAAAAAAAATTCAGTCAAAGGATAAATATGGTCAGAATGAATTCTATTTATGGCACCGCCGGCGTTTTTCACTGGAAAACACCTGAAATAGAATACAAAAACATTTAGGAACATCGGGATTTTGGAGAATCTAGATATTATATATAAACCCGCCAAAAAAAGTCACCCAAAGGTCGAAAAGGCCTTCCCCCACAAGCAACTAAAAAGCCTTTTAAGACGGAATCTAGAGGAGTACCGATGCCAATTTTCAAGTCTGTAGACCAAGCGGTATGACCAGGAGCGCTGGAACACTCGAACAAACACACACACACACACACACACACACACACACATATATATATATATATATATATATATATATATATATATATATATTAAAGATGGAGCCCTTCACCATCTTTCGTGGCTACGTTTGTTCAATGAGGAGGAGTGGAACTAGTGATAAAATAATAATAGTAAAAATATTCTTGTAAAAAATTTCAAAGAATAACTTCAGACAGTCAATCAAAGATGGCGTAGAAAATCTCGTATTGTGGGAACGGCTTCTTTTTAATGTTCACGTTTGTCCAGTGAGGTTGAAAGAAAAGAAGAAAACAATTTATTTATTTTTGCTTCGAATTACCAGCAACTCGTTGTGAATCTTTTATTTCAAAATCCTCGTTCACAATTTGATTTTCCATTATTCATGACGCTATTCAGCAAATCGGTTATGACCAATGGGCACATTACACACCTGGATCGATTGACAAAGCCACATGTTACCAACAACTGGACACTTGGCTTCCAAAATTGGTGTTAAAATTTTTGAAAGAACAACCGTAGCCATCAAAGATGGCGGAGGATTTTATTCATTTTTCTTATTAGTGCATACGTTTGTTTGTGCGTCTCAGCACTTTTGATCATAATCCTTTGTCAACAGACTTGAGAATTGGCATCAGTACTTCATTAGACCCCTTCTAAAATATTTTTTTCAATTTTTTTAAAGCTTTTTTGTTTCACTTTTTCGGGCCTTATTTCAACGGATTTGTTAATGATATCTAGATTCCCCAGAATCTAGATATTTTTAGATGTTTTTTTTTACTCAGTTTCAGATGTTTTTCAATGGAAAACACCAATTTATTCTTACCATTTATATTCTTCGGTGGAATGTTTTTTACTCGACTTCAAATTTTAACGCTACGGTTGTCTGCGATGGCGAGTATTTATTGATTTATTCATATCTGACTGTTGCTTATAATATTGTTCATTTTCACTCACTCTCTCACACACGCCCACACTCCCACATTCGTAAACATGCATAAGCATGGGTGTCTGCGCGGGGATGGGGGAGTAAATGCAGTAATGCCTCCCCCACATCAGACCTTACATCGAATTATAGCTAATAAAGAATAACAGTACACTACGATTGTTTTATGTAAGCCAAGCTTAATATCCTCACACAAGACTGTATTATTATTTGCTAGTAACAGGGTTGCAACTTGGATATTCCAAATAATCGCTTTTGGTGCCCCCCTCACTGAAATATATACCCACCTCCGGAAAAATGGCCACAGACGTCCTTGCACATAGGTTCATATATAGTTATTGACTAAACTCAGCTTATTCTGGCACAATGGTTAAATAGTTGGGCACTGAGTGAGAATTGAGCTTAGTCCAATTGCAAAATTGTCCTTGAGACGAGCTTGCTAGTCATCTTGTTACGGTCGGCATCCATGATATTGTAAATAAACAGTTTTAGTTGCGGTTGTTGGCACTCTTGAATCTTTGTACAACATCCATAATATCTCCACAAATAAATGAAAATCAAATATGACATTTCTGAGTGCACTGACTGAAATGTTATGAAGAAATAATCTTTTGTATAAAAAAAACTGCATCAATTCACATTAGATAGTCTTTGAGCACAAGTGTTTGGGAACGTGTGTCTAGTGTCCTTGCCCCCTCTTCCCCAACCTGTTGAACAATGAATTCTTTATGGACGGATCTCGTATTTAGACTCACATGCAGGAATTTCAAAGAAGAAAGATATGATCTGGAAAGTAAAATTGTCACCTTTGTTTGATATTTCGTCACACGCCCTTACACAATGATGACTGTCCCCAAACGTTTCTGGTAGCCATCTATAAGCTTCTTGCATCTGCCTGCTGGTAGTTTCTCTTGTTCTTCCACAGCAATTTGTTCAAGCTCTTGAATGATTGGTTCTTTTCCTTTCAAGCTACATTTCGTCATCGATAAAATAATTGTTTGTGATGTATACATATATGTGTGTGTGTATGTGTGTGGGTAAAAGTTCACAACGCTCTATTTGAAATCTAGAGACTGAATACTCTGTTAAAAACCTGTTTTTCATCCGAAGCTTTTGCTCATACCTAATACATATATATACACCCCGTATATATATCGTGTCAATAAAACTTGGATGTTCTCTTGTATACATAAACGTGCAGCCTCAAGTACACATACAAAAACATACCGTTTTAAAATCTATAAACATATTCATGTAGCTATCCAAACACTCAGATATGTAATCATACAATCACACACACAAGCACGCACAGACGCACATATATTCATGTATGTATCTATGTATGTGCATGTGTTTGTTTTGTGTGTGAATACGTTACTACTTTGGTGACATTCGCCATCTTACAAGTTTTGTCAAACGTGCACATGACCGCGGGACGAAGCAAAGGATATTAAATATTTACAAAGCAATATCATGAAGTCAAGTCAAGAAACACTTTTCTTTAAACAACTTTTACTCCCTACCCGGTTCCGCCGCCACACCGGAGAAGTTCCACGCTTAAAAGAAAAAAAAAACTGCAACACACACCGAAGTCCTAAGTTTCACAAACATGGCGACGAACATCAACAGATTGTGCAAAAGAAAGCAAAAGTAACTTTGAAAAAAGAGAGACGACTGATGATTCTTACCTGAAGAAGATAAAATTAAAAAAAAAAAAAGATTCGAGAGTAAAAAGAGCTTTATCTATAACCTTATCAGTTGACTTTTCTTTTACCTCTTTTTGTTTTGCTTTGGCGGTTTTTTTTTTCGAACAGGTGTATCAATATGCTCACTTTACGCACACATGCAAAAGCACTACAAGTTCCACCACCCCACCACTTCTTTAGCGACCCTCCACCCCCTCCTCGCGACAGCTTTTTATTTATTCATTTTTAATCTGGAAAATAATCCCTCCCAACTAGTAGAGAGAGTTGGAAGTTGGAGACAGAGGCAGCACACGTTGCTTCTTTCGGCGAAAACACATTCGATTCTAGATGCCCTTCTGTTGACAGAATTTCTGCACTTACTGTCTAATGCAGTGGTTTTCAAAGTGCAGGTTTTCAAATAGTACGATTGCTGTATGAATTAATGTAACTAAATATAAGGCGAAAAACACATTGAATCATAAGTTTGTTGAACAGTGCAGTTTTGAACCGCACGGGAGATTTGGAACGAATTAATTGCAATAGTTAACGTATACCCCGCAATACATTGTGTAGCGCGAGATTGATAAGTAAGGGGTTGGGTGTAGTACGGTTGCTGTACAAATTAAGTTACTAAGTAAAAAAAAGAATTATATTTTGGATCAAATTGACTGCACTAATCAAGGTATACGTGTATAACATATATGCGTATTATCACGTACATACAGACACACGCACACACTCATATTTATCAAAATCTCCAAAATAATACATTAAATGTATTTTACACACACACACATACACACACATACATATACTATATATATATATGATATATATATACATATATATATGATACTTATGCATATATAAAAAGTGGGAATCATAAGGATATATACCCAGGAAATGTTAACA
The DNA here is from genome assembly GCA_963457665.1 of Thysanoteuthis rhombus. NCBI lineage: Eukaryota > Metazoa > Mollusca > Cephalopoda > Oegopsida > Thysanoteuthidae > Thysanoteuthis > Thysanoteuthis major. The sequence goes on from OY735200.1 coordinate 82,705,688, forward strand.
TTTCATGTGTAATGCAGTCATAAGCAACCAGCAAAATTGTTGTTCTTGAAATTATGAAAACAAAAACTCCATTGACATTTGAAAAACGTACTTTTCTATTATCTAATCAGGGTTCATTGTTTTTAAAAACCTAACGATTCTAACCAATAAATACTGTATGGATGAGGACAATCTTTCAGATTTACCTCTTTTCCCCCTTAAAATACAAAAAAAAAAAATGCATGCGACTTTTTACCAATAATATTTACGATATATATATATATATATATATATATATATATATATATATGACGTATGTATTTATGCATGTTTGTACTCGGATATATCGATGACTATGCTTCATAGAGGAAAAGCAAAGGCATGCTCAAAATCAGCAGGTCTCCAATTAGCTACCGCACACATCTTTTGATCGAACTTTGCGAGAAAAATTGTCGATTTCTTTGAGGTCTGCGCTTAAAAGAAATTCCCCTCTTTATAGTATCAGAGTAATATAGATGAAACTATACATATATGTCTCAAAATATTGTAAAACATTGGAAAACACTGAGGAACATTACATTAACCAATATTGGGAAATTTCTAGAATTTATATATATATATATATATATATAGAATCAGCATAATCTGGGGAGAGTTTTTTTCATCTTGAAAAAGAAAAAAAAAAACAAAACTTAATACAAAGGTGGAGGTAGGGGGGAAGTCAACACTTTTTTTTGTTTTCATTTCTTACACTTCTTCCTAATCGTCAATGTATTTCTTGTTCAATGCTGAGTAGTTACGGGAAATGTAATTGGAAGAACAGGTTCGAACTCCGACACGGAAAGTTTTAATTTTCAATTCCATATGCTTCTAGACTATTTACGCCAAAAGTGGGCACATGAATTGTCAGCTTTGTGAAAATTAATCTTTAAGCTTTTAGGAGGGGATACCCCGAGCTACCCGAGATTGCGAACCTGTCTGCGTTGGTCCGACTGTTGAGGTTGTTTCCACATTCACTTAATTTGATTTCATGAAATCTCTATAATGTACCATTTGCTTTCTAGTGTTGTTAACTTAAGAGTTTTATTCACCCCGGGCAACACTGGGTATCCAAGCTAGTATGTATATATATATATATATATATATATATATATATATATATATATATATATATATATATATAATTAGGAAATGGATATATGATCCGACAGAATGATTATAAATTGCTTTATATTATAGTGAAAATCTTATCTGATTGCGTTATATTATACTTACCGTTATTACATGGTGAATGTATCACTTGACCCCGATAGCAAATAGAATAAACAATTAAAGATGATGGGGCTGCCGCAGGAATCGAACCTGTGACCGATAGGGCAGCTGCTTCAACGTAGCGTTGCTCCTACCATTGCGCCACATTACTGTTTTAGCACAATGGTAAGAGCAACGCTTCGTTGCATAAAGCAATTACTGCACCATTATCCTTTATGGACAATAAGTTTCCAGCTTCCAAACCGCCAAAAACGACACTTTTTTCATAAACGAAGGATTGATTTTTATCGTTTGCAATTGCTGACTAAAAAGAAGGAATTAATTTTTAGGATTTTATAAATATGTAAGTAGTGATAAGTTTCGCCGTGTTGAAAAAAATGGAGGAATTATGAATAATGTATGAAATCCCCCGATGAAGTATTTTCATTATCCAACGAATAATTCGAACCAGTGTCTTCTCGTTTTTCTTTTTTCAGTCCGGCTTGAGTATTATCTCGGGAGTACGAAATTTTGACCCTCGAATTCGTGAACTGCAACTGAGCAACATCCATAAACTACTGTATGATGAGGATGACTGAAAAAGCATTCCGGGCAACCCAGAAAAAAAAAAACCCACGAAGGAATGATTGTTTACGAGTACAAGAAATGTCAATTATAATCAGTGGCGGCGCCAACGTTTCGTATCAGCCCGAACAAGGTTCGACCAGAAAACCATTATCAGTCTTTTATCGTCCGTTGTTGTACATATACCTTTCCCAGGATTAGCCAGATCTCTCTATCATTGGCGTCGCGGAGCCATTACTTTCTGAACTTGTTTAGTTTGTCTCTCCATCTTGTATTCTGCCAGCCTCGATTACACATGTGATCTGTGGGGATCCATGTTGTGAGTCGGGATGTCTATCGGTTGTCGGCCATTTTTGCAACATATCATGAGAGTTATCCAATGGATTCTAAGATATCTCAGATTCCTGCTTTTTCCTTAATATATTGTGCTGTCTTGTGATCTCTCCATTTAATGTTGAGCATGATTATTTCATTTGCACGTCGCATGCTTCTCAGTTTGAGGATCACATTAAGATTAAAACTATCAAGCCCAGGCAAGACTGCTGTGAGACCGGGCAATGCCTGGACTTACCTTTGGCCTGACACCGCCAGTTGTAATAATATTATCTCGAATTTTTTGTGATGAAACATAGTAAATTATCATTATTCTCCGACAAGTATTTCTTTCATCTTAATTTCAGTTGCTTTTCATCATTAGTTCTTTGGCTGTCATTCTACAACCGTTGATGAACAGTGCTGATCAGAAATAAAGAATAAATCCGATGATATTCTGCAATATACAATTGTTCGACACTTTTCAATGAGCGCAGAGATAATACAATTTCATCCTTGGCAGAAGTGCTTGTGAGAGACACTTCGATCTTAGGCAGAGCACACAATACTCTGATCCTAAGTAGGAGTACCGATCCATAGGTAAATAATCTAGCAATTCTTTATTGATTATACACCACTAATTATTACTAGAACTACGATAATCCACGATAATAGTAATAAAAACTGCGACCACGACAAAGCATATAATAATAATAATAATAATAATAATAATCATCATCATCATCAAATTATAAAGATTCCCGGCAGAAAACAGTTAATCTCTCTCTCTCTCTCTCTATATATATATATATATATACATATATATATATATATATATATATATATATATATATATATATATATATATATATATATATATATATATAGAGAGAGAGAGAGAGAGAGAGAGAGAGAGAGAGAGGGGCAATTGATTGTTTATTCGGACTGTTAACTCCGATACTTGATTTCTTTTTTATTAAAACCATAAAATTCCTAAAAACGTTCTATATCTTCAGTAATTAGGTGCCCAACAATTTTGTTCTAATCGGTTCAGCAGGTCAAAAGTTCCATATTTTGTGCATATTGACGAATCGATATTTGCATATAAAATGTAAACAAACAATCGAATCGACCGTAATTCACCATTTTTCAAATCCAGGCATTTTGTCAACATTATAACCAAATTTCAGCCACACTGGTCAAGATTCGAGAAATTTTCTTGATTGTAAACAAAAATGCTAATAAAATGTAAACAAACAATCGGGTCAGCCATAACTCACCATACGCCAGAATAGAATCTCTCCACAAGTCTATACACACCGCAGTATATTAAGAAATGGCAAAGTTATTTGATGATGACGATGACGAGAACGATACCCATAGCGAATGGTAGTGCCAGACGTTTCTTTCCTGCCGGGGACAAAATAGCCCTGATGATGATAGCGAACGAGGAATTGAAACGTTTCCCGTTGCACTTTCATTTTGAAAGAATTTCTTGGACAAAAATCCCTTGTAATTCTTTTTGCTGATTATTGAAACGCATTTGCCATGTGAAAACTGATTATTCGATGGATTCGATTGTCAGCACATCTTTCTTTCTGCCACGGGATGAGCTTAGTGCCTTTCAGCGGTGGAATGTGTCAATATGTCTCGATGTGGTTCGCGCTTATCCGTATGTGATGAGCGGGCCCGGGAAATAATTCCACATGGGAAATAACACTGGTCAAGAAAAAATTTCAATCAGGCACGTGTTGAGGTATACTCTATGTAGTATTGGAATCCGAAAATGTTACTCATTTTCGTGCATCACGTCTAGTTTTAATTGAGAGATGAAAGTTTAATTCCAGATTATAACACCCATTGAGTAGGATTGAGCTCAAAATTTTCGGCTTTTCCTCCAACATAGTATCTCTTTTGTATTTTCGGTATTGGAAACTTCTAATTGATAGAAACCTTGTCTACATTTAACCTTCATCTATATTGCCTCATACACAGTAGAAATGAAAGGGAACGCAGAGAGAATTGAAAGATTCTAGAACTAACCGGAAAATTGGTCCGAAAAAGTTATACTACACAATCTTGATTAAGAAAAATAACTTTAATTTCATTGAGCGGCATAACTGCAAAGCAAATTTTTTGATTGTTCACAGATAGAAAAATCGAATTTAACTTGGACCGAACAACTGGCTGGTCCAATTAACTGAATGACTTTTTTTTTAAAGCACAAAACACCATTTTTTTAATTGAATGAGAACAACTTGCATAGATCCACAACAACTCAAGTCCTTCTTCTTTATTACTCTTCCTTATTTTCGAAAATTACAGTCGATTGCTGAAAATATTGGCAAGTTTTTAGATTTAAAATATGTATCTTTAGTAATCTGTTGATACTGCTGAAACAAAACATATGCTGGTGTTATGAAATTGGTCCTATTGTGAGGGTGGTCTTAATAAGCAATGGTTTTATCAAACGGAATCCACAATATATATATATATATATATATATATATATATATATATATATATATATATATATATATATATAGCGGGCGAAGTGAGTGACGCTACTTCGAGTGCTTGTCACCTATATTGCAAAACCTCAAAGAACGTTGTAGTCTTGCCGAGATAGAGGAATAAGGAGAGAAAAAACCTTGTGATAAGCAATGTTCAGGAGGGGACGTAAGGGGAATATCTATTATTTATCAAATTCCATTGGCCCTTATTGTGAGGGCAGAAAAGTATTGATTAGAATAGAAGTAAGCATAAGTGAACTTATTGTCTATTTACATTGTTTTAATACTTACATACTTTGCCATAGAGCTCAATGGGGTTGAAGAAGATAGTATTGCGCCAATGTTCCGACTCAGAGCGCTTGCCTACTTTGAAAATCAGCATTCACAATCCTGACTTTTGACGCTTGTGGGAAACGTACAACTATTTCAGACACCAAGCATTCAATGAGAATCGAACTCACGAGCAATGGCATACGAGACAAGATTGTTGACGCCCTTGACATTGTAGTCTGGATCGGAGGGATCAGGGTTCGCCCTGTGATCAAGTCAAGTGCTCTTTTCTTTTTGAATTTTTTGAGGAAATTATTTTCCCCTGCATTCGCGTGTAGAGTTCCCCATGTTAAACCGAGCACGTGACACATCATGTTTACCATCGCTCTACTGTCTGGATGCTTCATGCATTTGACCTTGTATTGCAGTTGAATTATTCCGAAAAATACTTTTGGCGACTACGTTTCTTTCAAATCCGCAAGTCTTACGGAAGTAAACAGAGAAAAATATTAATCGTATATTCGTATTTTGCATAAATGAATCACCGCAACCAACGCAAAAAACTAACTATGCAAAAGATTATCTAAAAAATAGATCTTTCACCTAAGATCATCGAAAAAATTTGCCAGCACACGATTTGGGCATTGTTGGTCCAAAATGATCATAGAGACCCCAAAGGCATTTTTTAAAATGAATTAAAACGTTGGTACCTAGTGGTGTACTAGTGCAAATTTTTAAGGTTGTAGTCCCCAAAATGTGTCTAGGAACCCCTGAGTACACACGCAGATAGACACTCAGACGAGCAACGAGAGAAGAATTTGGCTGGTTGGTGATATGGGCCATTTGTGGTGCTACGGTGATCCAATCGACCAAACACTGCAGAATGAAAATTTATGATCAAAATTCAACTAATGACTTCGTGTCAGGTCCTGAGTGAGCGTAAAACATACCTATCTGTTTCTATATACCGGTTGGGGCAGAGATATTAAGGAAGTCAGTGATATTACACGATACATCTTCATATTATGTAAAATAAAAATAACTTACAAGTGTAAACAAAGAATCCTGGTTTATTAATCAAAAGAAGCTCTATTTGCTTCAATAATTTCTTTCCATTGAACGTCAAGTGTAAAGAATCTCCCTTTATAGAAATTAGTGTTTCATGAACCTAAAAATTGTTCAAATGCGGTCATTACCGCTTCTTTAATGACGTTGCTTTTCATTCCGAAAATAAAGCTCAAGAATTGGTGATAATTTGTTGAAGATCGGTCTGATGAATATAAAAGGTGATATAAGATTTCATAATCAAATTGCAGCAACTTTGTTCTGGTTGAATTACCAATGTGAACTCTGGTGTTGATATGCAACCAAATGAGCTTTTGTCTGTATAACCATGCGGGGTATTTTCTTGCTAATTTTCATCAATTTGTTGAAAATATGACTGAGCTTCACAATGCGAAATTAGGGTGATGTTGAGAGCTTGAACAGTATTTTCACTGAGTTTGAAAAAAAAAAATCAACAATAGTCTGATTTTTTTTTGAGTACACCATCTTCAAACTAATGTTGTTTAACCAGTTAAATATGTACAACCACATTTTCTGCATCGGAATTCGCCGAAATTTCAATCATGAAGACACATGCCAAAAACGGCCATTTCATGTGGGACAACCTAGTATAATAATCAATTGGACTCGTTATTTGATCTCAGATAATGTTTCGTTTAAGTTAAATGAGTTCCGTTAACTTTGACAAGTCACTATTGTTTTTATTTTTACAATAGATATTTACTTCCTATTATGTTATTATTGCTTGTTCCAATTACTTTCAAGCACACTCTGTATATCGTACGCGCTGATATACAGTAATCATGTACGTAAATATATTTATAAGTGTATGTTAAAAGCAGGTTCTCCGAGAGTCGCAGGTGCTTTCGAGTAAAAACAAGCTGTAGGCATGCTATCGAGTTTTGTAATAAGTGTTTAAAAATATGCTTTGTTGTTCCTTCCGTCTCGGCTTTCTTCCCACCTACCAATATATGTATATATAAATATATATTGCACTGATGAGCCAGAATCAAGTTAGAATCTAACGCTAAATGCAATTGAGACGAATTATTTTCCGGATATTTGACGTGATCCAAATCCAAAGGTGCGGAAAAGTGATTCTTATTATGACAAACATATGCAGAATTTTAGCAGAGTTTCACAGTCTAACATACAGTGCGTGCAAAAAGAATCCGATACATTTGAAAAATTTGACTCGATGAGCATAAGAGAATTCAACTTGATGAGCACAAAAGAATTTGACTCGATGAGTGCATAAGAATTTGACTCGATTTGACACACACACACATACACATATGTGTGTGTGTGCCTCTATGCAAAGTTGTACCTGAAAGTTGAGCACTGCGCTCAAATCTAATGTACAAAAGATTTTTGCTGATACGTTTTGTGAGCAGTACCCTCTGTGGATCAGGGTGTAAACAGCAGACAATCAGTATTAGCTGAAGCCAACTATTTCATAGCCATTCTTAGAATTTGGGAGTAGCATAGCCATCTACAGAGAGTGCCAAAAGAATACGATACATTTCAAAAGGTCCATTTTGATATTCTTATACAAAATTGACTGAATTTAGAATGAAGATTTGTGTACTAAACTTTTCAATGTTTAGTCTAGTTTCAATAAAAAAAATGTATTTTTTAATCTTTGGTCCAAATTCTGTCAATTTTGAAGCTGTATGAGGATGTTGAAATGAACTTTTAGAAATTTTACTGTCTACAGTTTTGAGAAGGGTCGAAGAAGTTTTTCGGGCGAGAGAACTCCTTCTTGTTGCTTATGTTGTTAATACAACGTTTCGGCCGACTCCTTCTACTGCGTTTTTTCAGATGATCGAATTTGATGATGTTAAACAGAAATTTTCCAATGGTTGCAACGCTACAACCTTGGATTCAAGATATGTTTTTTCTTTCCTAGTTAGGCGTGGTATTCCATATCTTGACTCTTTTGAGTAGTGGAAGCCACACCAGGTTGAAATCTGCACTTGTTTGACCTCTACATTCAGTCGATATGTTGATGTGGGCTGCTTCTTTGATACTTCTTAGTTTCCGACAGCGTTCCCTGTCTATAATACGAACCTCTTCCTTTCTCTCACCTGATGTGGTCAGCCATCCCAGATCTTTCTATTTCGCCTTTTATTATGGGTATTTTGTGGTCATCGAATCAAATTCTTTTGTGCTTATCAAGTCAATTTTTAGTGTTCACAGAATTAGACACTTGGTAACACTTTAACTCAGAGACAACAATATTCAACTGTTGAAATTATTGCATCATGTGCTTGCCTCATTCGAGCATTCATTTTTCTGTGTTGTGTCAGCTATGCCGCTCTCCAGTGTAATGAAACGTTTATGTAATGGAACGGGTACAAACCAATGATCCAGGTTGAAGGAAATGAATTCCAACATTTATTGTAAAGTAAAAATGTATGTGTTATTAGAATCATTTTACAGCAATTCGTATTTTTAAAAATAGCTTTTAGATTTAAAATCTTTATTAATAATGCTTCTTATGTAAGGAGTAGCCGAAACTGCTGCTGATAAATCTTTATTACTGATACTGTTTATGTAAGGCGTAGGCGAAACTGCCGCCCCCATTTTTTGGTTGTTGAATGAATGATAATTTCTTTGTCGACAATTTTCGGTTAATACACTCAAGTAACAGATCGTAGATTAGAAATAATAATTATTGACTGTATAAGAAATCATTCCATTTATTTATCCATCTAAACACTACTAAAAGTCTCATCAGATTAGAAAACCAATAAGTAGCCAAAATGATGCCTTGTTGTCAGTGATACAGAGTCAAAGCAAATCTGATTAATAGTTTGGTCTCTAATTAAGACCAAAGTCCCCATTTGGGCCTTCCGCAGGAACTAGCTGGGAATCCTGACCGTTGGGAGAGTTTCAGCTACTAATTTGAATACAAGTTGTCAGAGAGAGAGAGAGGGTGGTTTCATCCTTTTTTTGAACGCCCTGTATCTCAACGAAACTTTTCCGTCAAGTTGTCCGCACCGCGTGTTAATAACCGACAATGTCGGAGCTTATAAATACTTTACTCGCTTAAAGAAGAAACATTAGGAAATCTATTTGAACTGTAGTGTATAAGCCATGCACCGTCTTTTGCAGATAAAACATAATTAGAGTTTAGATAAGGATTCATCTGATAATTTCGATGACGAATGAAACATCCTTTAAAAAGAAAGACAATACAAAACAGATAAAAACTCAGTCGACAACCGCCTAAAAAACAAGACAAAGCGATGAGAAAACGTCAAGTTGGAACTTGATTATTGCTAAGACATTTGCACATACACACACCAATACGCACATACAAACCAACACATACAAATACACACACGCACATACACACACTCACACAAACACACATACATATATGTAATGTATAATACATACTTGAATATGAGAAATGAATGACAATATTGGAAGTCTGGTTAAAATAAATGAAATAATCTATTCCGACGTTTTGTCCATTTTTGAACTTTCTCAAGCAAATGAAGGGAGAAATCAAAGGAAAGCTGTTTTAAGTAACTTTTTAAAAAGATACTTTGAAGTTTTCCCTAACATTGTTTAAAATTGTTTTGTGAACTTCCCCAAAATCCTAATAAAACAAATAAATAAATTGACCCAGACGATTAGCTGTCAACCAAATAAAAAATTCGTAAAAAGGTGTCAAACGAACACTAATCTGTTATTAGCAACAGCGGGAGGGTGGTTGGGGAGGTTGTTCTTTTTGCCAAACTCCAATACAAAGTTTTAAGTTGATTTTGTTTTCCTACAGTTACAAGAACAACAAGAGCAATCCTCACCAAAAATTAGGAGTGTAAACCGACTTGTAAAATCCACATCCAACTACCATGATTTGAAATCACCACCAACGGATGGAAAGGAGGCTATCTTATTGACTGAGCTAAATTGACAAGACTCGGTTGTTAAGGAAAAAATACCATATAGATACACTCGGAGTTATTTCATTCTTATAAACAGATGAATAGATAAATAGATCTATATATAAAAAAGTTTTTTTTAAATAATTTTATTAAATTTATCATACATACAATATAAAAGTTGCTGTAATCATCTTCGGTTGGAATAGTAGTTGGAATAGGCTTTTACTCTGCAGCAGCCAGTAAATCTCTTTTTTTAAGGCCAAGGCAACAAGTGAGTGTCAAGAAAAAATTAGGTTTTAAAGTGATCTTAGAATGTATGGCTAGAAACCCTAATTGACGTTTACTTTTTATACAAAAAGGGTTCTGGACAAGTCCCATAATAGACCAAACAGACACTTTTGGGGGAAGTGAATTAATTACTAACAAATTGAAATGTACAAAAAATGTGTACGTACAACGTTTTATCTTTCTTTTTTTCCCCTCTTATCTATCTCGTCCTAAAATATGGCTGCAGTGGTCTTTAGAAATGTGATCAAAGGCATCTAATTTGGAATCCTTCGCTTAACTACAGCGAGAGGTAAGGGACCCTTGGGTATGCGTGTTGTCGGTAAGAGGCGTCACTGTATTGAGCTGCTTTGGTCAAGATGTCTTCAACCCAACATTTTTCGTTTAAGAAAAAAATGAACTTGAGATGCGCGAGCATCGTTAGTAGCGATGACCGTCACTGACTGATTGATACACCGAAATATTCTCACCACATCACGTTTCCCCTCTTCTCAACATGTCTGAAAGCACAAGGGAGAGAACACATCTATCTGACTTTAAAGCTTTTTATCTAACTCCTCGTCACTGGCACTAATATTGTCCTTCAACCCCCTAAACTTTCTCTTTATATTTTCCACAATCTTTTTTTCTTCTTTCCCTCTGTTTTTCCAAAAATTATTATTTCTTTTTTCATCTCATCTATTCTTATAAATACCCTTTCTTCCAACTCTCTCTTTTGTTTTCTTCATCTTCTTCTATCTCCTCTCTTTGTCTTCTTGAATTATCCTTTCTTTTTTTCTATCTCATCTATTCTTATGGGCCTTTCTTTCTCTCTCCTCTCCCTTGTTTTCTTTGTTTCTTTCTTTGTTTCTTTGTTTCTTTGTTTCTTTCTTTCTTAGTTCCCCTAGCATCTCTAGTACCTATGGCCGTAACTAACAGACTGGCTGGTATACCGAAACGTAATTTGCTAAATCAGCTCTTTTTTAGCTAGATCTTTTGTGTACATTTAGTCACTGACCAACATATCGAAACAAAATATTGAAAAAAGACTTTTAAAGGGATGGACTTTCAAATAAAGGTGCATTTAGAAGAAGGCTATTTCCTGAGAGGAGGGTACTTTGAAAGGAATGGACTTTCGAAGAGATGGACTCTCAGAAGAAGGGGCTTTGAAAATGGGTCTTTGAAAAGAATGGGGTTTTCTCTGACTATTCGACTAACCACACCTTTGCCCTACAATGTGCCAATTTGCTAATTTCTCCCCTGAGCATTCACAGCTCCTTTTCGCCCATTCAATTTTTGCTTCTTTCTTGCTCCTCAGTAAAGTTCTGTGTCAAACATTCATTAAATACCTTGCATGCTGCAAACAAAAAAAGGGACTAACAGACAATCCGTCAGATTGCAGTTGTTTTACCTTATTTTCGTTCTTTGCCACTTTCTTTCTATTGGCGTTTCTTCTTCCTCCATTCTCTCTTCGGCTTTGCTTTCTGTTAATCCCTTAGTCTATTGTATGAAAAAATCGGAAAAATTTAACTTTTGAGTCGTCGAAATTGGATCATTCCATTCAGACGAATTTTGACTATACACCGTATCTTTTAAAAAGCAGCGAACATTTCTTACTTTCATACTAAATCTTTTAAAAGGTTGATCCTATCGTTTCATTTGGCCGAATTTTGACTATGCACCGTATTCTTTGGAAAAGAAACGGATATTTCTTATTTTCGCGTTTAATTTTTTTATAAGCTTGATTCAGTCGTTTCTTTAGGATGTATCTTGACTGAACACCGCATTCTTCTGAAGGGGACTAACCTTCTTACTTCTATACTTGATTTAACAAAAGGTAGATTTGGCGAGATATTTAGCTCGATTTAACATTCATGTGTTTTTTTTTTGTCCAATGTTAAAAACAAAAACAAAACATTCCCAGCGTTTTAGGTTTTGATGGTCCGAATGGTGTTTCGTACACTAATAAAATACAAAAACAACAATCAATAAAATTTTGATTAATCTTTCAATTTTTTCATTTATAATTTAAAAACAATGTAAACAATATGTTTACATATTTCAGGATGAATAACTGTAGAAATTCTGTAATATTCCACGGATAAATCATAATCTTGTAAATAAATGATGCAAGGACATCTAAAAAAAAAGAGAATCATGGGAAATCAAATCTGAATAATCACGTGACCTCATTGGCACCTGAATGTATATTTGATTGATACAGTCACTAATTCATTCACTAGGGATGATCATCATTTTCTGTCAGACGTTTACACACATTGGCCAGTCGAGCTCATTCATTGACCGTGAGAGGACTAGACTGATCAACTGTCTATAAAATTATCATATTTCATACTTCATGTCAACCACCGTGGGCAGCGGTCTTCCATGTTCTTAACAACCTAATGTGACGAACTTCACACGATGGTCTTAGTTTGAAGGCGACTAATCTTTAGCTGGAGGTGTGACAATAAACCAAGCTTCGTTTCATTGCGAAGAGATATATTGGGTTAGCACGGATTTGTGTAGTCCGCTCGGATAGTGTAATGGTTAGCACGTCTGCTGCACCCTGGGTTCGATTCCCGGAATGAATGTGGAATACTCTTTATTTGGAAAAAAATTTCCTTGAGGACTCAGCAGCTAACTGAGTACACTGATATGGATGGATATTTCCCGTCGATGGATTTGCATCCTGGCTCAAAAAAAACAAACGAACAAACAAACAAACAACAACAACAACAACAACAACAACACGTGTAGAAATAAAGTCTTGGTCTCAACCAGACTTGAAACTTGCAAAGATCACTAAATTGATGAATGTAATAGAAACTGGGACTTCGTCATCGGCCTCCATTAAGAGCTTTACGTATAACTACGATTTTTGTGGTAATCCGACTGTATGGATGTATGCGTGTTTGTGTGTGGTTGCGCTCGCGCCTGTATGTGTGAGTGTGCACGTGTTAGTATGCTAGTGAATGTATATGTGAGCTAGAAAACGTGATGAGATTTCGTGGTAAGAGATCCAAGTCTTCTTCGTTATGAATTCCTGGATTTTAACCCTAAGACCAAAAGTGCTGTAATAAAGAAAAACAATGAAAAAATATGAAGATGGTAAAAAAAAAATGTCCATACATACACATTACATAACTACTGAACATGGACATGTTAATAGCATTTATAGATATATGCATTACTTGTCATTAGTATTTGAACAAACAGGTTCTAATCGCTTGGCTGCGAAAAAAAAAAGTTAAAAAGAGAAACATAACGAGAAGTTTTTTGCTATCAACATTATAAGGCATGCATTTACTCATGTTTTGTGGTTCTGAATGCTAAATTTCTGAATCAAATTGTTAAATGAAAAAAAAAATTAATCTCCTCCAAAAATCTTGTTTAAAATCGATCAAGGATATTGAATAGGCGAACTTACATTGCCTTATGGAAGAGTTGCCAAAGTTGTTAATTTTGATCCACCCTACTAAAGATCTTTCATGGTTCCAGTAATCTTGAGCAATAAAACAGATTGTTTGCTTGTTCAAAGATACGTTTTATATGAATACATTATCGCTTATGTAAAAAATACTACTTATTTTTGTGTGTCTGTAAAAGAGCTAAGAGAATTCATACTTCTTATTAATCTAACTTATTGAAATAGGTAAAGCTAGGGTCAACACTCCTATCACCCACCCAACCATCCCGTTATTGATTAGATGCAGATCATCTGCCCTCTTCTTCTTCTTCTTCTTCTTCTTCTTCTTCTTCTTCTTCTTCTTCTTCTTCTTCTTCTTCTTCTTCTTCTTCTCATACTGATGTCTGGTGGTATTCATTGCACACAGAGTTTCAGCTAGAAACCTAGGAAAGTAAAAATGTTATATTTTAACAGGCCCCGGCATTTCCTTTTAAACAAAGGTAGAGGTGCTCAATACAATAGGCTACACAAGAAACAGTACCAAGTTGTATAAAAGACAAGATATTTTGCATAGACAGTTCTTTGCGACGGATATGGGCCGTGCCTTGTCCGTATCTCATAGATGCTTGGATTACCTGGTATTCTACCTAGATATTTGATATCGTATGACCCCAAAAGCCCCTATGACAACCGGTATTGTTACAGTTGCCACATTTTCGTGATCTCAATTTCGAGGTCTTTGTATTTAGACAGTTTTTCAGACTCTTTTACGGACATGTTTTTGTCTGGTCGAATGGTCATATCTATTAAATATCCGTCCTCAATAAATATGTCTGGGCGATTGGCTTCAATTGTACGATCCCTGTGTACTGGGAAATCCCATGATATTGTCTCATCTTGTGTTCCAAGAGATTTTGGGTGTTGTTCATATCAATATAACGTGCGTATGGTGCGCCAGGGTGTTTACAGACTATCCAGTAGATCTACGTCAACTTTTAAGTGGTTCATTCATTAAATAAAAAAGATAGGCCTGGAAATTGAGATCACAAAAAAAGTGGCAACGTAAGACTGTAAATACTGGTTGTTATAGGGGCCCTTGGGGTCATAAAAAAGGATACTGACAAATATCTAGGTAGAATATCAGGAAACCCAAGCATTTATGAAATACAAAAAATTGTTCTCACAGGCACCACCCATATCTTACGCAAAAAACTGTCCATGTAAATATTTCATCTTTTATACAAGTATGTACTGTTCCTTGTGTAGCCTTCTGTAACAATCCTATATTGAACCTCTTTCGTATATATGCAATGAAAAAATAAACTGCCTCTCATCAGTTTCATACCGAAACTCAACGTGCAACAAATATTACTAAACATGAAAAGGAAATAATAATAATAATAATATGATACAGATAGACTATACGTTAAGAGAAAAGAAGGTGGTAGGGGGCTCATCAGCATAGAAAATTGTGTCCAGAGAGCTAAAGTAGTCCTAGATAGATATGTGCAAACAAATAGTAAAGAAATCATAAAGAGCGCGAGGGATAGTGCAACAAACAATAAAGTAGAAAACAATGGAACGGTACAGCAAACTAGAAAAGAAAAGTGGGAAGGGAAAAAATTGTACGGCGAGTTTAAAAGACAGATAAAAGATATAGCAAACGAGAAATCATGGACGTGGTTACGAAAGGGGAACCTTAAGAGAGAAACAGAATCGCTCATCATGGCAGCCCAAAACAAAAGCATAAGGACAAACTACATAAAAGCAAAAATCGACAGAGCACAGACAAACAGCAAATGCCGCATGTGCGGTGAAAGAGATGAGACAGTAAACCACATAACTAGTGAATGTAGTCAGCTCGCCCAGAAGGAGTATAAGCATAGACACGATAGAGTAGCAACGATGATACACCGGGAACTAAGTAAACAAATGGGATTCCACCATGGGGAAAAGTGGTATCAGCACAAGCCAGAGGCAGTTTTGGAGAATGACAACCACAAACTACTGTGGGACTTTGACATCCAAACTGACCACCTCATCCAGGCAAGAAGGCCGGACTTAGTAATAGTAGACAAAAAAGGAAGGCCTGCCAAATAGTAGACGTTGCTGTGCCTGCAGACCATAGAGTAAAAAAGAAGGAGGGTGAAAAAAGGGAAAAATACCAGGACCTAGCAAGGGAGTTAAAGAAAATGTGGAACATGAAAACCAGGGTAGTACCGGTCATAGTGGGAGCACTAGGAACTGTCCCCAAAACGCTGAGGGAGAGACTGGAGGAGATCGGGATTAGGGGGAGGATAGAGACCGTACAGACCACAGCGCTACTTGGAACTGCACGGATACTGAGGAAGGTGCTAGAGATATAAGTACTGCAACGAATAGTAGCTCTGTCATGATATGCGAAAGAGGGAGGAGACGTTAGCTGAGGACCTGAGGAGACTTATTGTCACTCAGCCTTCAGCGATAACCACTGGGCAACCGGTGTGAAACTGTAAATCGTAGAATTACTGCGACCTATGAGTACTAGGAGAGGAGGGCTGGAGACTTGAGGAGACTTGCTGTCACTCAAACTCCAGCGGTTACCACCAGGCAACTGGTGTGAGATTCCGAAATAATAATAATAATAATAATAATAATAATAATAATAATAATAATAATAATAATAATAATAATAATAATAATAATAATAATAATAATAATAATCATTATTATTATTATTATTATAATAATAATAATTATTATTATAATAATAATAAACATCCTTAATCACATAAATTTGACTTACGAAGAAGGGGGTTCTCAGCTATGGGATTTCCTTCTGATGGAATGGTCATATCTATTAATAGGCATCTCTTTTTCTTTCTGTACTTAATAATTACGTCTGGATGATTGGCTTTGGTGGTTCGATCCATGTGTACCAGGAAATCCCATAATATTGCTACATCTTGTGTTCCAGATAAAGGATTTGGGTGTTACTAAGAAATAGATATATATGATCCGACAGAATGGTCATTAATTGCGTCATATTATATAGAAACTCTTTTGTATATATATTATATCGAATCGGCAAAATTGTCCATTTGTCGAAATCATTATTATGCTTCTTGCAACCCCTCAAAACCCCCTAAAACAACAAATACGTAGCTTTAATTTGATCATAAGTTTATTTAATCAAAATAGGAATATATTACAACGAACCTTTTTTACAATCAAGAGTTTGAGAAATCAAACTTTTCACGAAAAATAGGTAAATACTTTTTAAAAATTTCTTTTACAGAAAATACATTGATACGTAAATTTTGTTCTTAGTTTATCTAATCAAATATAAAACAAACATTTTTTTACGATCAAAAGGTAATATAATCAAAATGAAATCAAATTTTTTACCAAAAATAAGTAAATTTCGCCAATTAGGCAATTTTACCTATTCGGTGTAACATACACACACACACACACACACATGTATATATATGTATGTGTGTGTGTGTGTGTATGCATATCTTGATGCTTTTCTCACTTCTGACACTTAAAAGTCTATCAATGAACAAGCAAATATCAAATCAAACTTGTTATTTTTTTCTTGTTTCTCATTTTTGATTTTTTGATTTCGTCGCTCTCAATTTGTGCCTTGGGAATGTGTCAGCCCATCGGATTATGCAATGCTCCAAGTAGCAAATGTTTTATTTGATCCTAAGGGCACTGGCCGTTCATATGTAGATTGTTTCGGCGCTCTGAAAATTATTTCAAAGTGCATTATGCATGTACGTCTAATAAAGTACAGCTTTAGCATTTCCCATGATGTTATAATCATGTTATTGCCTTAGCAAGTTTTGCCTCTCAAAGTAAGTCGACTCTAATGAAAAAATATCCTATATATTTATAAGGTCGAATTATGATAAATGTTTTTTGGATGCACTAGTATCTGTAACAGCGATTGCTGTCTCTGACAGGACACACGGGCTGACATACCGAAATGAGAGTATCCTTCCTTTGCTCAGTGTTGCCAATTTATAAGTTTTCCGTCTAAATCTTGGTGTTTTTGGTTGCGTCTAGCTGTCACACATTGCAATTTAGAGAGTTTTAAACATGAAATAAGTAATATTTTTATTTGATTCTTAGTAATAAAAAATAATATTTTGATAAATCAATTAATATTTTGATAAAATAAATGTTGACGATTAGAGTCACTTTTAAATTATAAATAATATGTAATACATTTCCAACATTGTAGATGTATACCCGGGGAATGTAGATGTTTTTTTTTGACTCAATTAAAAAAACAAACTTGAAAATAAAGTTGACAACACTGTCCCCATTAAATCTTCATGCAAAAAAATGAATAGCACATCTGTTGCCTGACTTTCAGGTTTGTTTTGCATGGACCGTAGTGGATGAAATTTTGCTGAACTATAATATAGTGAAGATTTTTGTTCGGGTCTAAATGTTATTAATGTTTATTAGTTATATATTATTGAAACAATCCTCTAGGATTTTTCTTATGCACTATGGGGTTGCCTAATGGCTGAGACGGTTGCAGGTTGCTTTCGATGAGTGCCAGATTAACTATGGAGAAAAAGTAGCATTTGCTACTGGCCCTGCAATTTCAAGGGCCTCGTGCTAATTTCTTGTAAGCTATCAATTCCGTTTCAGTAATCATGCATTTGCTCTATTACAAGAATGTTTCAAAGGATTTAAATATGTAAAAAAAGGATATGAAGTAATTCCGAACTTCACAATTTCAATCGTACTAGTCTCTCAAGACCCACACAAATCTTTTCCAATTATTTTGGTGGTGTAATCTAGCAACATTTGTTTCCAATAAAGGTCTAGCGGTTGAATATTAGAATATAGTATTCAAACAGCCAAAAAATGTCTTTGAATAATCAGTTAATGAATTTATTCACTTTATTTCAGAAAGAAAATTAGTTCTGCAATCATTTGAAAGACTTCTAACGGCTATCCACAGACCACCAATGACACGCTTCACAAAGATTTATCGCTGAAAAAGCTGGTCATTTCCAGCGGTCCGTGTCGAAGCTTCTCAAAGGAACATAGGGACATCATCTAGACGAACAAGGACACGACTACAGCCTTTTAGTAGGGCCGGTTTGACAATTTAGGTGAGATCCATTGAAGACAGAGGCAAGTGTGAGTGCATTAAGGACTATAACGCACTGGCGACTTCCGGGGTACATCAGCCAAGTACCTAAAACCAAGCCTCTTCTCAACGATCAGGAACTTCGCTACCGCTGACAAGGGCCACGGGAAGGCAAAATGTTGCTCGGTTGTTCAAAACGCTGATTTCTGATGAGAGCAAGTTTTGTTCTTCAAATTTGGTCACCGTATCTAAAAATTTAGTAGTTCTTAATTTGATTGCCGCATTCTAAAATTTGATAGTCACATTTCTTTAATTTGTATGCTTTAACTTGGTTTTTATAAACTAGACGATGTTTGATATGGAAAAAATATTTTAAACGATGTACGTCTTTCATCTATCGCCTCTACTTTGAATATGACCCATAACAGTTCTACAGTTATCGCGGCTCGGATATAACGCAATTGGCTTATTAGACCCCCAAACCCTCGTTAAAACGGGGGATGCTTGTGATTACAGACTTATTGTATTATCAATGATCGTTGAGACTAGCTTGCTGATCATCACTTTACAGCAGAGATCCGACTCAAGTTTCTATGTAAGCACTGTTGTGTGTATATTTGTGTAAAAGTAAGTTCTTTCTGTGTTAGTACGTCTGGATTAATCTAAGCATTCGCAAACACACTCTGAGTGCTCCCAATATGTGGATGAAACATGCTATTAATGCCGGGAATCTCATGGACGGCGATTGACTGTGTGTGTTCCTTTGACAACTCATTTTATTTTTTGAACAATCAAATGATCAAAACATTTTCTTGTTTCCTCTTTCTCCCCCACTTTGGTCCCATCATTATCCCTCTCTTTCATCCATTCTCCCTCTCTTCCTCCTGGTTCTCTCTCCCCTATTCATTTTCTCGCTTCCTTTCATTCTCTCTCTTCCTCTCATTCACCCTCTCTTTTCCTCATTCTTTCTCTCTTCCTCACATTCTCTCTATTCCTCTCATTCTCTCTTTTCCAACAACTTTTACTCCCATTTTCTCTCTTTTCCTCTTGTTCTCTTTCTCGTTCTTTTTCTCCCTTAACCCATCATTCTCTTTCTCTTCCTTCCCTTCATCCTCTTATCTCCTCATTCTCCCTCTCTTCCTCTGATTCTCACTCTTCCTCTCATTCTTTATCTCCCTCTCATTACCCTCTCTTCCTCTTATTCCTCCCCCTTTCTCTCATTGACCCCTCTTCCTCGCCTCTCTCCCCCTCTTCCTCTCATTTACCTTTTTTCCTCTCATGTTCTCATTCTCCCTCTCTTTCTAATTTTCTGTCATTATCATTCCCCCCCCCCTTCTCCCTCTCCCGCCCCCTCTCGTCCATAACGGACATAGAAAAAGAACATAAGGAATTATGACCCGAAGTTTCGCAAAGGTTGTTTTACTCAGCTTATTTGGGGGTTGAAGTCCTGCAGTTTTTATGGACCATCGAAAATCTTTTGATTACCATGTTGGCCTCATTGAAACAGAGTTAAAAGACTCCAGTGAGACTGACCTACGAATTGGTGAGGCACTAGTTCTATTGTAAATTGACTCTCTTGAGATTTAGGTGACTGTTGGTCCTGCGCTTTATTAATCACTTTGCTGTAGTCAGAGAAGGGCACTTTAGTCACTCAAGGTAATAACGTGCCTTAGAGTTGGATTATTGCAATTCAATGGCGGCTGGTGTCATTTGGTAATAATAACACCATTGATTACAGTGTTACTTTGATTGACTGAGAGAAGAAGAAGAAGGGTCGTTGAAGCAGTATACAAGAAGGTTAATTTCTGATAGCTACTCTTCTCGGGTGTGTATGAACCTATCTATGCTACATGGGTATCGCGTATTTTACAAGTTTCAAATCAACTGTACAACATTTGAAAACCGAGTTTTCTTTCTCTGGAGGAGTTTCTTCGGTTCAGCGCTGGATCTATGTCTTTACCTGTGGAAATTAATAATCAAACCAAGCAAATTGAAAGTTGATTTAAAAATTTGGTTGCCGTAGTTTTTAATTTACTCGGCGTATTTTTGCATTTGGTTGCCGCAATTTTTAATTTGCTTCCTTCACTTTTTAATTTGGTAGGTTAAAGGAATAGATCATTGTTATCTGTAGGCCATATTTGTTAAACTCAGCCAAGTGAAGCTCGAACTCGCTATCAATACTTCGTTAGAATAACTTGGTGCTCATTGCACAATAGATAAAAGCTATCACAGATTCTCGAATTACAATTATAAATTGAATAGCGGGTTTAATACGTTCCAAAATTTACATACTGTTTAAAACCACATTGTTCAAGGTCTTATGATTTGGTGTCTTTTTAAAAGAATTCATACTTATTACATTAATTTGTACTGCAATACCTTGACCATACATCAAAACCTGCACCAACTAACACTGCGCTATAGGTTTGGTTATGCATGAATTCTCGTCATTAAATCATGGTTCTCATGGCAGATCTCTGCACCGACATGAATCCATAGAGGCAAGCCTGCACTGATATTTCAACTGATCCATGCGTTCTCGAACAACTTACGCGAGCACAAATAGATCCTCGAACAAGATCGAACAGCCCGACACGCAAAAATCATATCGATTCCCAGGATTAATTAAATTTCACCAGCAACTGTCTACCAATAACATTTAGTGAGCGTGGGACAATAAGGGGAGTTAGTCACTGAAGTTGTAGTCGATTAGAAGAAAGGGGATTCAACTGGACTGCATCGGCTCAAACAAAACGAGAAACAATAATTAACAGCTACAGTCACAAGAAGAACAGTAACATGATCGGCGGATGCCGGAAAAGGAAATCTTTTTCTGTTGCGTGCGGGTGAACCATAGACGTTGATAGTCGATTTATTTTCTGTGTAAAGACCTTTACCCTGTCCCGAGACAATCGTCTTTCTCCCTTTCATCCATTTTGTTCAAAGAATCAGTGATAAAATTGTCAGGATATCAATTCGATGGGTAAACTACAGCCGTGGCCAAAAGTTTAGTATCACCCACAAAAAAACTAAACAAAACACCAACAGCATTTTTACAAATATCATTCAAGTCTTATATCTAACTAGCATAAATCCGTTAAAAATGGTGGTGTTTTTTCATTTTTTATTCATGGATGGACACTAAGGAGCACAAAGCTAATCTATTTGGTAAGCTGTTCTTAATAATTCGAGTATAATAATTTCAAGTTTTTCTGAAGTCTCAACTCAACTCAAGGTGTTTCAAAGGGTTACCGGGCATAAAGTTTTGAGATAAAAATGTTATATATAAATAGTGATTATTCGTATATAATATTGTATCTGAAAAAAACCCCACTGATATCGAACAGTATGAACAAAAATCATAGGGTGAAACTTCTTTCTTTACAAAATAAACTTGCATAATTCCTTTTTCTTTTATTTCAGTTTCAAACGACCAATATTTCTCTGACTTATTATTCATTGTTATGTCATAACATCTTTTTTGTCCCATTTTATTGCAACCCTGCAATTGTTTGTTTATCTTTGTTAATCTATTTCACACGGACCAATACATTACAACTTTTAGTATACAATAACATTCTGTCAGATAAGAAATATCCAATTTCTTTTTCTCTCTCTTCCCCCCTCATCTCTCTATATATAATTAAGAAGTGAATAAATAATCCGACAGAATATTTATGAATGCATTATACTATTTGAAACTCTATTTGAATTGATCTCTCATTATTATGCTGAGAATATGTCACCTGGCCTAGACAGTGTAAATAGAATAAATGATTGGAGAAAATGGGTCTGTTACAGGAATCAAACTTGCGACCGATTAGGTAGGTGGCTCCTTCAACGTAGAATTGCTCTTACCATTGAGCTGAACAGCTTAGCAGAAAGGCAAAGACCCAAATAACGTGGGGATGAAGCAGTTCGATTCTTACAGAAGACCCATTTTCTTCAAATGTCAATTCTATTTACGCTGTCTAGACCTAGGGACACATACCCCATGTGGTAACGTAATTTAAAAATTTCTTTATGAGTAGAATATTAAAGTAAGAATATTGAATAACACTGCTGGGACGTGATGTTGCTGCATTGTCCCCTCAGCAATGATGGACGTCATATATTTGAAAAAATATCATTCGAAACTGATCTGGAGACGCTGCCACAGCGAAACATGTAATCGGAAATAAAAGTATGGAAATAATTCAACTTTTCAAAAATTGTCAGATCATTAAATACGTACACACACACACACACACACACACACACACACATATATATATATATATATATATATATATATATATATATATTGGTCGTCTGTTGGTGTATACCTGTCTGTTTTTGTTAGAGCGTTTGCATGCGCGAGTGTTGGAAGATTTCACAGACTTTCTATCAGATGAAACATTAGACTCGTTTACAAATCTAAACAAAACTCAACTGCGATTAATAATCAAATATTCAACATACACGTAGTTGCTATGAGTAAAAAGTTCATAGAGCTCTATCATCATCAGTCTTTTAACGTCCGTCGTTGGACATAGACCTTCCACAGGATTTGCCATACTTCTCTATCATGGGTGTCGCAGAACCAGTACTTCCTAAACTTGTCTAGCCCATCTAATATTCTGTCGGCATCGGTTGCACATGGATCCATGTCGTGAGTCGTGATGTCCATCGGTTGTCCGATAGAGCTCTATAATCAGTAGCAACTTCTTTGTACTATTTTGACTTGACCACGGGTGAATGCTCTCATTCCTGCTTTGAAACAAGTGTGTCGAAGACAACTCATGTTCACACATCAAGAACTGGCGTAATGTGATAGAAACCGTCATGTCACCAACGTTTTTTGGCAGTATGCTGTGTTGGGGTGATCAATTGAAATATTGAAAAAAAAGGGGAGATTTATCAATAAGTTACCTCTGTCGCCTTTCGTCGACCAGTGATCTCTAAAATTATCTGAATTTTCAGAAAGCAACTGTAAATGCTGCAAGACGCATTCACCCCTTTTCCAGAATATTCAATTGATCACCTCCAATAACGCATGCTGCCAAAAGACGTTGGTCACGGTACAGTTCTTATTGAGTGACTAAAAAGACCCGTTTATATATTTTTTTGATTGGTCCGAAGGTTTTATTTAAATTCTGATTGAACAGAAAACATGCCAGACGAGATTCAAATTCTTGCAAGATTTGAACCAACTTTTGTACAGAATTAATGGTCAAATAAAAGACAACATATTATTGTTGTTTCTTTAAATCTTAAAATACATAGATACATTTAGATTCTCTCTCATTCTCTCTCTCTCTCTCTCTCTCTCTCTCTCTCTCTATATATATATATATATATATATATATATATATGTATTTCTACAAAGCGTTATTGTCAAGTCGTCTTATGAGTTGGTATCTCGAACCTCTCAGCAGTCAGTTCTCTAACGATAGGGTCATCCATAGAGTTGTAATCAGTGACCAAGTAGTAATAAATCAATGATAGTATCAATAATTAATGTTGTTGGTTACGAAAAATATGGAGTGCCAATTGTGTAGAGCATCTGCCTGAAACTTAATAGAATGTAAACTTAACCAATATGATTCAAATGACCAACTATCAATACTTTAAATAATGTCGCTATGTCAAGTTTTGAATTTAAAAGCACGCCCGGCCCCAGGGATGGGCAACACGGGCAGTCGCCCTGGACGCCAAGTGCAATGGAGTGATGTCATGTGTCTAAGACAATTGAACTTTATTCATAAAAACGGGAAAATGAATTAATGAAATAGACTGAAACAGTCAGTATGACAGAATTCTTTGATTTGAAGTCAGATTTTTTAGGAATATCTGACTGTTAGGTATTTTTTTTAATTACTGTGTTTTCTGTTATAATGAAACCAATAGAAACAATTGGTGAAGGAAATTCTCATGACTGACGATATGCTCGTTCAAGCTTTAAAGCTTTCTGGGGCGCCATGAGCCATAGGGTCAGCCCTGTTTATAAGTAGCATATAGGAAGGAACGTAATGGGTACGAAATGATTGGACATACTTGGTCAAGACTGATCAGCATTAGAACTCGTCATACATGAGAACGCCATGCAAATATCATTAAATAAAGATCTATGTCACTTTTATATTGTAGGTTTCTGTCCCGGAAAGGGAAGAGGTGAAATAAAGTTTATGTCCGTGTGCTCACACGCATGTGCACTGGGTTACATGTTTGTGCATTCACGTTTACATCTCTACTACCAATACTACTACAACTACTACTACAACTACTACTACTACTACTACTACTACTACTACTACTACTACTACTACAGATGATGATTTATGTGCAAATGTCTTTGTTTATCATCGTCGCATCTTATTGGTTGATTTACATTCCTATTATGACATACGTCATAGATTGCGCTGTGTAAACTCTTAAGACTTAAAACGTCTGATCATACATTAAAACAACTCGAGACTTTGGTAAAAATTTAAAATTAAGATATTTGAATAATTAATTACCCAACAAAATAGCTCTGGGCTTCTTAATGCCAATCCATACATTAACAGCCCATCATTTTTGACGGATATATATATATATGTATATGTATATGTATATATATATATATATATATATATATA
The DNA here is from genome assembly GCA_963457665.1 of Thysanoteuthis rhombus. Taxonomy (NCBI): domain Eukaryota; kingdom Metazoa; phylum Mollusca; class Cephalopoda; order Oegopsida; family Thysanoteuthidae; genus Thysanoteuthis; species Thysanoteuthis major. The sequence continues at coordinate 82,730,953 of OY735200.1, forward strand.
TATATATATATATATATATATATATATATATATATATATATATATATATATATATATATATATATCAGTATAATTCACGCGTACGTTAATAATCCTGTAATTTTGCACGGGTAATATGCTAATCTTTGAACTTGTATATATTCACATAATAGAAATAAGTTACGGCCAACAAAGGTTGGATACACCGGTTAATTGTACGATCATCTAAGTTAAGCACCGTCAAGCCTGATTAGTACCTAGATGGGTGACTATAATGGAATACCAGGTACCGTAACCAGCTGGGAAGGCATCCTCTGCAGCCACACCGACCCCAAAACGTTTTGTATGTGGTTGGTTCTCACAAATTTACTCGTCTTTGTTGTTTGAGATCAAATGTAGAATCTGGGCCCCAAAATTGATTCAAGTCAAAAGCGCAAATTTTCAGTTTAGATTGTAATTAGAATTCAATTTATTTTGATAAAGGAACAAGGATGAAATGCATCATTCAGACACCAACATCTTTTTATGTTGTCAAAGGGGCCCGAATTTTATTTCATTTCATCCTTGTTTTGATTGAATCAAAGTACTTTAATCAAAGTACTTTTGATAGGAATCAATTTTTTGGGTCCTAACTCTGCATTTGATCCGTTGTTTGCTCAAGATTCTACACCATTCCTTAACATAACAGACACTAGGGAAAGGCCGGGGGCACACGTCTGAAACGGAAAAATAAAAGAAATAATAAAGACGTGCCTCTCTAATCCTCTCTTTTTTTTTTGAACGCAATGGAAATTCGCTATCTGCCTGGGGGATGGGTACTCCAGCATTAGGCTTCAGTTAGTTATTGGCCTCCAGATCCAAAGCGGCGGAAACCGGACGAATGTCATCACCATAGATTTATCATTGTCACATTTGATCTATCAAAAGTCTTAGAGCTTTTTATATATTCATGTATGCACGTAATACACATCCACACTCAGGCATAGATACCTACACAGACACAAACACACAAGGACATATTCAGGTATACACACATACATACTTACAGATATATGCTTGCGTGTGTGTTTTGCATGAATCCCTATATCGTTCACAGATATCATTATATATCCCAAAACGCATATATCAATACATAAAACGATACAATTTCACCTGTTTTGTGTACCTGGGGCAAATATATCATTTGTGTGAACTATAATGTGTGCGCAAAGGTTCGCAGCACCTTTTTTGAAAATTGATGGACCTTTGGGTCGCGTATCTGAAGCCAGTAGTTTGATAAAGCTGGTCATGTGAGCATCAAGTGGATGATAGTAGCCTTAGTTCCAGATGATGTTTACGGCCCCCCCCCCTGATTGCCAGACCCCAGATTGCATTCGATATGGATTCACTGTTATTTTCAAGACTGCTCCAATATGAAGCCAGAAGACAGTGAGCAGATTGAACAGGATATTTCTGATGAAGACATTTAGATAAAGCATATTTTGTGTTGATATTAAATAATTGTTTATTGAAATGAATACTTTGAATTTGGAGCATTGAGTCACATATATAACTATAAGAGTAGTTTGGGACAAGGTTTGGAGAATAGTCAAATTTTGGTGCAAATCTCAAGACCCATTCCAGCGATATTCTATTCTTAGTTCCGGAAAAAAAAACATTATTTGGTGTGATTTGAAAAGTAAAACGAGGGCAAAGGTTACCTACATTTCCTTGAAATCTTGAAACAACAACCCTATATTTCTTCGTTTTGAAAGTTTGACCGACCTTATACTAAACTGCCTGTTTAACTTCAACTCTATAACTAATTTGGAGAAAACACATAGTTCTAACCTTAGATTAAGCTGAGCATCTGGCAAACTCATCAAATTTACTGGACATAATTTTGTTACCCGTAAAGACTCATAACAATCATTTTAGTACCACTTTTAGTATCAATATTAGCTTATACAGTTAGAAAATGAAAACTATGTGTAACACTGACGTAAACAAAATGTTGAATACACGTATCCAGTAATGCTGCTATAGAGAATGGTGGAATATCAATATATTTCGTTCATAATCGCATTCAAATGATAATAAAACATAAAGTCCAGCGTCGGATTGACTATGTACGAAAAAACTAATCGCCCAGCATTTTCGTGGGCCCCTGCGCTAAATGCTTGGAAGGTATCGATTCCGATTCTGTGATTCTGCATTTGCTCTATTATTATAGTACTATTCTGGCTTCAATTTTTTATGAACGACTGGATGTTTAAGGTTAGCAGTTTTACCCATATACTACCATTAATTTTGGTAATAATTTTTGCAGAGTAATAATGGGAATGTGGGATCCATATGAAGCACATACAGAGCTTGAATACGAAGGGATCTGAAACTGAATTGAAATCGAAACGAAAAAATTATACTATTAGTGAAACGTCAGACAGATTTGTCGCATTTTCTGACTGTATAGTAAATAAAAAACTGCTGTACTATGCAAGTCAACAGTCATTATAAATCAAATGCTGGACAAAGGCCATTCCCATCTTCTTACATACAATTACCACTATTTGAATTCTGTTTGTATTGTTTACATTGATCGAGGGTATTAAGTGCTGTTAAGGTTGCTAAAACATTTCGTAATATGCGCAGGTGAACTAATTGAATTATGTTAAAGGGAGTGAAAGATTGACACAAATAACTTTATAAACTTACTAAATATGCGTTTCTTTGAATTAGCCAAACTTTTAGCTCTTGTAGATTTTTATCAGCAAAACTGGAAAAATGAATCAGACAGATCTAGCCATAAAATAGCTGATTTAGCAATCCTGGTGTGGTTCTTTGCAGAGTTGGCCAAGCTGGATTCTAATTGGTCTATAATTGCAGGCTTTCTTATCTGACTAGTACCGAGACTACTTGATTTGAACTTTGCTAAATTACTTGACGATGTTCAATCGTCACATTATTCTCTTTACTGGCGTAAGTAGTAAGAATTTCTTGATTTGATGAGAAGTTTAATGACAACAAGAACATTTCCATTCAGTGCAGGGCTCCAGAGAGTCTTGTCATTTCTCGTAACGGTTGCTGTTCATTTGGTAAGAAAACATACCTCTAGTCAAAAAGGATTGAGTCTTTATTAACAACTGAAATGTACTTGTCTAATTCATTTCATTTTTATCGTTGGTTTGAGAATTTCACTATTCATTATTCAATAGTGTACTCGTGCCGTCAAAAATGACGCCACATATGAAATATATGGATACACCTCGCATTTTATATACGTTGATAATAGAGATTTGCATTGTAGTGGACTTGGAGAATACTGTCCTTGGACTACAAACTGATTTTTACTAAATTTTATTTTTTATTACTTTTTTATTTTCATTATTCTTCACACTACAACATTTTACAACGTCAATTGCATCCTTTAACGTGACAGAAGACATCTGCATATTGATAATCATCATATGCAGGAATGCTTCAGGCCTCAAATTATCGTAATCTGGACCTGATTACGCCGAGTGGTTGCCATCGACAGGAAGCTATTTAAAGTCGAACACGCACAATATCATGTTACACATTACCAGACGCATAAAATCTTAAACATGCGTACACAAATATTTTTGACAAGCCTGAAAGTTAGACCATAGATGAACCAGTTCTTTTATTGTGTGAAGATCTTACAAGGACAGTGTTGTCAATTTTTTCTTGAGTTTACATCAAAATTTGAGCCCAAAACACCAAGAATCCCCCAGATACCAATCTAAAATCTAGGGAATGTATCATATATTATTCATATATTGAATGTGACTTTATTTTCAACATTTATTTTATTGAAATATACATAACTTATCAAAATTTTTTTTTACTGATATAAATTTAAAAAAATTACTAGTTTTATTAAAACAGTCTGAATAGTAATTTTTGACTTCTCGACGCAAACGAGAACATTTAGATTTACATTAAAAAAAACAACCTAAACTGACAACCCTGACAAAAGAAAGTGACTCATATTTCGGCATGTCAGCCCATCAGTCAGCCAGTAACAGTAGTCGGTGCAAGAGATGCTAGTGCATCTAAAAATCTCTGAAAAACCAGAAATACGATAGTAACCTTTTCCTCTGATATAAACCCCAAAGAAACGACCCAAATTCTCGATGGCAGATAAGGGATTGATTTTGAAAGAAACTAGGGGGACCACCTTATCGGGACATTATTAACAGGGTGGGGGAGAAAATCTCCAACAGGGATAGGAGGCATTTCTCTTGTTTTTCTCCCCGAATAGATAGCATCAGATCTGATAAAAGAATATACATTTTCGTATTTAAAGGATTTAAAAACAGAAATTCATTTTTAAAACAAGAAATCAGAACAAACAAACAGACAGTCAAATAAACGATAAACAAAAAATCAACAATCTTAGTGAATGTCCCTTCCGTAAGAAGTGGAAAAGAGTACTTACACCTGGAGCTTACAAAAATTTGGTCTATCTCTCTTTTGTCGTTTTTTTTTTGCTTCTTTATCTAAGACACCGATTTCTCACAAAGTGATACCTTTCATTAATTATTAATGCAATATTTTTTACGATATGCATCTTGGAGACTTTAGTCGGAAAAAGAAGAGGCGGAGATGTTCAGATAGGGATGGTTAAATGAATAATAATAATAATAATAATAATAATAATAATAATAATAATAATAATAATAATAATAATAATGATAATAATAATAATAATAATAATAATAATAATAATAATAATAATAATAATAGCAACAATAACAACTGGGATTTTTCTTTATCATTTCAAGAACATCTACTGTAAAAAAAAAAGTAATACGATCCCCAAAGTGTTTAAATAAAAGTCAGAACTTTAGTTTGCTGCTAGTAGTCGCTCTTTGGTTAGTATGTAAAGTAAAAATGGAAACTCACCACAACAGACATTAATTGAACAACTGTAGCGTCAAATTCTGAAGTCATCTGAGAAAATTCCATCAAAGAATAAATATGGTCAGGATAAATTCTGTTTATGACATCAGTGGCATTTTCCACAGGAAAACATCTAAAATGGAGTAAAAACCTCTAGAAATATCTAGATTCTTGAGAATCTAAATGTTATCAATAAAGCCGTCAAAATAAGACCGCCAAAAGGTCAAAAAAGCTTTCTTTCCAATAAGTAAAACGATAATTTTTAGAAATGATTTAGTGAAGTATTGATACCAATTTTCAAGTCTGAAGACAAAACAGTATGGTCAAGAGCGCTGGATCACAAACAAACACATAAAGAAACACATGCACATATAAAATAAGATAGAACACATCGCTATCTTTGGTGGCTATGGTTGTTCCGCCCTTTGCCATCTTTGATGGCTATGGTTGTTCGATGGCAGCCATAGTTTAGGAAGCATATAAGATCAACACGAAAGAACAACAATAAAAACAAGGAGATCTTCGGACGATCCATTCGATGGACTCCTTCAGTTATACTATCCTAATGTAACAGTGGTATAATTTTTTCCCAAGAAGTAATGTAGGATTCTGGTGTTTTTTTTTTCCTTTCCTTGTTAGGCCAGGATTTCCATACATTGTTTATACATTGAATATTACATAAGCGATGCTGTTGTTGAAGAAAATTCTGTTTACTTCCCTTACATTGGTGTAACACACTGTAAAAAGATCCATCCGAAAAACTCTTGGAATGTCGCTATTCTAATCAGCCGCAGAGCAGTGGTGGGCATAGCCAACGAAAAGGCTCAAGTGATAAATGGCTTTTACTGCCCCCAAACCAAAAGACCAAAAAAAAAAAAAAAAAAAAAAACCCAAAAAAAAGAAACCCAAAAGAGCTGAAATTCCAATAACTTGTAGCTTTGACTTAGAGCTTTGAATAATGTATGTTGAATGTGAACTGATGTTCAATTTAACGTGTGAATTTAATTATTTATGTACACCTTAATCATCACTTGATATTGGCATGTTATACCTTTCGAAAGTTCTGTGTCTAAGCTACAACATTTTAAAGTTTCAGCTTTATACGTCTGTTTTTAAAGGGTTTCAGAGCAAAAAAAAAACCAACAAAAAACAAAACCCAAAACAACAAAAAACAAACGAAGCCTAATTGTACTGTTCCATTAGACTAAAAAGTACTTATGGGTGCGATTAACCCCTCCGTGGCACCATTTTCAGACATGGAATGGAGTGATTCCATTTCCACGCTTCGATGTTCCCCGTTCAAAAATTCTGAAACCCTCCCCATTTGCGACACCCACCTGAAGATGGTCGTAGGTTACAATGGCTGGAACGTTGTGTTCAAAAGATGAACCGAGTTGAGGACAACAGCCCGAAAAAATCTATACATAATAAAAATACGCGGGTGTAACTATCATCTTTATGACAACTCATTTAGTTTTTACACCAATATATATTGGTGTACGGTAAAAAGTTGAGACATAGTCGGGCTGTGTTGTGTATATGAAGTAGTTTAGTTACTCTGAACATGTTTTGAAGCGAAAAAACTTCTTCTTCAGCGGGAAGGTCTCACGTCATAAAGCATTTGATGATTATGCAAAATCAGTGAAATGAGACATTTCAATTCAAATCCAGCCTGCTGCTGTGGGTCAACGAACTGAATTGATGGTGATGGCTATCTTGAGAATTGGTTAATGGCTTTTGTGAGTAGGGACCATCCTGGTTACCATGGGCACATTCCGGGTGGAGAGAGAAAATGTATAAAAAATTAAGGGGATGAAAGCTGGGAAAAAATGATGACCAGGAAACCTGATTTTAAAGAACCATTTGAGATAATATAGTGAATAGTTTCATTATTAGGAAGTGTACAAGTGATTAAAGATTCTTACATTATTGTCGACGCAGTCAGTTTGATTTAGTTTTAAACATCTATTTAAAAAAAAAAAATTCTTATTCTTTTTTTTCCAGATTTCGTTCTTATGTTTATTTGTTTATTCATTTTATTCTTTTAATGTGATTATAATTTTCCATTCCTGAGTGTAAGGGTGGGTTGGGTGTCCTTTGGGTTATTATGGAAACATTTTTTTGGTTTTTGTATATCGTAATCTTTTGGCTTATGGGTGTGTGTTAGCTAGGGCCTGTGAGCAGTTTGGGTATTCTGTAGTGATGGTGATAATCTTATGGGTTGGAGTCAGGTTGTTTAATTTGATATTAAGTCCATCAGGAAAAAGAATTTGTTGAAGTAGTATCCACATGTTTTCTCGAGGATTTTTGTGTTTCTGTGAGATGTAATCTCTGTCATATATATACTACCGAGGAGTGCAAAAAATGCACACGTGTACACAGTAGATAGATAAAAAAACTTCATGGTCACATACACATGTTCAAATCTACATGTACATAAATATATATAAACGCTCATATGAACTTAACCAGACATATGTAATTGATATACCCAACGCATCTATATTCACAAATACATAAACTTTCATACAGGTATACGCACTCACGCAGTTGCATACTTATACACTTGCGTTAAATAACACGTAGAAATTATACACACACACTTCTAAATAAAAAGATGCATAAATAGAAAGGAGTATTCCTGTAAGCACACACTCGTATCTATGAGTGCGGACGCACACACATGCACATACTCACTCACACATACACACAGACTTATACTAGTCGAAGAACGTACCCCGCAGGTTTAGCCAAGTGGCTGTTACTAAGTTTTGCAAAGTGCGCCCACAACGGTTATTAAAAAGCCGACTTAATGAAACAAAGACACTAATTACTTCCTGACGTAATTAAATAATATGACGCTAATTATTTTTGTTTCAAATTTCATTTTAAATTTTGCCCCTTGTTTCGTCTGAAAGTGAAATACGAGTCTAATTGGTGGCTGATCGGCTGGGCTGGGCCGGTCAACACTAATCGATTTACGTGTCGGATTGTGGGGGTGGAAAGCAGAGTTGGGTGGGTTGAGGGTTCGTGGGAGATTGATGATGCAGTGACGGTAAGGGTGCGGTGCTCGAGGGTGTGGCGAATAGATATGGTGATAGAGGCATAACTGAACAGGTGCGGAGAGAGAGAGAGAGAGAGAGAGAGAGAGAGAGAGAGAGGATCAGGGACAGAAAGGAGCAAGAACAATCAATAGAATGAGTGAGATATGAAATATTTTGAGAGAAAGAGAAAAAGGTGAGAGAGGGAGAGAGTGAGAGAGAGCTGGAGAGAGGTGGAGAGAGGTGGAGAGAGGGACAGACAGTCAGAGACAGAAACAGAATGAAAGTCAAGGAAGAGAATCTGAAATTCGGAGAAATATTGGACAGAAGAAAAAATAGAAATGTCTTTTGGGATGAAAGCAAGAATACTGAATATATTATACACATCGATAAACACAAACAGGCAAATAAATACGAATCATTAGGCGATCAGTGTGTAGTAAGGTAATTTGTTTTGTAAAATCAATGGGTCTTGCAGGTTTGTAGAGAGCATTACACCTACCATATTTATCAATAAGCATATCAATATAGATTTCAGATTTCTTGATCACATTTCTTAATTAATGATTATTCTTATGATGATTATTAAGTTATAATAATCAAATCACCGTAGCCCCCAAAATAGCCAGTCCAACCAGCCATCCAAGTGGGCTACAGAATTTTCACTCTTTGCTCGTCGTGTGTGTGTTTCCTGTTTTTTAAAGATAATTTTAGATGAAACCTTTATTTTTAAAGATAGTTTTAGACAAAAGATGATTTTAAAGATGATTTTAGATAATGTATTAGATAATTAGTCCTGTTGGAAGAGTGGGCAACGGTGATTCGCTTATGCAAGATACGGATATTCTTATAATGATTAGTATAGCCATGTAAAAAATGACGGTAGTTTCAAGTTGTAATTGTAGCCCATTGAATGTTTTCATTTGTTTCACCAAGTCGAAATGGTGACACGAAGTAAAACATCGCCTTTCTATTTAGATTTTTAACTGAATTAAGCGATAACATTCGACGTTTTACTAATCAAACAAAAAATATACGTTTTAAAGAGTCTCTCCTGACTCATTTCCACCGTGTACATTTGGTGGGTTGCCAGTTGATTGTATACAATCTGAGTTTAGCCATCAGCGTCCCTTTGGCTTATCGGACATCAGATTGCTAAGGTCCGCGTCGAACTTCAATCTTCGGCAACAGCACTTGATTTTATATATCAGTTTCCGAAATCAATTAAATTGATGAATAGAAACACATCGGTAATTATTGGTAAAATATACTAGTATAGAAAAGCAACACAATTGTGAATAATAGTCGTAACAAGACTGGTTGCTGCATCGTTACACTCCACTCAAACTTTTATTCCCACTGAAGATGATTTCTGTAACTTATGTATTGTACATACAGTATAATTTTTTTTTTGAGTTAATGAGTCTATCTTTTAGAATGAAATAAGCACACGCGTATCTGTATGGTAAATGTTCGTTACTATCCAAGACTTGTCAATATAGCTGGCAATCACTTGGTCGTGAGCTCAAATCACGATAGGGGAATGTGGATTTCACATATCAGTGTACACTCTCTCTCTCTCAGAGACAAGAATTCTAACGATTGCGCATCCTAGAATTTCCATGTACCCTGGAAAGCACGTTCCATTGTCTGTAGGACGGGGTGGGTAATCATTGAGTTATTGTTTAGAATTTTATGATGCTGACCATTAGCACTGTATTCAGTTTGACCCTCATTGTGTTAAACTCATCTGTATATACGCTGTAAATACTGAATCATACTTGCTATTTACCCAGTTTATCTTAGTTTGGCATTGGGCCAGTATTATAGGGCATTACAGTAGTAATGTCAGCATCAAATGTTAGTTAACCATTACTAAGCTTGTGAAACTTGAGATTTCATAAAATTACTTGAATGTTTAGGGATTTCACAAAATGACTAATTTCATAATCTAACTGTAAGAGTGAAAGAACTCGACGTTAGGTTGCACATCAAATAATTTGTTATAAAGAGAAGTGATAGGAGCTGAGAGAGATGAAACACAAACGGTAGAGGTGTGATTAAGAAACCCGGAAGGACTTGCCCCAGGACACCCTGCGGCTTGCCCCGTTTCTAACAGTTCGGGGAAACGAGGTAATTTGCTCGCACCTAGAACAATGGGGGAAAGCGCTGCAGAGTGGAAGACGTGCTTGTGTATTTCCCTGTGGTCTTGGTATTTGCTTTATTTCTGGGGGCGGGAAGTGGTTTAGGGCGTCCCCACGTAAAAGTCAATGGGTCTACGAGAGACTTGATTATCCTGAGGAATAAAATGACACAGAGAGGTGAATGTAAGTTTAAGGAAATAAAAGTAATAAGAGAATTGAAAAAGTGAAGAAATATATGTACATATGCTTGTATTGTTGTTATTTATCGATTAAGGACATAAATTTTGTCTATGACAATGGTATACGCTCGTTTTGCTATGTTCAGCTAATCAGATAGACAATGTGATTGGGCCTTCAAATAGTTTATATCCTCGGAAGAGAACTGCCACTATGATTTGAAATGTAAGGATTGGATTGAGTTGTAATTATTTACCTTGCAAGCATTATATGATATTGTTTTATCAAGATTTTATGAATTGTTTTATGAATTTGTTTTTACACTTTTTCTGAATTTGATAGTTAAATTAAATGGTATTATCTGCTAAAGTAAATTTCATCTTAGATTCAGATTATTAGCCTGCTCTCAAGCATTTTTGATTATTTCGTTTCTTTTTACAAGAATATCTTTCCATAATTAGTTTTTATAGGTTGTAGTGGTGTTATTTACACACACACACACACACACACATATATATATATATATATATGTATATATATGATTGTGTCATCCACAGACAGCTGTTTCGTTGTATTACGACGCTTCAGTGTGGCTATAGACAATCCATTATCACATCCAGTACCACGATGTACGATTGAAACCTTCGCTTCAGACCTGGGGGCTGGTATCCTACCGTTGAGCCACGGAACTGGACGGTCAGTAAGGCTGAATTTAAGCGATATATTTATTTTTGATTAAATACCCCATCCACTAGAGTGCTGTATTCCTATGGAAAAGCATTGTATAAACATACAATGAACTAGTTACCTCACTTAAAGAGTGCTCAACCCTGAATAGAGGAAAGTTAACATATATATATATATATATATATATATATATATACGCGTGTGCATCATAGACCTGCGCTATATAAGTGCTCATTTATTTATTTTCCACCCATCGCTGTTGTTCCACTCATTATCATAAATTTTTTGGTTCGACCAAAATTTCCTTATTCACACACACATACACACACACACACACACACATGCGTGTGTATATATGTGATTTTGCAAGAAAATAAGAGACCACATTCCCCTAGCATATAAGGCACGACTCTGCGAAGGAATCTTGTGGAATTACCCATAAATGAAATGAAAGTCAAGGATTTCAGCGTTAGAGAGTGAACCATACAAGCCCATGGCTCTCACAAACTTGACCGAAGAGTGTTAGTGCTAGGAAGAATAGAAAGTATGTCTTTCATAATATTTCTAATGAATAGTTGAGAAAATCTCGCACACATGTACTGCACAACGGCTGGAACCTCATGTATCATGTATCACGTTTGTAATCTGAATAATGGTAGTCGTATGGGGTGGCATCGGCCACAGTTTTCACTTATCTTCGGTCGCAGCCAGGGCCAGCTCCACGGCTGAAATTTGGTGCTCTCCACAGTATTAAACTATATAGTAGTATTCTATATTCCTGAAGAATTTGACTTCAAATCACGGAATTAATTTATTTATACTATTTTTATCCTGTTTGATTTATTCTTTTTCACATTTCCCCATGGGTATTTGGATCGTTCTGCTGTCCCAGACGCATGAAAAGCGCCTCCAAGCCCTTAGAAAGCCAGGCCACTGCCTATGTTGCCGGTACCTACGGCTGGTCCTGAGTTGAGCGAGCACGGGAAATTATCGCGTACTCGGTGCAACGCCTGGAATTTCACGTCGTCCGAATAATGGCGATCGTATATAGTGGCGTTGAGTTCTGTTCTCACTTATACTTGGCTGTTGCAAAGACACCGGTAGTTGAGGCGCTGACGTGCTCTTCATTCAGATCTAATGAAAGAAAAAGGGGGGCCCGTCAGTCTAAATTTCGAGTTTTGTGTTGAGTCGTGCCAGGGAAAGCAATCAGTAGAGCCTTCACTTAATTAAGTAAGTCTTGTTTGGGTATGAATTTTGTATTCGTCAGACACAGGCCTAGGCTTACTGGAATTAATACACCGCAAAGTGTTGCCCTGACCCCCTTTGGCAACGACAAGGCGTTTACGTAGAAAAGAGAGCGAGAGAGAGAGAGAGAGAGAGAGAGAGAGAGAGAGAGAGAGAGAGAGAGAGAAAGAGAGAGAGAGAGAGAGAGAGAGAGAGAGACTAAGATTATTGGGAGAAAAATAAGAAGCATGTAATGTAAACGAGAGAGAAGGATTAAGAAAAATACATCTCTTCATCTATCTAAAGCTCAGCTCAGTCTGGCACAGGGCCACAATAAGTGGGTATCTAGTCATGATCAGAATAAATAAGTCATGAATGATCCAACAAAACTAGCTAAACTTCACTCTTCGATAGGTGTTCACACACACGTACACATGCACACACATGCACACACATGCACATATATAACATCATCAGCAACGCGACGCAGTGTAATGTAAAGTTAAAAAAAAATAAAAAATCAACACCAACGCAGAATTTTGAATTTTACCCGATACATGAGGAGCAATTGTCCAAAATACAAGATATCATTTATGACCTTCGGAAATTTTTTTTTCACTATTTCGATCCTGTTTTGACATAACTTATTCGTCTGCATAAAAAGTGAACTAAAAATCAAGTTGATAGACCTTGTCTGTAATATTTAATAATATCTGTTTGAAAGGAAATATGGTGAGAGAGAAAGATACACAGAGAGACAGACATCTGCTGTAGAGTGATGGTCAGCAAGCTGATCTTGCAAAGCATTACTAATGTAATGCACCCAGTTCGCACTACCATGACCTTGTATAAGACTAACCTGAGCTTTGTGAATATATTGGGCGGCTACAGTAGCATAATGGACAGCAAGTTCATTTTGAAGAACGATTTGCAAATATTTTATCTCTATAGTACCCTATTACTCAGGTCTTGTGTCTGAATAAGCTGCTCAGTACACACACACACACACACACACACACACACACACACACACACACACACACACACACACATATATATATATATATATACACACTTATGTAGTTTTTGTATTCGTTAATAATATAGATTGTTCTATATCTTAATTAAAATTCTTAAAATAGAACTTCAGAAGATTTTTCTAGATTTCATTCTGTATTCCGTTACATTCTGATGGAATGTCTCGTTTTCCGATTAATTAAATGTTTTTAAGGTTTATTTTTAAAATAACGTATTTTTTTCGTAGCCCCACCACAACATAAACGAAGTCTGTCCAGAATGTACGCAGCTATTTGATATCAACGAATGCCTATCTAGGGTAATGGCACCTCAGTCCCTTCAAAATACTTTGACTGGGATATTATACTCTTATCTCAGAGCCTATCCTACTTTTGAAAACAATCTGAAAGGTTCCCTATCGAGATCGTTGTCAGCTGCTGTCGAAGTTCATGAAAGATTTCTAGTACTTTCAACCATTGACTGCCCCCTGAATTGGTGGCAAAAGAATGTCATCCGAACGATCCAGCAGAAATTTAGCGAAGTAGGCTTACTCTCCAGACCTCTCTCTGACCGACTAAGCATTTCGACCACTTCCTGCAAGGGAAAGTCTTCAGCAACCAAACAAGAATTAATCGTTATCAGGACTCCAAAAGTCTGTGCTTCCGGAAGAAATGGACTTCTAGTTTGCAAAAATGTGTAGATTCCAAACGTTCTCATCTCGACTTCTATTCTAATCTAAGATATCCTGCTTTAAAGTTGATGGTGAAGAACTGCAATGAATTTTGCAGCAACACACACACACACCCACACACACACACATATATATATATATATATAGCCATATATATATTACGTTGTCTAGATGATACATTCTTCGTAAAATAACGGGAGATCATTTCAAATAAGAGTTTCAATATGATATAATGCAATTTATAATCAGTCTGTTGGATCATACATCCATTTCCTAATAACAAACGCACACACATGCACGCACATATGTATGTGTGTGTGTGTATTTGAAATAGCAATGCATAGACGCAATAACAGAAGTGTGAGTAGGAATGCAAATGAAGACAATATTGTGACAAAAAATAGAGCTATTGAGAAGAGAGAGTGAAACGGCTAGCGAAAAAACAGAAAAATCGGAACGAAGAGAAAACAATGATAAGAAGGAGAAGAAAGAAAGTGAGGATGAGAGGATGAAATAATGATTCGATTTAAATAAAGATAAAAAAGAAATTCTGGTGAGTCAGAGAGAGAGAGAGAGAGAGAGAGATTATCGACGTCATGGTGAAGGAGGATGGCAGATACAAAGAGAAAGAAACACGAATTGAGAAGATAGGAACGAATGACCTCTGTTCTGTCTCTTCAGACAATAGAGCGTCAACTCCAGGGTGCATGCCTAGACGAAGTGTTTGGACACCAAGGATACCATGTCGTTAGAATCCCTTTCTCGACCTTGTTGATATTGTCCAGAAGAAAGCTGACAGCGATATGTCTGGCAGCAGCTTGGCTGAAGGAGCTGCCAGAAATACGTCTAACCACCTTAAGGGGGCTGCACTCCCTGGCAGAGAGGAACAAAAGAAAGAGAGGTAAGGTGAGAGAAAATACAAAATCATGTCGATTCCTTTTTCAACTCTCATTAAAAGCCGTCGTTGTTCTCCCAAGGTCTATTTCAGTGAATGAAAAATGAGATGTTGATAGGAGGAAGACATGAATTCATGCCTTTCCCAAGAGCATTAGTGCAAAGTGAGCCGAAACCGTCTCAGTCAGAGTTAGTACTCAGCTCACCGATCCTATTCCTCGGGTTGTCAACCATTCAGCCACTCACACCCTACACTGTCTTAATTGCTCGTAATATATTCTGCAGATATATTTCCGGGTTTAACGAAAGTTTAAAAATGGCTTCTTTATGAGATTAGACAAAGCCAAATTTAGCCCCAGTCGACATTCAAGGAAGGTTTCTGCCAGGAAAGGTTCCCACTATCGATCGCTCGTTATACTGACCTTCTAATTATTGTAAAAGGACTGTTGCTTGAAAAGTTTTCTTTCATTAAGCATAGCCTAGTACATTACAATACAAAATATGAGGAATATTGAGACAGAACGATTGATTTGAGACACTATTACAAGTTAGGAAGTCTGCTTTAGAATATATATATATATATATATATATATATATATATATATATATATATATATATGGTACAGATCAGGTTAGCAGTATAGCATAATATAAAGCAACGTCTGATATGTGATGGATTTATTTCATATAGTGCTCGGTACATTCAACTTTATACTTCGAAAGTCAAGTTGTTTTAGAGTAGAGCTGGAAATGGGGTTCTCAACGATTATGTTTCTGCCCACGGGTAGAAGTACAAACGTGTTTGGGTAGCGAATCCTTATTTCATCATATTTCAAGTTCGACTTAAATTTAACTTAATGTTTAATGCTGAATGTATTCATTTTATGAAATAACCCATCATACATCGAATATTGCATTATATCATCTTATATTGTATTCCTGATTTGTACTTTGTTTATATATATATATATATATATATATATATATATATATATATATATATATTGTTTTTTGCGTTTGTAGGAAATATGAGTGCTCCATATTTATATATACATATATAACACAAATTAGGAATACAATATAATATATTGAAATATCTGATGATGTGTGAGGGGTTTATTTCATCAAGTGCTCGATAAATTCAACCTCAAACATTATGTTGAGATAGAAAAGAGATAAAATATTCATATTAAGGACATTTGGGAAATGTGTCTAATTTTGTAGGTTTTATGATCTTCCTTTTATTTATGTATGTATATATTCGTTTTGTGGTTGGTCATCGCTTGTTATGTTTTTCTGTTTTATTTAGGGGGAGGACTGTGCTTGTTGTTAATGAATTATAAATTAGGAAGATATTGTGTACGCATTTTCGTTATCAATATGTTGTAAAACCATCAGTTCTTTGTGGTATGTTTCTTCTCTGAGAGTATTTTGTTCTCGCTTGAATCTGTTCATCATTGATAGGGTTCACTTTTATAAGATCTGGGTTGTTGATTTAATTATTGTGGGTTCGGTATGTTTCTACATATCCAAGATAATTATGGTGATTGGGTTTTTCTTTAAAGGTTACTGGAGGTATAAAATAATGACAATGTTCATAGCAATAACAAAGGAAATAAGATATGGTGTTTGATTTTTAGTATACCTATATGTGGAGAACTAAATTATGTTTTTAATAGAAATTTTGAGCGATGCTGGTATTTTAATGCTACTTCATTTTTCTGCTTAATAATTCCTTTTTTTGTTCTATTGATAAAAGTGAGGATTTCAAATTTCTCATTGAGGTACTGGTGACATGGGGTTTTGATATTCTAGTATCTGTGAGTTTGTTTTAATATTTTCTATTCTACTGTCGGTTTGAGTTTGCTATCAGCTAGTCTCCAATGATATGTCGACGTTTGTAAAAGATGATATATGGTTGGTTAATTTTAGTTTTAAGGGTGTTTTTGATATTCCTATATGATGTTTCACTTCTAAGAGTTTCTCTTGGGCTGATCTTTCAGCTTAATATCCAATATTCGATTTTAGACATTTGTTTTGCGAAGGGAATCCGTTTCTGTTTGTAGAATAGCAATCTGGTTTACCTAAGTTTTTTTCTATTGATTAGATGAATGTTTTACCTAAGTTGGTTTTTACTTGTAGGTTGAATGGCGTTGTAAACCAGATAATCCTCTTACCTCTACTTTTTTGTTGTTTCTATGTTTTACTCTATCGGATTTTACATTTTCATCATATTTAAAACAAGTTTCGGTAAAACTGCTGTCCTTTAAGGCTTCAGTATATAAATTTCCAATATCGTTGAATATTGTTTCATTTGAGGAGTTTTATATTAGCCTAGTTTCTGTCGATTTGGGTATCTTTTTAATGATTTTGTTTGGGTGGGTGAAACATGCGTTGATGATGAATTTCCTTTTCTTTGCGGTTTATGGAAGTAATCATCTAAATCAAAAGTAACATCTAAAAAAATCTAGAATTTCTATGTTGGCCTTGATTTCAATTTTTCAATTTCTTTTATGATGTATACTTTTTATTTTTTCGCATTTTAGCGCATTGCTGTCTTCTACAATTAGCAGGGCCTCATCCCGGTACAGTTCAATATTTTTTGGGTTCAGTTTTCTCTCCCTCTCTATGGATATACTTGCACAAAACACGAGGGTGGATCATTGAATTAAAATTTCATTCTACCATGATCGATCCGTGTGATTAATATTCACAACTTAATTAAGTGTATTGATAAGGGAAGATATTGAAAATAGATATTTGTCATGTAAAATAAAAGCTTTTTCTACATTAGGCTGTTGCTTTATTTATACGCCTACACACGCTTACACACACGCATATGTGTGTTTGTTGTGTGGATATGACGTGATCCGACAGAATGTTGATGAAATTGACAACTGGAAGGTGAAGAGAAAGAATTTAAGAGAAAAGCAGGTGCTACATCCCAAAATTGTTCTCTTAACCTCCTCCTCTCGCTGCCCTTTCTTATCTAAAACAAGCATAACACTGATAGACATAGATACAAACACTCTCTGACTTTTTCTCTCACAGACCCTTTCTAATTTCAGACCAAACTTGACTCACATCTACACAGATACAACCTTCTCCCACTCCTATTAAACAATCCACAACACAGGAATATCCCAATTTCATTCCTCAATTTCATACATCTAAACAGCATACAATTTTCAGTGCACCATTGCAAGTTTCTCTGAAAAAGATGTCTGACTACTGTCGAAATGCATCGGAACATACCCACGTGATAATAAAGTTTCTGAGATGTCGCACCTACCTTTCTTTTAGATATTTTCTTTTCACCTTCTAGTTGTCACTTTAATCAATATATATGTAGGCATGTATATAGTCATGTCAACTTTCCATTTTTTTACCGCTGAAAAAGAAACTTTATCAGTCAATTTTTCCGAAGTCGCAAAGTATTCACGACTAAATGCCATGCAAGTCATCTTTAATCTGATCAGTGTTATTTCAAAATGTTTTTTCATAATTTGAAAAAAAAACCAGTTTCAGAATCTTGGTACATGTAATTTAATTATATTTTTTTGATTTATATTTGTAATTTTATCCTTTATTTGGGGTTCATCAGCTGTTTTACCACAGCTCTGTTTCGGAATACAAATATGGCCGCAACAAGATCGAACTCAACTCAAACTTCTATTCTGACAGAAAATGATGACTGTAATTTTTGTATTGTATGTATAATGGATAAAAAATAGAATATATTTCTTATTGTACAAATGTATTTATTAGAATAAGATAAGCTCTTACATATCTATATGATAGATTTTCATTGACATCTTAGACTTGTCAATTCAGCTCAGGCAGTGAGAAAACCTCCCAGATAATCTGTTATTCTCGAGTTTAAACCACAGAAAGGGAATGTGAACTTTGCATATCGATTTACACACCTAATTTTGGTTAGGACTGTTCTTATTGCTCTGGTCTTTGTTTACAAAAAATAACGTCAACTCTAGTTTTTGACAATATCCTGAATATATAAGTGAAAGGTGGCCTTGTGTTTGTCTGTTACGTAAAGGATTGCTAAAAATGGGGACCGTCCTTGCAAATTTGACATTCCTACTCTATGGACCGGAACGGGGGCATTTTAAAACGAAATGTTTTTTGAAAAATATTTTAAAGGTTTTTAGAGGGGTTTCTATTAACATTGTAACTATAATGCCAAAGAGGAACGTACTTTTCGACCATATACATATATACATGTTTGTATATAATTCTTTAAGAGATTAGAGTGAGAGGGAACCCATCATTTCAGCGGTCGAAGAGGGAAGGAGACATTAACCTAAATTAAAATTGAATAAAAAAGTTTCGAGAAAAAGTATTTTTTATGTTTTAGTGGGGCAGATGCTCTATTTATAATGCAGCTATAATGCAAAACTGGACCCTTACTTTCTGTTCAATATATATATATATATATATATATATATATATATATATATATATATATAGTTGCCAAATAACCCGTTTCTTGGGCGGATATTCAACTCATACACACACACACACACACACACACACACACACGCACACATATATATATATATATGTGTGTGTGTGTGTGTGTGTTTTCTACAAAGCTTCACAGCTTTAAACACTGAACATAAAAAAAACAATATGTGTACATTCAGATATATCTCCTAGCTTAGCTCTCGAAGAGAAGAGATTCTATACATTGTCATAGCAAAAAGTACTCAAGTTTTTTTTTGAATACTTGCATGATAGACCATTTAGTTGATGTGGCGGCTTAAAGGTGACCATTGCCCAACCTTTGATTACTGTACAGAACTGAGCAATTGAATTAGTAAGCAAACTGTATTACGAACTTACTGCACATCTCTAACAGTAAAAAAAAGGAGAGATTAACGGAATAGAAGCCGAATGATAACAGACCAACGATTTGGTACATCTGTGTCCTCTCTTCGCAGGGGACATCGTTCCGTGTTAACATCGATTAGGCTGTTATTAGTCTGCGATCGCATCTGAAAAAGAAGAAGGAGAAGAAGAAGCCGAAGGTCTTCGGTATACAATAAATGCAGCAGAACCATATCTTCGGCATGGCCACCTCCCCTAACCACTATTTTCGCCGCTACTCGAGCCATTTCGCCCACCTGAGCCATCTGCTTGAGGTCTTTGCGAACTTTATCAGTTTAAAGAAAATAGTAGGATGTCTTCGCTTATCGTATCCATTTGGACTTTGGCACCTCTTTACCGCTGCTCTCACCTTTCAGCTGCTCTGCCACAAATTTTGCATTGCCTGCATCAATTGGCCTTTTTTGTTTCTTTACTTCTTTTTTAGGCAGCATTTCTTTTTTGTTTTCTGATCATTTATCGCTTTTGTTGATGTTGCTATTGAAATTGTACTTTTAACTGATGTTAACCTCAAGTTTTTTCATCCTTTCTTTTTTTCTTTCTTCCATGTTTTTTACGATACCCTCTACGCTTCTTGTACCTTCTCTAGCACCCTTTCTTTCTTTCTTTCTTTCACCCTTTCTTTCATTCAACATTCTTCTCGGCATTTTCTACGTTCCTATTTATATGGCGTCCATCATGCATCTTCAGCATTCTATAACTTTCTTTCTCCCTTTCTCTCATTCTTTCTTTCTGCCTTTCTTTTTATTGAACAACCGTTGCCATCAAAGACGGTAGAGCAATATATTTTTTTCGTCTGTGCGTATATTTGTGTGTCCCTGCAATACCGTTTTTTTCCTACAGATTTGAAAATTGGCATCAGTACTCCCCCACCCCTAAAAATATATTTCTTTTGATTTGGGGGAAAATAGCTGTTGACCTTTCCGGGGTCTTATTTTGACAGGTTTGTTTATTACATTATCCAGAATCCAGATATTTCTAGTTCCAATTATTTCTACATTGTCATTTTTCATAATCTGTTTTCTTCTTGCTTTCGTTGCAATTGTAATACTTCTTTTTATCATCGCTTCCTTTTTTAATTCGCTAGCATCTCTAACACCAATTGTCGTCACTGACTGACTGACAGACTGACTTGCTCAATGTTGCCAATTTAGATGTTTCGAAAAAATCTAAATGTAGATGACATTCTAGATATCAGAAATTGCTATTTAGATGATTTTTGATAAAATAAGTGATACTTTCATTTACTTTAAAGTATTAAGATAAGTTATAAATTTTGATAAATTGAGTAATATTTTGAATGTTGATTGAAGACACATTTATTTGTTATATATTTCCTAGATTTTAAATATACAAGTATATCCGGAGAATGCAGATGTTTTTACGTGTTTAAGATGTTTTTAGACTCAATTTTAGATGTAAACTTGAAAACAAATTTGGTAATTCTGCCCTTGCTAAACCCTCATGCAAGACCAGAATTAGCGCATCTATAATCTGACTTTCAGGCTTCTTATCATCTTTTCTTATTCATGATTTTAGCAAAGTACATAAAACTTTCTCTTTCTTTTCTCTTCATTGTTCTATACTTCCGTCCTTTAATTCCCTCTTTGCAGATTATTATTACTTTTTTCGATTGATCATCACCAACTTGGCAAGTTGCTAAAAGACGTTGGTCACGTGACGGTTTCTTCTGAGTGACTAACCAGACCTGTATTATATAGTGATCTCTTTCGCTGTCTGTTATGTTAGTAGATATTCTATACATTTTCGTAATTGACGGATGTGTGGCAAAACATTAGAGAGGACGGAAAGAAAAGTTTGAATTTGTTATAAAAATAAATCCCAGAAACCTTCTTTTGACTGACTGCTCATCATTGGTGACTCGTCAGGAAATATTCGATAAACGCCGTTTAAGACGGCAAGTGAACACATTGAAGACACGCGTGAAAAATGACATTTTATGTTTTAAACAATATTTTTTGAATTTGTTCAAATCATTTCTAGGCAGTGTATTTAAACATTTTTGACAATTCATCCTCTGATGAGTGACAGTCAAAAGAAGCTTTCAAGGATTTATTTTAAGGAACAAATTAAAAACTTTCCCCTCCTCTTTCATGTTTTACTATACTTCTGCCGATAACGGGATTCTCAAGATGTTGTTCCACTAAAAGACTTCCAGAAATTATTATTACTGCAGAGCCGCATCCGGTTATCATGATCACGAATTATGTTTTCAATATATCATCGTTATCAAAATCAGCCAGTCACAAACAATATTCAAAGTGATCAAAATGAGTATCTTCCTCTATATAGCCGTCACTCAATGATGTCAGTCGGTTATTATTATCTAAAATTAATTGTGATAATAATAAGCGATACCCTCCGTTTTATCATAATCCAAACCATTATTATTATTGTTATTATTATTGTTATTATGATTATTATTATTATTGTTGTTATTATTATTATTATTATTATCAACAACAGTCTTTTTCGTTTTGATTTTTCTCCATTTGTGTTGCTTTTGTTAATTGGTATATAATCTTGAGAAAATGCGGGGAGGTCGAGATGATTATAGCTCGGAGAATGGACTCGGCAAACCATGTTCAAACTGCACCAGGTTCAGTTTGTGTTTACTTCACACTAATGCCCTTGGGAAAGACATGAATCCATCTCTTCTCCCACTTATAGATACAATAGCTGCAGTTGAAGAGTGTGGAACCTCAAAGGTTGCATGTCGCCTTTAAGTGTATTTCACATACGTAAATAGTAATGTGATATGTGAGCACCGAGCACAGAGAACTGAAGCTGTAACCAGCGTAAGGACACTACTTTTATTCTTCATTATTCGTACAATCGTTTATATTATCATTATCTCTACTAGTATTTGAGTTTTTTGTTTGTACGTGCTTCTGCTCTGCGTAAACTACAAAGCCAATTGAAGTGATATTCAGCAGAGAGAATCAATGAAAATCGACTTCCCATGTCAGCAAACCTTCGAGATCATTCGAGATCACCAGATATCATTCTCTAGCCACACTTCGATTCTAAACATCAAAAAAAATAATTTTCATACTGGGATTTTTGTCATTCATTCTTCCTACGAATGGTACACATATTTCATACAATAAAATCAATTCTTAAGCAAGTATTGGTGTTGATATCGTGTTATAGATTAGATTAGTTTTACTGCAAAGTCTGTGGAGGTTTTCGTTTCCCCCCTCTAACACTTCTGTTTTCTCATTGATAAAAATCCAACGTAATCCATGTCCCAGTGAAGGGAAGCTTCTGTTTTTTTTTTCAGAGCCACATCGGGTATCCCTGCTAATATACAATATAGTTATTAGGGGTTAAATTCTTTTCATCTTGATTATTTCTTTTTTTTTCTTTTTCCTTAATTTTCCTTCTTCCTCTTCACTTTTACTTTTCTTCTTTCTATTTTTCTTTGTCGTCTTCTACTTCTCCCTTCTTTTTCTCTCTTCTTTTTATTCTTTTTTGATTTCTTCCTCTAGTGATCACTGATGCTTCATACTCGAGTACATCTTTCTCAAATCCTTCTATAACATTTTTAGACTTATTTTCTCTTTATTTCTCTTATATCAATTTTCCTTTCATCTCACGTTAATTCTCCCGACGACCAGTTTTGGCCACCGGCAACATTTTTGTGGCCCGCAGCCAATCAAGGAATTAATTTAAATATGATACAATTTTTCTGAGAAAGTCAATTTCATAATTCATACTGTAAAAGTATTACTGTTTTGGCTTCACAAATCAGTGATATGATAATTATAAATCATTTGCCTGTCTAAGATAGAAATTAAAGCTCATTTGATATGATGAACAGTTTCAAGCAAATGTGTGGTCAAAATAAAGATGAAAACTGTCTCAAAAAGGTTACCCATGCCCGGATTAGATCATATAAAGTTACTCCCGTTTGAACTTCAGATGATTAAAAAAATATAAATTCTATTCACAGAAGAGTATACTTATCTTTCCATCTGCTCGTCTGTCTGTATGTGACAGTATACTACGAAAACCACACTGCATAACCCCAACGAAATTTTCAAAGTATATCCATGCAACCCCGGAAAAAGTTTTCAGCAAAATAGATTTTTTAAATCACTCAACAAGATGTGTATTTAGGGAGGGAGTAGATTTAAATGTTAATTCATACTAAATTTGACTCATTTTTATGTCCACTTTTTCAGCCGAATCCCCTGGGTGCTGATGAAAAACCGCTCTATCGCAGAGAGGAGGAGAGAGTAAGAAGGAGATATTGGCTCTCATTAGCAGTGGGTACTTTGGTATCGTTCATAGAGAGAGGCTCAGAGTTAGAAGAAGGATAACTGCATGTTTATTTTCTGTTAAGCGTTACGCATGTGCTTTCCCCCCCCAGATCGTACGAGAAAATACAACAAAAAAAAAACTGTAAAAGTCACAAATATCACTTTTTGAAATATTTCATTAATTGTTTTTTTTTTTCTTACGGCTATTTAACCCGCTCGTTAGGGCGGGTCATCAGCTCTTTTACAAAAAAATCTTCTTCAAACGTATTCATTAAGATTATTCCGCTTCAATTTCTTGCTTTTTCCCCCCAATGTCAATGTGCAATTTCTTTTCGATTTACCCCCTTTTCAACACATGAAGTAACGCCATTTTCTTTCTCAAGCTTTTTGTGTAGATATTTATGTTTCTCTTTCTTTTCTTGTCCCTTGACCTACAGTAAAAACAAAACAAAAAACAAACTCCCCGAACTTAATAAGACAAGTATATTCAGCAGCTGCCGACGACATGACTACCGACAACATGGCTGCCGACCGCGGCACCTCAGCCGCTGCAATCATCTAAAAGCCGATCCTGTTTTGTCGCCCTTGCTTAGCCATATTGAACATGTTATCTTTTTCCTTGGACCCATTACATCTGTTCCCTGCTTTACAAGCCTCGTTTTGGGTCGCCTGAGCTTTTTTATGTGACGATTCGTCATCTGTTAAGAATTACATTTTTAGTTTCTTTTTTTTTTGCACCTAATATCCTCCTCGGTAGCCGATCGGTCAGCAAGGCGTAAAATGAATTCAGTAACCCAAGTTCAAACTCCGGCTGGAACTGAGACTAGTGCCAATGACCTTGGAAAAGGTATGAATACGACTCCACACCTCCTTTCCTAGCTACGAGCAAAATAGCGTATGGTAAAGTGAGGGACACCACATCTGGTGCATTTTGCCTTTTAGTCAATTTCACAAATCGTAAATCTTGAAGAACTTCAGAGACAAAAATGATTGTGCTATGTGACATCCGGGTAGCGACAGCCAACGACGTAGCCAGCGTAAGGACACTATTCTAGGGCACACCGTGTATTAACTGAAATTGTTTATTCGGGCAGATAAATAGATTAATGACTTTTAACTTCATTATTTCTTCAATATCTGATCAATACGTTGTATAATTATAATGTTTTTAGCCTTTGTGTGGGAGTTTGGACTCTTTATCTGCCATGTTAAACTACCATATTTTACATCTGAAGAGTCTGGTTTCAAAACTTGATAAGCACCATTAAAAATGTGTTTAATCAAATTGAAAATCAAATCCTGGATTTATATGATCTTATTTTATTACAATCTTTTTATATACGCGCAGCCTATAAATCTGTAATAAAACAAAAAAATCGAGTAGAAAATTTGATTTTCAATTTAATTAAACACATTTTTTTTTAAACGGTGCTTGTCGCATTTTGGAATCATACTCTTCATCTGCAAGATCAAGGATAACCATTACCTTCGTCGTGCAAAGTAATATGAACCGCATGAGACCGGTTGCTGGGTCCATAAGCCTAAGAGAATTAAGAGCTGTTCAAAATTAGAAATAAAACTAGAAGACATTCCATCATGTCTTTAGCAATGTAATAAAAGTTAACACGTGTCTTCCTGATCTATTTTCATGTGAAGACTCGAAAAGCCAAATGATCAATGATCAACCAGCAAAAAAAAAGTTCCCAGGTTTGAACGATCCAGAATATTACTTTTCCGGTCTTCACCGCATGCACATGTATTCTAAAATAAAACTCAAATTGAAATTCATATGAGGAATGAAACGTCAGTTACTTTATTCCATTTCAAAATCAAAAAACGTACTCCCCATGAAAATCTTCTTAAATTAAATAAAAAAAAACATTCGTCGATTTTTCGAAACTAAACTTATCTATGACTCTTTATTTTTTATTTCTAACAACTTGAAGAAAAATTATTTTTGGCTTTTTATTTTTATCTTCAAATAAAATAATATTGCGTAAATTAAGTGAGTAGGTCCCTTGGCTAAACTTTTTTCTGTATGTATATTTCAAAATAAAACGTTAAATACGATTCATATGGGAAAAAGAAAGTTCGGTTAGTCTATACGACTTCAAAATCAAAAAATAAACAAAAATTGTATAAATTTTTTTTTGCTGTTAAGAAAGATTGAAAATATTTTAAAACAGAAATTGCAAATTTCACGCTGCACCATTCAAACTTTAATCAAAACAAGGATTGTTCTAAAAAAGTTATGCTTTATGAAATAAATCAACATGTGTGAAAATCGAAAAAGTAATCTTCCAGGTGATCCAAATTTGGGTCCTTCAAAGTGGTATTGTGCCAAAGGAGGTATAAAATGCCTCTTGTGTTAACAACTATATCATTGATTACCAAATTAGCCATTTTCAGCTAAGTATGGCTGATCTTTTCCAATCTACGATAGCCCATTAAATTCGATAAATTGAAGAATTGTAAATGCTCAATTTTCATTAAATAATTTGTTCAAGAGTCTTAATATGTAGTTATTCTATTTGATAATTGGTCTTAAAATGAGTATTATATATATATATATATATATATATATATATATATATATATATATATATACATATCATATTGAAACTCAATTTCAAATGATTTTCCGTTAATACACGGTCAATGTATCATTTGGCCAAGGCAATGCAAATCCACTTTGTAAATCTATTTTTTAGGCAAATCAGAAACCTGTAATTCCCGTTAAAGATCGTTCGGTAAATCCCTGACCATATCCAAGATATCCCTCTGTCTATCCAGAACCGTAATTGAAATCATCATAAGTTCTCTTTTCGAAAGATATGGTAGTTGATGCACTTTAACATCCCCATTAGAAAGATGTTTTCATCAGAAAATGATTGAACAACTGTAGCCATCAAAGATGGCGGAGGATTTTATCTTTTTTTTTTTTTATAAATATGCGTGTCTTTGTTCATGTCTTCCAACACTCATGGTCATATCGTTTTGTCCACTTGAAAATTGGCATGAGGTACTCCCCTAAACTAAATGTCATTTTGATTTTTGAAAAAAAAAAAAGCATTCTTGAGCTTGGGGGCCTTCTTTTGGCGGGTTTAATAATAACATCTAGATTATCAAGAATCCAGATATTTCAAGATGTATTTTCCAGTGGAAAGCATCTGTAATGTCATAAATAGATTTTATTCTGACCATATTTATTCTTCGATAGAATTTTTTTATATGACTTCAAATTTTGATGCTACGATTGTTCAATTATTGATTCTGATGGCGAGTTTCATTTTGATTCAAACTAAAATTTGTCGCGATGAATGAATGTTGTAGAATAATTATAAACGGGTTATTCTCACCATCCGTTACCAGTGTGTATGAGCCTAACATGGTGTTTCATGCTTAATTTGTCCTAGTCCAACAAAATATCTAAATTCGGACCCTCAACTCGACAGCTGGATCCAGACATTAATCCTGCCGTGAACATCCTTTTCTATATTGATATATTCCTTCTATGGAGAGATGGGTAACAAGCCAATTTGACAGACCACTGTCCGTATATCGAGTTCTATCAACTATTATGATCATACGTCAGTCTTTTTAGAGCATACATTTTATCATTGCCTCAACCATAAAGTCGGCTGAAAATTATGCGTTGAAAAATGTTTTCAATATTTTCTTTCAACTGAATCGTTTATTCTCTAACCTGATAATGATCGCATCTACGAAGGATGGGACTGATGTGGTTTGCATTCTTTACCCCTTGTCCCCTCATCACACTTGTCTTCAAATACCCCTACCGGCCCCTTGCCTTCCAGTGCCCACCTCGAGTCTTGCAGCATCCTAAGGGGGCGATAGCACCCACTTTGGGAATCACTGATTTGAAGTCATCTAGGTAAATATCTACAAATAATTGCTGTCATAGAATGATGGTTAAAAAGTTATGCTTGCATTACTTGTTTACTCTTAAGTGTGTAACTGCACTCACGCTTATCAATTCAGGAAAAAAATTCCAATTCCCCTACACTAATTAACACCTACTCCCCCGTTAATTATTTGTGAGATTCCATCTCTATTTTCCCCTCCCCGATACTTTGTGCGGAGGACAATTACCGATTTGTCAAAATCTTCAAATTAAATGACAACCATTAAATAATGAAAGGTTGGTTAAACTAATTCTGATCATAAACACAATTAGTTTAACCAAGTTCAATTATATCTGCTAATTTTAGCGGTTTTGAAATTTTGCACCACCAAAAGACTTTCCGGTTGAATTTTTCTTCGAAAAAAAAAGAGTTTCCTTTTGTGT
The DNA here is from genome assembly GCA_963457665.1 of Thysanoteuthis rhombus. Lineage (NCBI taxonomy): Eukaryota > Metazoa > Mollusca > Cephalopoda > Oegopsida > Thysanoteuthidae > Thysanoteuthis > Thysanoteuthis major. The sequence continues at coordinate 82,759,209 of OY735200.1, forward strand.
CAGTGACCTTACTTCTCGATCCCCAACCCCATATGTCAAAGCAGACTTCTTAAAGAGATCTACAAGACATTTAAATCATGGGATATTTAGTGGAGGCAAAAAGTATCGAATATATTACAAAAAATTAATTTCAAGTTCCTCATATATCTTTAAAAATGACAGAATTTGGCCATAGATTAGGGAATACAAAATGGAAAAAATATTGAAAATTCAAAAGTTATCTTCAATAATAAGAAATCATCGGTACAAATTATATCGATTTTTAAGGTGTGAGAATGTTAAAACAACTTTTTCGAAATGTATCGAATATTTTTGGTCCTCACGAGTGGAGACTCGAAAAAAAATAACTTATCCCAAATTAGAAACCGTTAACCAAAACTGTCAACATAGGTTTGTCAAGTTTTCCAATTGGTCCAGCTGGCTATGTATGAATGTATGTATGTATCACGCATACAGGGCACAACAATGGAGCGAGAGGGATGAAATTCAAACCTTTATTCATTATTTTGGCTACAAAAAAATTTTTTTTTCAACCCTCGTTTCACTAAGTAGGTTTTTAGTTACTTTTTTTTTTATTGATCACCTCTAACATAGCGTGCTATCAAAAGACACTGATCGTCAGCAGTTTCTATGGAGTGACTAACCAGACCTGTTCGTATTTTGTCTTCATCTATATCATTAAATACAAATGTATGTGTGTGTGTTTGTTTGTGTTTATACACCAAGAACTATACATCACAGAACAGAAAAAGAGCCATGTCTGAAATAAGCTGGTGTATAATTACCCGTAGCACCCATCTTTCTGTCGAAATTTTCAAGAAGGAAAAAGTCGATTTTTATGGGTTCTGCGTTCGCGCTTTTAAAACCACTCCGTCGAAAAATATTATTTCCATCTAGAATTTTCCGAAAAACTATTAAAGTCCGATCTATAGAATCAAACTATACGTATATTTTGAATCAGCATCATCTAATATTTTCTCAGAAACTATTACAGTTAGATTTATGAAATTAAAATTTACGTATATTTTGAATCAGTATCATCTGGAGAGGTTTTTCTCATTATTTATTTGAGAGTACTCACAAGTGGGATGTTCAATGCTTTAAAAATGTGGAGGGCAGTAATTCGTCGTTTTAAAGTCATGGCAGTGCAATAGCCGAGAGGTTAAAACCCCGAAAAAATAGGCATGTCCTAAATCAGTAGATCACAATTTGCCTGCAGCAGGTTGACTTTTATAAAAAAAACCTTCGGCCTTGCTCTCAGAAAAGTAGAGCGCACTCATATGTTTTAAAGTAGCCGAGTGGGTGAAGCCTCAGAAAATAGAATTGGTGGACCGAGTTCAAACTCAGACAGAAGATGTTTTTTTCCCTTTCAGTGCTAATGTAATTTTGGATGTGTCTATATTACACAAGGTATTAAATTTTCTTTTTTTAAATTTTATGCACTTTCAGTTTTGTTAGACCTTCAAACCTTCCATCAGGTTTGACAAAGGAAGTACTTAAAGTTTTTATAAGATGGGATTATATTTATATTGAAGCTGTGATGCTAAACTGCAACCTTAATTTCCATTCGCTATAAGCAACCATGGAAGTCAATTTCTCTATCTCTCAGTGCCTATGCCAGTTTGCCCAAGGTTGCGCGCTGGTTTGCGCAGGTCTGTCTTGGAGTGCGTGCTGGCCCAACCGGCAAGGTATCACAGAGGTAAAACAAAGGCATATCCAAAATCAGCAGATCACAATTTGACTACAATGCATATATTAAGGTCCAATTTCATAAAAAATAAACCATCATTTTTCTGGGGGGAGGGGGTTCTTTGTTCACGCTCACATGATAAATACTAACGCCGAGTATCTCAGCAAGTTTTATATACATAGAAGAGAAGTTATTCAAAAATATAATCTGCACAGACATTACAGACCCCTTATATGTTTTTTACAAATAGTTGGTAGATAATAGTGAACTTTGGTTCAAGTTTGGTGCAAGAATTAGAATCAGAGTTTCAAGGCAACCAGCAAAGAGGTATTACCCTTGTTGAGGTAAAAACAAGTCGCTAATCTATTTAGGAATCTGAATTTCTATTGTCATCAGAATTTGCTACAGGTGTAGAAGGGTCGTTTATTTACTTTCGGATCTAGTAAAAGATCCAGTTTAAGAAACAGAAAAAGTTTAACCCCCTGTTGTACCCGAAGTTGCTTAATACCAGTTTTTTGAAATATTTCCTTTAACCAAAACCATCTATTCTACGTTGAATCCTGACTTTATTAGAGGTTAAACAACAGACTAACAATAATCATTTTTATTATTCATTTGTATTAGATGAAGCATTTTAAATCATTCTTACCAATTCATTGATTACAACTTACCTAAAGTAAGATGATTTACCTTCATCTGAATTTTTCAGTTTTGTTTTTATCACAACGTTTACTCGGGTCGACTACCCTTCGGCAGAGGGTAAACAGCATTGAAATAAAGAATAAGCTTCACAGTGAGACTCACATCTGCCCGGGGGAGGTTAGGTATACGCTCTACCGCTCCACCAAACTGAAGCGAACAGAAATTCAAATCAAAGTCTTAAAACCATCCATTATACCAATCCTTTGTCGAGTTTGTAAACAAAATTGTAGTGTCAGTATTTATATAGCAATTACGAACAGTCAACTGGAATTGTCGCAAAAACTGTCGGCATAGATTTCTTCAGTTTTCAAGTTGGTCCGGCTGGCTGGCAATGTATGTGTTTATCTATATATGTATGAATAAAGAAATGCATTATTTTTATTTGAGACTTTATTTGAACGAACATTCCGTTTTTACATGGTAAATGTGACAGTTGGCCTAGACAGTGTATATAGAATAAACGATTAAAGAAATGGGCTGCTGCAGGAATCAATTCTATTTATGCTGTCTAAACCAACTGACACAATCACTGTGCGAAAACGGATTGTCAGTTCAAATAGAGTTTCAAATAAAAATAACGTATTTAGAATTATTCTGTTGGATTATACACCCATTTCGTTATAGTATGTATCCTGAGTAAGGGCAATGCAAATGGAGCTAGACGACTAGAAATTTAAACATTTACTCCATATTATGTCTATAAAACATTTTTTCTATATCCCCCACCCTCTAAATACGTTTTTCATAGCGGGTTCAATGTCCAATGTACGTTTATGCTAAATTGGTCCTTATTTTGAGCCCAGCTGTGTTTTTGCTGATCTAACAAAACGCAAGAGAAATAACATTCAATGATCACCCTTTCCCTTTTTTTAATTGATCATTATCTGCTTGGGCGTTGTCGACTCCTTGCCATCTCTCTGTGCACAACATCTCGCCCTTTCCTCTGTCAGTTGCTCTTTTTTCCAGTGTAGCAAAAGGTAAACTGGTGTCCTTTTCAAAAAAAAATTATTGATGGTTTTCCCCTTTGTCTCACCGATGGAACGATCCTGCTTGCGGGAAGTCTGGTAAACAAGCCTCAAACAATCTGAACCTTCTTGCTTTGATATGACCAAATAATCTGAGCCTTTTTGCTTTGATGATATGACCTAACAATCTGAGCCTTATTGTCCTGATGTGATGGTAGCCATGATGCCTACTCTGTTGATGATATCGGTATTCCTGATTGTTAGAAAATTGTCAGACCCAGGATATTTCAGAGGTATCTCACATCAAAAGCTTTCAGTTTCTATGAGTCCTCTGTTTTCTGAGATATATATTGCTATCGGATGTGTCAGTGCATTGGACAGACGATTTCTAGCTGTTTTGATATGTCTCGTCTGTCCCAGATTGTGTTTTGGATTCTGCCAATTTCTTAATGGATCACTCCAAATGTAGAATGCTGCTAAAAACGTTGGTTACGCGACACTTTCTATTCAGTGACTAACCAGACCTATCATTTTCTTTCTTTATTTCTGTCAGATAAAGTATTTTAAATCAACTATCGTAAGTAACTGACGTTGATCGGAAATAAATTGTTTACAAACTGGTATTAGTACAACAATTGTTTTTGTCAAACTCTGAGTTGAGTTTACTTTCCTAACTTAAGAATGATAAGTTAAGATTACCGATTCAGACTAAAAGGTGAAGTTTAAAATGATTAATGATAGATATAGAAAGGAAAAGAGATGGACAGTTTCTATTCCTACGTCATCAATCAACGAAGGAAAGGGGAAAGGAAGGAAGAAAGAAAGAAAGAGAGAGAGAGAGAGAGAGAGAGAGAGAGAGAGTGAGAGAGTGAGAGAAGGAGAGAGGAGGAGAGAATTAAAGAGAAAATGGAAAGCTATAGACGCTAGATTGAATTATCTGGTAAACTTATTCTCTTAATCAGAATTTATTACCTTTTCTTTGTTTGGAAATATCTCCACTAAAATTCCTTCCCTTCTCCCTTCTTTACTCTTCTCAACCCAGACCATACATAGTAGAAATTTTGCATACAGAC
>OY735200.1:82768638-82843638 GCA_963457665.1 Thysanoteuthis rhombus
CGGACAAATCCAAAACTACAGCATGAAAATTGAAGACTATTACAATCAAATTAAAAAAATACTGTGAGATAACTGAAAACCAAAACGAGTAGTTTTAAAAAATGCTGCGAGCAATGGAAGAATACGGCGAGCAAATTAAAAAAGATGGCAAGCAAATCAGTTATTTTTTTTGGGGGGGGGGATTCGCACTGTTAAAATTATGGTGTTAGCTCTTGGTTTGAACTAACTGAAAAAGGCCCTTGAATTTTATCACAGCACAAGTTTCAACTAATTTAAGGGAAAATTTTTACATTTGCAGCGATTGAAGCAGTAAATATGAATATTTGATTATTCATGTTCATCGACTCAGTTTTCTTACAGTTATCTTTTTATTTGCTCATTCTATTTTTTAATTTATTCGTTATAATTCTTAATTTAAAGAAAAATGATCGTCTTGATTTTAATTTTCTGGCAATGTTTTTTAGATTTGCTTGAAGCAGTCTTTAATTTGCATGCCGTAGTTTTTGATATGCTTTCTGTATTTATCAATTTGCTTGCTCTAATTATCAACTTGCTGGGGAAAAAAGTATAGAACATAACACAAATGCAAGTCGACGCATAGATGGGCATTTACGCATGTATCAGGACTAGCACTTTATGCTAAGCGGAGAAAACTCTTCAGCTGCAGAAGACAAATCTTACTTGTCGGTTCTTTCTTGTCAGCCCCCCCCCCCCACCAGCGGCATTGGGGAATGATGTATAGCTCGTGTGTAATCGGTTGATCAGGGTGGTGTTAAGAATAGTAGTTCTATGAGAGCCTTACTTCTGCTCTGACTCCCAGGGTAACGGGGCTGAGGAAGTGATTGTCCTCTAGGAGCAATTAGGCTTTGATTGCCAAGGCCGATAACTTCCCGTTGGAACTACCTCTTTGATTTCACGTAATGAGTTTCTTGGTCTTTTGCGTGTGCGCATGCAAGGCTGGATCAAGCCAGAGTGGGGCCTCTAGATATATGTTATAAAGAGGGCACAATTCAGGGAAATACTAGGACATATTGAAGCACATGGATTTTTTATTTGCAAAATGATTGAATTTTTTCATTTGCTTGTACTAGAATTATTTTGTTTTTCTTTTGACCACTGTGCAGCGGCAGTGATTTCACTTTCAAATACCTTTGTATTTATGAGTATCATATAGATTCCACACTCCGATTAATTTCTGTGTTAAAGTAATAACCCCAATTAAAGGCGAGAGTCGACTAAAATCGATAACTTTAATCACCCAGTTGTCCATAAAAGTTGAGGGCAGTATAGTACTGTAATGATAGAGCAAGTGGAGAATATTTGAAACAAAATCAACATTTTGCTAGCATTTTGTGCAGGACATTTGGAAATGCTGGGCCAGTAGCATCTACTACATTTACGTGTGTGTGCGCGCATGAATATGAATTTTCATGTTCTTCATTGTGTGCATACGTTGTGAAAAAACCTGCTTATACTTATATAAAGCTGAATGAGTGTGTATGCTGACGGGTGTGTAACTCTTTGTTATAGAATGCTTATATATATATATATATATATATATATATATATATATATATATATATATATATATATATATGAGTGCTTTCTGTTTGTTTATATTAAGATATAAAAAATTCAATTAGGTAATTTTTGTCTGGCACAGGGCCGTAATTATTGGTCACCCGGTGATAATCAAACTCACTATTTACGAATAGTTTTGTAAAACGAGTTCGTGTAACATTGCATCATAGTAGTGGATTCAAATTATGTGATTATATTCACATAAATCAGCTTATCACAGTGAAAGGCCAAATGTTGAGAAAATGCGATAGAAAGATTGTGTTGAACAGATATCTATGGTAGGAATTATTTTCCTGCCTTGAAAATCTGCATGCAGAATCTCAATTTTTACCTGAGCTCGAACACCGAACTCAGGCATTGGAGGTAATACCAAAAATACTGTGGTAAGAAATCAATATTTGATTAACAAACAAGAGTTTGTTTAAAAAATATAACGCTTCGCTGACGGTCTTCATAAGTGCATGAAAATGGCTGTTGGCTATTACTGATACTATAAGCGTAACAATGTATGAAGGAAGTGAGGGGAGAGAAAGTTAGATGGTTTAATGAGAAGGTAGCAAAGGGAAGAGATTGATGGCTGCGACCGATACTATGTTTGATGGCTTTCATACATATGAGTTTCAAGTTTTATTCCATTAATTTCTCAAAAGATACTAAGGATGAATAGACATGGAAATAATAACAAAATTAGCCGTCATTCTTATTTCTAATCGTTTGATTGATTTCCTACATTACTGAGATTTAAATGAAGTCATAAGATATAAAGCAAAGACCGAACTCTCTATCAATGTTTTGAAAAAATTAGCTCATTGTAATGAGTCAGGTCGTCGTTATAGTTTTAGAATTTAAAATCGAATACGATCCCTACGAACATTAATAGATGACATTGTACACAGTCAGATTCTGTCAGTGACGCTTACATTTACGCCCAACAACTGGCAAGGCATTTCTCCCTTATTTTCAATGCATTTCTGTGGTAAAATAATTCACAATGCATTTCTATAGTAAAATATTTAGCAATACATTTACGTTATACATATCATAGCCATATTTTGTTAGTATCGCTAGCATTAAATCCAAGCTACTTCCTTTTCTCTTATTTCCATGGGATTTCTATGGTAAAACCATTTGCAGTTCGTTTTTTTAGAAAAATTATTTGCTGTGGATGTACATAAACGTAAAATAGCCCCGTTGTATCAGTAATAATTCCCTAAATCAACGGATTTCTGTTGTAAAATCATTAGCGATGTATATCGATTATAAAATCGTTCGTAATACACTCTTTGGTATAATGATCAACAGTGCATTTAGGTCATAGGTATAATAGCCCTGCTTTGTCTGTGATGCTTGTTCCAATTCCTGACCACTGACAATTCCTTTCTTTCTGATTTGCAATGAAAGACACACAACTTAATTGCTCGAACCTGCTAAAACACAATTTAGATTCAAATTGCAAGGTTCGTTGCTTAAGTAATAAACTTTCACTATTTTTTTCTTACAATCAACAAGTAACGTTCCGAGGACCCGAAATTTGATTCTGCTGCAAGGTTCACTTTTCGGGCAACGCTGGAATGATCTGTAAAAATAATCTATTGAGGGCTATTTTTTGTTTTGTTTCGATTAAATTATATCATTGAAATAACAATGACACGTTACATGGGCTTTTTTAAATCGATACCAACAACACTTTACGTCACAACCGGTATTTTCAGGAACGTCAGCCTCTCGATGGAATGAAATTCTTACCTGTTTAATATCATTAGGCAGGTTTATTGGCCAGAAAACGTAACTGATTATAGTTAAAAAAGGATCGTTGAGATACTACGCTCTGATTCCAGAGAGTAAATAATAACGTTGTTACATTCAGTTCCCAGTAACTTGCCTCCTGTCCCTAATATTCGCTAAGTGAAAATTCAGTGAAAACCCCAGTAGCTCCCCTTGAACCTCAAATATTCAATAAGCGAAAATTCGGTAAAAAAACAAACATAGTAGCTACCCATAGACTCATAAGTGAGCGAATATTCGTTAAAATTAAAAGCAGAAAAACAAACATTTTAACTCACTCACATACAGAGTCAGAAAGGATCACATAGCCTATGACCTTCGTCTTGAAAAGATTCACCCTCAAGTTAAATATCAGCTTCCTAGATATAAAACGTTAGCCTACAACTTGCAACGTACATACAGACATACAAACATACATACATCAACTTTTATATGTATGTATAGATATATACATTACTTTTAAGCATTGTAACATGATTATTACATATGTATACCTGACATATAACACAACACATAACGTGACTAGTGACAATTGCAACAACAACAATCCTTCTTATTATATATATATATATATATATATATATATATATATATATATATATATATATATATTCTTTTTCGTTGCCCTAAAAAATATTCATGTGTTTGTTTGTCTGAGCACGGATTTTCATCTATTACCTCGTGTTTGTATAAATGTGAAATAAATATTTAATGAGGCACATGTCTAAACTCTATGGCCCATATACAAAGGATAGAACTCGCTAGTAATGGTTTTGTAACACAGTTAGCCTTTGCATTACGACAGGTGGCCTTTTAAATAGCGCACCTTGGCTATTTTGCAAGACATACATGAGGCAGATAAATTAATTGCGTCAATCTTTCTTTATCTTCCTTTATATATACAGTGAGTGCAAAAGTAACCGATACGTTTCAAGATTTTTTTATTTGAAAATATTTACACATCTTCAAAATGGACAAAATTAGGAAAAAAAAAAATTTCCGATTTTTGTGCATAACTTTTTGATGTTCAGTCTTGTCTTGGTATTTTTTTTTTTTTTGATTTTCATATTTTTTAATCTTCGGTCGACATCCTGTCAATTTTGGAACTGTATGAGGTAGTAGAGATAAACTTTCAAATATATATCGGTTACTTTTTGCACTCACTGTATATACAGATTTTCCCGTATATACAGGTTTTAAGTTGAGCTTTCCCATTAAATCCCTCCCCCCCCAAAAAACAAAAAAACAAAACAACAAAACTATCGTAAACTGAAATGATGTAAATAAAAAAAATCAATTACCATGAATTTATAATGGAGAGTTTTTTTGAGCATTCGAGACCCCCCAAATCGTGAAGATGGTATGTCCGGCTGAGTGGTCGGAGATTAGATTTTTGAGAGAGAGGGGAAATGGGTGTTCATTGCCTTGAAAAGAGCTCGCTACAAAACAAACGCCGAACGCTATTTTCTCTTTTCATTTTTTTTCGTAAAAGTTAAAAAAGTGCAGTAAAACGAATTTTCGGACCTGCAACCGATAGGGTAGCCGCTTCAACGTAGTGTAACTCTTTTCATTGAGCTAACCAGCCGCTGGTAATGCAAAGGCCCAAATAACTGTCTGGACGCAGGTTCAATTCTTGCAGCAGTCCCATTTTCTTATATTGTCTATTCATTTTACGTTGTCTGGGCCAAATGATATATTCATCGTGTAATAGCGAGAGATAATTTCAGATAGAGTTTCAATGTGATATAACGCAATTTATAATCATTCTTTCAGATCAGATATCCACTTCTTAATAACACACACACATATTTGCATATAGATAATTTTTATAAGGTCTATTTTATTGATTTATTTACTAATTATTATGAGAATTTGGACACACACACACACACACACATACATTTATTTAGTGTAGTTCCGAATGCTACATTTGAAATACCAATTTCCTGTTTTTTTGCCTATGATTGCATTCTTTCCAAAATATTTACCAGTCTTATATATATAGATATAGATATATATAATTAGTAACTGGGATAAGTAATCGTTAAATCCGGGAAGTGTTCGTTTCCAAGAGTGCTTGATGACGAGTAAATATAGAAAAAAAAAGTAAAAAAGGAACTATAAAACTTTGGGAAAAAACTCTATACGGTATTTTGATGTATGTTTAACACATTTCATCATGTCTTTTAATATATTTTTTGTCTTTTACTATATATATATATATATATATATATATATATATATATATGTGTGTGTGTGTGTGTGTGTGTGTGTGTGTGTGTGTGTGTGTGTGTCGGTGTACGTATGTATACATAGAAAATGCGTGTATATATATATATATATATCTTGTGTTTTTATGTGTAATTATACATGTTATGTGTGTAGGTGTATATGTTTGTTCGTGTGCATGCGTGTATTTATATGTGTGTATGTGTGTGTATGTGTGTGAAAGAGAGAGAGAGAGAAAGAGAGGGGGGAGTATGTCAAGGAATGTTTACTTCAAGGTTATTGAGTGCTGGCAAAACAGATGCAATAATTGTAAACTTTAAAAGATCTTTATCTCTGACTTGTGATGGTGAATGATTCTGGGAAAGGTAAATAATTTTCAACTTATTCTTCTTTTAAGTTAGATTAGAATCGTTTTTACTAATTTTTGCCCGGCCAATCTTCGTTTTGCGTTCCGTTCGTCTGCCAGGTGTGTCCTCCCTAAACTTTTATGTGTTGGGTGGTGCATCTTTGATTAATTGGACCTTTTAGCTTGGTTTTTCACCTGTGACCTATATGACAACGCCCCCCCCGAACCCTCCGTTAAAAAGGAGAAGGAAAAAAAAAATAAAGATCCGAAAAGAAGGCGGACATATGAATAATGGCCAGAAGCGTTGGGTAAGCGTTGCAGTTTACCGGATGTTTGGGAGTTCAGTCCCTGGGCCAGGTGATGGAATCCATACACGGCATCATGGAAGAAAGAGAAGAAAAAAGTACAAAGGAAAAGTAGAAAGAAAGGTAAAATACTGGTCTGGTTAGTCACTCAATAGAGACTGTCATGTGATTAACGTCTTTTTGCTACCCAGGCGAGAAAAGTAACGCTCACTAAAACCCTATTCAGGGGAGGGTGGGTCAAAAAACAACAAAAAGGTTTTTCGTAGGTATAATAATATTGTTAGATCACTAAAAACACAAACTACGTACCAATTTAGCATAAACGTACATTGTAAATTGACCCCCCCCACTAAAAAGCTATTTTTAAGGTTTGGGGATCGTGTGTAAAAAAAAAGTGCAACCAAAAAAAAAAAAAAAGTTTTTTTCTAGAAATAATGAGTGACTGTTTGAACTTTCAATCCTCAGCAAAACCGACTTGAAAACTGAAGAGACCTATTTCTAAGAAAGAAAAAATGAAAGAAATGGAGAAAACGTTCGAAGAAAAGCCTATTTGCTTCAAGGTCAAACTCAACTCCAACTTACTGCAACTTCTGCATTGTATACATCATCATCATCATCATCATTTTGGCGTCCGACGTTGAACCAATACTTTTTCCAAGATTCATCAGACTTCTCTCATTAATTCTTTTAGCTCGTCACGCCATCTTACTTTCTGTCGGCCACAATTTCACAAGTTATCTCTGGGTATCTATGTTTTGAGTCGTGTCGTTGGATGATTTCCATGATATCTCCGACTCCTGTATTTTTTCTGATATACTGTGCTGTTTTGTGATCTCTCCAGGTGAGATAGAGCACAATTTCCTCCTGCGTTGCAGGGTTCTCAGTTTTAGGGTAAAAATATACATTTGATTTCATAAAAATGTATTGATTAGAATAAAATAATACTGAGCGTATCTGTATGCTATATTTTCGTTTAAAACTAAGACTATTCAGTTTAGCTCAATCTGTTTGACAAACTCCTGGCAACTCAGTTGTTTGGGAGTTCAAATCATGATGGGGTGATATGAATTTGACATATCGGCTTACACCCCTTATTTCGATGGGGATTATTACTGTTCTGTCACGATAGAGAAAAAAAGTCAACTCCAGACTGGAGTTTAAGAGAAGGCTAAAAGGGAGGGTTAAAAAGGAAGAAATATAAAAGGAAAGAAAGAATGAAAGGCAGTAAAAATGAATAAAATAAAAAGCATTTAATTAAATCTACTTTGTTTCCAGACTCGTGGGACATATACATCCTGAGGTTTATATGACTGCTGGGATATACTGTGCATGTCCTGTAAATCTCTTTTAGAAGTCTACTGGGACGTATGTGTCACGGAAAATTAAATTAATGAGATTTCCCTAGCTTAAACAACCGCAAACAATGACGTCATCATCACGTGGAAATTAGCTCGCATTGCATAACTGAACGGGGAAAACGTATAGGCAAATTGATCAGCTATTTCTGTCTTTTTCATCTGTTCCGGTATTAATGGGTCTGATGGGTCGAATGTATCCCATCATGAATTTAGTTCTTCAAAGAATGAGAAATTCTAATTTTATATGAGAAAAGTTGTCTTCAAGTCTCAAATAAAAATTAATACATTTTGACTTTAAGCGTTGAGCACTTGAATACATCAGTCTCTAAATGGTTGATTAATCACTTCGGGTGTGGTGATTGATGAGATATCCTGTGAAAAATTTCTTTGTCCTCGGTTTCCTCTCTTGGATAGTGAAAGCAATGAATGTCCTACTTTAGCTGACGAGATATTTCACTAATACGACGTTACTCAAGATTATACCGTCGGAGGTGTTTAAAGGCGAGTTTATAAAGTCAAGTACACTGAATACAAAGTAATTTACTTGAGCGTTTACTGAATCCGAACTCTTCAAAGCAAACTTTTTGGACACAGTTAATTATTTGCGAATATGTGACTTGTATCGCATCTTTCTCACCTCTTTTTTTTACACACGCTGGGGAGGGGCAGTCCCCCCTTTTTATACGCACACTGTGGAAGGATGTGTGATAGGAACTGCTGTGCTTGTGTTCAAAGGTTTTGATAGAAATTAATGCACACACATACAGACATAAATTTGCACACACATACTCAACACGTATTCACATGCAGGTACATATATACATACACGCATACTCATACAGACATACACATACATATACGCAAAACATGCAGATACACCCACAAACATTTGCGCACACACGTGCACACCTTTGTAGACACCTACACACGCACTTACACACACGCACACACACACATATTCATACCCAACACACATAAACATTCATGTAATTGAATGCATACACGAACACCCATACAACACTACGAATACATATATGCCAACAGAAAACACGAACTCACATACACCCCCCACACACCTTTGTACACAGAGACACATATTTGTAGATCTGGATATACACACGCACAGCTTTACACACACACACACACACTCACATTGTACACACAGATACACGCATACATTCGTACACAGATGCACAGACATTCGCACATACACACTCATTTGTACTCACAGACACATGCAAGTACACACACACACATTTGCATATACAAAAACACACACACATGTGTACACACATACATTTGTACATACAGTCATACAAACGCGCGCAAAAAACCAAAACGGCAGATCGTTTACTGTTAAGGATCCTAACTCGAATTAACCCCCACGTTCCCTTCGGAATGGGTTCCAGTCATAGTGGTGGAGGTTGGTGAGGCTGGTGGCATGGGTATGTGAGGGTGGGGCGGTTGATGGGGCGGGGGTTGCTGGATTGTGGGATGCGCTTTCCCCAGTCAACCGATTTGAGTGCAAACTTCTCACACTTTACGATGACACCTTTCTGAAGCGAATCTGCCTCAAGCAGGACTCAACGCTCTAATTGCAGCGTGCGGCTTCGGCGTATACGCGCCTGGAAACGAGAGACTAGTGGCAAGAGTTGTGACGAAATCTGGAGAGAAGCCGGCTGAAGATAGAGAAGGAGAAAGAGGATGATGATGATGATGATGATAATAATAATAATAATAATAATAATAATAATAATAATAATAATAATAATAATGATGATAATAATAATCATAATAATAATAATAACAATAAGATTATGATGATGATGATGATGATAAAGAAGTAGGAGGAAGAGGGGGAGAGAAAGGAATAATAATAATAATAATAAAAATAAAAATAATAATAATAATAGTGATAATAATAATAAGAAGAAGAAGAAGGAGAAAAGAAGAAGAAAAAGAAGAGGAATAACCAAAACAAGAGCAAGAAGGATGTGAAGAAGATGAAAAAGAAGTAAAAGGAGGACGAAAAAGGAGAATGTGGGTGTGTCTACGAGTGTCAGCACGGACGCACGTGTACATGCGAGCGTATCTGCACTCGTGCTTTTGTGTGTGTGTGTGTGTGTGTGTGTGAGTGTGTAAAGGTACATGTACGGCTTTCTTCAACTTAGGCCAGATTTCAATAAGTCTTTCGGAAGGGACCTTCTATCAACGAAGTAAATTTCTTTGATTAAATTGGCCCCTTAGATTGTGTCCTGCAGCATTCACGCCCTTTTCCGTTTTTTTTTCTTCTACTCAGCAAACAGTGAAAGCAAAATTCCCCAATTTTTCAATTGATCACCCCAACACAGAATGTTGCCAAAAGAGGTTGATCATATGACGGTTTCTGGGCCCAAACTTTGAGACTGTATTCCCGCAGAAACCATCTATTGAGAGATCTGATGAGCTTTAAGACATCTCTTGGAAAAATCCTGGAGCAAATCCCAGACATTCCATCAACACCTGGAAACACGTCCTTAAACATCAACAGCATATTAGAGAAGTGGTTACAAAATTCTGAAAATCCAAGGACCTCTTTTATAGAGGAAATACTCTGATGGATTTCTTTTTTTATCATCTAGCTTTTAGACTGTAATCAATGAACCACAATAATAAACACTTTTTGACATTTGCAAAATCATATTAGTTCTAAATGGATCACGTTTATTCAAATTCTTATACATGGTACAGGTATTTGTACAATAATCATGTTTTTCGATAGATGTGCAATGAATGATTTTGTTTCTCTGTCACGAGATTCGCAATGACAGGTGTAGAGAGAGCACTGCTGCAAACCACCGAACGGTATGCTGTTTGTGGTCCATATTCATAGATATGACGTAGTGGAGTCCACTTCCACCATATCAAAGCTAATCAATTCATTGAGTGATTAATCAGATTTGTCTCATTTTTGTTTTTCTTAATTTTTGATAACATAAAAAAACGTTTACCAACTGATTTAGCTGACTGTCCCCGAATTTTCGAACTTCATTGTTAACAGGATTTAAAATCTATGATCAACGAAACGTTGACAAAATATTTATTTTTGACTAGTACTTTGTCAAACCCCAGCCCAAACAAGAGCAACAAGAACGATCCTCAACAAATGTGAGAGAGTAAAAATCATCATAACCCCACCACGATGATCTGTGATCACAACCAGTCTCTTATTGACCAGCCTTACATATCAACGAAAATGTTATAAATACTCAGAGCTTATTTCATTCTAATAAATAAATACATTTATAAAATTAACATTACCCTACGGTGATTTGAAATCAAGACCAACGATTGATAGACTGGTGACTGATTACAGTCTTAATCTTAGTCGTTTTTCCTCACAATAACTCAGTCCGTTTGTTTACAGCCATTTGTAAACAGCCCGTAGATCGGAAATAAAGAATAATGTTTGGATGAGACTCGAACTAGCATCCTTTTGTCCCATGAAGCCAGTTTCATTTGTAACAGCAGCTATACTGCTTGAGCTACAAGAGCTTTACAGTTGGCAGATCAAATGAAAGATTTGAACCTTTTCTTCATTTTTTCCTGATTGCTCATCTCCATATCATTGTTTACATTGTTTACAGGATTAAAAATGTATGGTCAACAAAACATGGACACTGCATTTTCTATAATTAATCCCCGAATATATGTATTTCTATATTCACTCATCCATTCAAGTATTTTTGAAGAAAATTGTCATATTTCGTTCCGTGCGTGCGCAGAATATTGGTCGAATCAATGAAAGGCTCTGAAAATGTTATCGATAATCTTTTTCTGATGTTTTCTGGAATTTTTATATATTTTGGTGAAACATGTGCCCAGTTTAGACTTGCAAAATGTTCAGTATCGATATAAATCTCGATTTTCATTCAGTCATAACTTTTTTCTCTTATCCAGTGTTTCTTAATATGGAGAATGATTCACCCAAGGATGAATGTTATCATTTTGGGGGGCAAATAATGCGTTAAATGAAGAGTGAAAGACTTGGATATTCAAAGCAATTTTTGTTGTAAACATGTACAAGAAGAAAATGATATTTCTATAAACCTAATCCTCAAGTTCCAAGACTTTTATTTGCTCAAATTAAGCAAACTAGAAGATTTCTAATAATGTTAAGTATTTTATTTTTGTCGCTGCTAGTTTTCTTTACATATTTTCATGATGTTCAAAACACAGGAATAAAATTAACCCTTAGTAAGAAATGAGATGATTAATGATTTTGTGCCCATGATACAAAACGAATTAAAATTATACACAAATCGCAATAAGATGAAAATAATAATAAGCCTATGGAAATTTAGTAATGAGTTTTTTTCGTAACATAGACTTACAGGTGAATGACACAGAAGTAGCTAGAGAAACGCGAGACTGGCCCTAATATTCGTTAAATCAAATATAACGTTCATAATTGTTCGGATCTACATACGTGAGCAAAGATGCGTGTGTGAGTATATTTGCTTCAGTGCATTTCGTTCTATGTGCGCATATGTGTGTGTGATTGCATATGTGTGTGCATTCTCATCTCAGTGCTTATTGAGTGCATGTGAGCCCGCGTGTGTGTATGGGTGTGTATGTGTGTGTGTGTGTGTGTTCAGGAGTACCTTCTGTCACCAAAATCATCCCCCACGGGAGTGTTTATTTTATTGCCGACCCTACAATTACGGTTGTCTCCTCCTCCTCTTCTTTCCTGAGATCTCCCCAATTTTTTATTCCCCCCCAAATCTTACACAAATGACGGGTCTCTAAGTTTAAAGTGACAAGCACAGATTGAAGAGGCAGGCGAGTAGTGTGTGGATTCGACTCCTGCTTTTTGGGGCGCCTGGCGACGATTGTGTTAATCAAATAATAATTAAATTCGGTAAACCGAAGGCAAATGTGGGTCTCAAGAAGAAAGAGAAACAAAAAGGGGTGTTTAAAAGAAAAACGTAGCAAGGTGTCAATTTCTGTTCCTGAATTGTGGGGACACTGCGTTGCCACAACGTTTATCACCAGAAGCCTGTTTTTAGTTCTTCGTTTATTTATTAAGTAATGGCGCAAATAAAATTAAGAATATCTTGAAGCTTACCACAAATGGCATTAAAATAACAGTTAATAGTTTAAAGCAGTGATTCTTAAATTATTCCAGTGTCATTCACCCTCAAGTCTTCGTAACAAAACATCATTCACTTATGACTAAATTTCCTTATGTTTTTGATTACAGTGTACAATATATTTTTTACTCTTTTTTGTTCGTGGATAATAAGAGTTATTTTCTAATTGATTTGGTCTGAAAAATATAAAAGGAGTCAATCAGTCCTTTCAAACTTTTCTTTCGTGACCAGGACAGCGATAATTTGAAATCTATTTATTTCAAATTGGACAATGGGCGAATTTATACATTTTTAATCACTTACAGTAAGAAAAACAATTACATGTGAATATCATTGTCCTGGTCACAAAAGCAACGTTTGAGAGAAATGAAAGCCATTTTCTACACACTTTACACATCAGCAATTAAGAAACAACACTCACTACTCAGGAATAGACATCACATTGCACGTTGTTATTTCCATCTTATTCTCTTTTAATTTAATTCAACTTATATCACGAGCCAGAAGCATAAATTAACTAATTACTTATTAAGTGATTATTTTATTTATGTTTTTGAACATCCTAAAAATATGCAGAGAAAACTACGAGTGACAAAAATTACTACAATTTTTCTGGTTTACATAAATTTAGCGAACAACTGTCAGAATTTTTAGAAATAACGTTTTCTTCATGTATGTGTTTACCACAAAAATTTACTTTTCTAAGAATAAAAAATATAAATACCTGAGTAAATTAAGTCTTTCACCCTTTATCCTTAATCATTAATTCACCCTTGTAGTTTATGACACTCTTGGGTGACTCATTCACCATTTAGAGAAATACTGGTTTGAAGAAAAGAAAATCAACGACTAAAATGTATTAAGTAAGGATGAAATTTCACGTAGAAAAACCTGAAGAAAAAAAATCAGCAATATTGTATGTATGATACTTGCTGTCACTCGTTCTCCAATGGCAACCATCAGATGCTTCTAATGTGAGAATGTAAATGCATCAGCAAAATAATAACATACACACACTCACACACACATATATCAGAGCCATGTCTATCACACTTACGATGTCAGTAGCAGCCATCAGTCGTTCTTTCTTCCTAATCTCTTATCAAACTACTCAACTCCCTTTTCCCCTTCTCCCTCCCTACTTTCTGGTCAAACTACCTGGATTTCTCCCCCTTTCGCCTGCCATTTCTATCACACTTATAGTATCAGTATCAACCGTCAGCCGACCATGTTGCTGTACATTTATGATTGAACTTTTCAACACTTACTTCAAAACCACTGCTCTACAGCAGGCGCCATATTAAAACTGCGTTTTTTTCTGTTATTGTTGCTCTTGATATAATATTCACAAGTTAGATTCGCATGATTCAATTTTCTCCTAATTTCTTCAGTTCACCTTCCGTCGCCATACAATATCCATCACAACACCTGTCTGTCTTCATTTTCACTTCATTTGCGTAAACACTTGTATGGAAGGTTCCACGAAGAGCGAAGGCTTTGAACTGTGGAGGAAAAGGAAATATGTATGAATAAGTATTAACTTAAAAAAAAAAAGATTTTAATAAAATAGGAGGATAAGATAAACGAGAGACGAAGCCATTTTTGGAAAAAAGTCCCTTCGTTATGAATAAATAGATGACAATTCTGAGTATTAATATGGTAAACCTTTTGACAATTTTTAAAATCCTTTTCTTCTGCAAAATCATTTTAGCATTGCCCAATCTAACTCCTATCTCCCACTCTATCCACCCCTCTCTCTATACTTATTTATTCATTTATTTATCAAGAAATGGATACATATGATACGATAGAATGATTATAAATTGCGTTATATTATATACAGACTCTTATTTTAAATGATCTCCAGTCGTTACATGGTTAATATATCACTTGGCCCATGGAGAATACTTAAAGAGAGTAAACAATTGAAAAAAAATGGGGCTGCTGCAGGAATTAAACCTGTGACCGATATGATAGCTGTTTTAACGTAGCATTGCTCTTACCATTCCGCTAAACAGCCATGGCCGA
The DNA here is from genome assembly GCA_963457665.1 of Thysanoteuthis rhombus. Classification (NCBI taxonomy): domain Eukaryota; kingdom Metazoa; phylum Mollusca; class Cephalopoda; order Oegopsida; family Thysanoteuthidae; genus Thysanoteuthis; species Thysanoteuthis major. The sequence goes on from OY735200.1 coordinate 82,783,403, forward strand.
AATAACTGCTTTCAACCCGAATTCTCATTTCGGGCCTTAGCATTTACTGGCGGTTGTCCGCCTCAGTGGTAAGAGCAACGCCACGTTAAAGCGGCTACCCTATCAGGCACTGGTTCAATTCCTGCAGCAGTCTCAGAGAGAGAGAGAGAGAGAGAGAGAGAGAGAGAGAGAGAGAGAGAGAGAGAGAGAGAGTTTTTTGTGGTCACATAAATCAGTAAGCGAGACATTTCATTTTAAGTCCAGATTGCTGCTATGTGTGATGGCTGTCTTGAGAATTGGTTACTGGCTTGTGTGAGTAGGAGTCATCCAGGGGTCAGGTTTCTAAGAGACTGGTTGCCGTGGGGACATTTCGGTGGGAGAGAAAATATGTAATGAAATAAGAGAATTAAAACTTGGATGATTAGGAATCCTGGTTTATATATATATATATATATATAAATATATATATATATATATATATATATATATATATATATATATATATATATATATATATATATATGCATCGATGATAATGACAACTGGAAGGTGAAGAGAAAAAACTTAAGAGGAAAGCAGGTGTTATATCTCGAATTATTTTTAAGGAGGGTCTGTGATCGGAGGGGTCAGAGGGTGTTGTATTTGAGTCTGTGACCCTCTTCCTCTTCCTTTCACAGACCTTTTTCACTTGACCGAATTTGACTCTCACCTACACAGACACAAACACTTCCTCCCACTCCTACTGAATAACCACAACACGGAAATATATCCATTTCTTTCCTCAATTCAAATGTTTGCCAGATGAACGTTGCCCAACTCTCGCAGTATCTCCATCAGCTTGTTACATCCTGATGCCATATCTTTCACAGGATAATGACGCACACGTACCCAACGATTCACCTTATTCAGGACTAATCGAACTAAGGGACCTTCTTCATATGATGAGAGGTCTAGTTCCGAGGCTTGCGTGCTCATTGGAGACGCTTTCGGCAATGAACATTGGTTAGAATGATTAGCCCCATAAGCAACAAGGATCTACGTACTGTGTATTGTGACGCATTCCTCCCTTCATCTTGATTAAATCCATCTGCAGTTTGCGCCACAGAAGCTCTTCAGTTAGATTGTACTTGGCAGGTAAGTTTCTGTTCACTTCTTGGATCGATAAGTCTTGGTCGCTCGACGCCTTGTCGATAGTTTGCTTTTCATCCTTGAACCTCTTCCAATAAGAACTTATGATTTCAGAACATGAACATCACACAAATTGTGCTTTGGAAATGATCTGACCTGATCTTGTGGCCATAACAATTTAGTTTCTATCAAAATCTCTAAAATCTCTCTTCTTGTCCATCACTGTGACATAGAATACATCAAAATGGAGTGCTTGAAGCCGGCTTGACTGCCTGCACTGACAAGCACAATTGTTAAGAGACGGCAGCTGTCATTTCTTGTCACTTACCGCTTTTCATAATGTTTTGGCTCATCAGTATATATGATTAGGTTCTTGACAAGGAGATTTGACGCTTGTTGCATTCTAACTAGTTTTTATTCCGTCTCCTAAAATACGATATTAGTTTCCGGACAAGCTAGCTGAGTATCACCTGGTTTTCGAAACAGTGTTTACATAAACGCAGTCATTAATAATCGTGTAGTGTTTATACACGCAAATTATTATTCTATGAGCTTTTTTGACAAATTATTCTCCGAGTCACTGAAACGTATTTGAAAAGTCTGACTCTAATTGGCTAGCAATTGTCTTTAAAATAATTTGGAAATGATTAGATTTGAAAGGCAAATAAACAATGTTATTTGACGTAATCGGCATCATAATCTATCTAATCACTTATTTGTTTTCACACGTTCGGCTCTCCAGACAAAAAATGCCGAGACGCAAATGTGCTCTTTTCAATTACGTATATTGAAAATTTATGTCAGTTTCCAGCCTTACATAGGTTTTTTTTAGGATAGGGATTATTTAAAAAAAAAAATATCATTTGTCTTATTCAAATTAACAATATGGAAGGAAGGCTCTTGACAAGTGAATAAGAGGTAACTACGATAGAGGAAAAATAGGAAAGAGAGAGAGAGAGAGAGAGAGAGAGAGAGAGAGAGAGAGAGAGAGAGGGGGGGGGATGGGTTGGGAATGGATAGATAGATAAAGAGAGATAAAGGAAATAGATTGTGCTGTAGAAGGCACGTGAGCGGCTATACTCCTTCCGAAAACGAGACACATTTCTTGAGACAATATCTGTGATTTAAGTGAGCAATCAACCCCTTCCCTTGTATCCATAACAGGCCCGCCTTTCTTCCCCAAAATGTGCCATGGAGACCAATTTTCGGAATTTTTAACTTGATATCTTCTGGTCCCGATGGAATCCGAAATAGTCCAATAATTGGATTACCTCCCTTGGATATTTGCAAAACCGAGAAAAAGATCGGCTCCTTGGGCTACGTTTGCAATTAAAATTCACCGAAAGTAAATATGTTATTTACTTTTGAGAGGAAGAGAAAGACTTGAGCCCCTGGCATGTAATCAGCTCTGTAGAGTTGTGCAACGACGCACCACGGTATTCCTCGAACCTACCCTCCTTCTCCTCACGAAGACACAGGTAATTCCGCTCCCAGTGTGCTTGTGCGTTTATTTCCATTCAGTCAACTCTTGTGATTTTCTTTGCTATTTTTGTGACAATTTTGTAACGTTTTCCCTTTTTCTTTTAATAGAAAAACCCTGAAGTTTGCTTAGGAAACAAGCAAAACATACTGTTTTATTCATTTAATTGCTTTGACACACAACACAGGTGTTATTATTTCAATTATGACACCTAAGTAATGTCATATTATACATTGAAAATTTTCGTACACATACAGACTTTCCATCTATCTGCCTCTATGTTCCCGACCCTTCCGAATTGTATAGAATATCATATCAATAAAAAAATATTTCAGTGGCATTGGTATAGAAGATTTTCACTAAGAAAAACGCCTCTTCTTTTATAGACATTGTTAAGATGCTGGATCCATCTAATATTATAACTCACCATCATAGTCAGTAATTGAACAATCGTAGTATCATGTAAAAGATTCTATCAGAGAATAAATATGGTCAGAATAAATTATATTCATGACAACATTGGCGTTTCCCATTGGAAAACATCTAAAATGAAATAAAAGTACGTCTAGAATGATCTAGATTCTCTTGAATCTAGATGTTATGAAAAACCGCCAAAATAAGGTCCAAGAAAAGGGTCAAAAAAGCTTTTTTTTCCCCAGAAGTTATGAGAAATAGCAATAAGATTTTTAGGATGGGTTTAGTGGAGTTCTGATGCCAATTTTCAAGTCTATAAAACTGTGCGGCCAGGAGCACCAGAACACAGAAACATGTAAATAAACGCACGTAAATATATGTAAAAAGGAAAAGAATCTTCCACCATCTCTGATGGCTAGGGTTCTTCATATGTCCAGCGTTTAGAAACTAATTAATCCCCGTGAAAAAAATCACAGATGTACAGGTCTCCCCGCAACCTGAAAGCAGAGCTTTTCCAAGAAAACCTTCCATAAGCCAAAAGCCAAGACGCAATTACCATTAATTCACAGAGGAAAAAAATTTGGGCTTTCTCTGACCCAAAAATTGATGAAGATGGTATGTACGGCTGAGCCCTAGGAGGTTGTGGTGATAGGAGGCACATGAGATAGGAATAAAGGAAAGATAGAGGGAAAGAGGATGCGCGCAGCCTCTGTAATAGCCCGTTGCAAAACAAAATCTGAACACTATTCTCGCTTTGAGTGACGTAAAGTGAACTTTGCTGCATTTCGAATTGAACCATCGTAGCCATCAAAGATGGCGATGGGTTTTATCTTTTTTAAATTTTTTATATGTATGTGTCTTTCTTTTTGTATCCCAGCGCTCCTGTCTACAGACTTGGAAAGTGGCATCAGTACTCCACTAAGACCCCTTCTAAAAATGTTTCTATTCTTATGGAAATTTTTTAAAACCTTTTTTCGACCCTATTCTTACAGGTTTAAAAATAAAATCTAGACTTCCAAGAATTTAGATCGTCTGTAAGCATCGGGGATCTGGAATAAAGAATAGGTCTCCGGTGAGACTCGATAGAATATTCCTACTTCCCTGCCTTTCCGTGGCCGCTGCTTTTCAAATCAGGCTACGAAAGGTAACCAAAAGCAGCCGTTTAAATCTAACTATATAGCTTCATTCCTTATTTCCCCTTGGCATTGACACACCACCATCATCGTTTGTGTACACAGCCTCTACTTTTAATCCACATTGCTTATTAACGATCGTAGCTGCGATGAAAAAGTAACAGAAATCAAATCATTGAAGAAATTCGGGCTCTCTTTGCACTAACGCATCAGACATCGCCGTTTTGAAATGGGACATTTTTGAAAGGTGGCTAGATTTGAAGAAAAATGGCTACGGGGTAGGTTTAATTTCCAGGCAACAAAATAAAATCGATAGATAATTGGGAAATTAGAAACACTGACACTAAACCTACCTGCTAATCGTAACCCAAAATCTGCCTTCTAATCCTTCAATTTCCCAACATGCTAACCCTGACAGTAACCTAACCTGCAAGCTCTAACTGTAACTCTATCGGCTAACCTTAACACCTCCTCAACTTACTAACAGTAACCCTATCTACTAACCTTACCTGCTAACCAAAACAGTAACCTTACCTATCAACCCCAGCTCTAAATCCTAATCCTTCGATCGGGCGTGTAAAGATCTGTTATCGTTTAGGGTCACCAAGAATAACGTTTTCAATAACGGTGAAAGATTTATCCACTTTTAGACATTCAAAATGGCCGGTTCAAAATTTCAGAATGGCTGGGCGGTACGTTATTACCAGGATTTGAATAATTTTCATATTTCTCGGAATTCCGTTTTGCATTTATTATGCATAGTCGATCTATAAAATGACAAGCTTACATAAACTATTCATATTTTTTTAAAAGGTACACAGGACAATAATTATCTTACATACAAAATAGAATGTATGTACAAACAAAGGTTTGGAATGATGAGAACGAAAGTAATCTTTTCCCGGATATTATCAAGTTAAAAAAAAATATAAAGGTACTATAGTGATAGATATAAAAGTTAAGACTGCCAATCAAATAGTTTCAACATGGCTTCAGGTGGTGAGACAATGTAAAGTGAAAAAATGTATTTCATCGAATTCATTTAACTTGTTTCTCTTTTTTAATCTACCACTTGTAATTGAAGCCGTGGGATGGGGACAGTGGTCTCGTTATTTCACCCGGTTGTTTGAAAAATACTTTATTTTATTTAGAAAATTCACCATAATCCACTTCCGGATTGCTACGCCCGTAGAAGCTCTACAGGAGCCCCGTGAACCGTACATCGGAACTTCATTTTCTTTTCTTTTCTAAAGAAAACAAACATCTTATGGTAGTTCATATATATATATCCGTGAATACTTTTCACCACGAGGATTAACCTGTGTCTGTAATAGAGATTGTATAAGTCATTTTCTCTTTAGTGGAGAAAGATTTTTGAAATAAGCGTGCGTCTTACATAACGAAATACAGTATTTCAAAAAGATTCTAGTCTTTTGATTTATCCAATAGAAATCAATAGCAACAGATGCATGTGTCCTGAGGGCTTTGCTCGTAGATGAAGAAGAACGAAACGCGAAAGAAGGTTTGAGAGAAGAAAAAAACATGAGAGAGATGTTTTGATAAAACATAGGGTTCATGCAGCTTTTCACGTCGTATATTTGAGATAATGATAATCCTTGGTCTTATAGATATAGAATATGGTAGTTGAACACAGCATATAAAAGCCTCAAAAAGTCATACAAATGCCCCAAAAGTATATCTATACAACGTTTCCATCAGATATTAACAAAATAACGAAGTTAAAAGTCGTTTAATCTATTATCAGAACACTGTGCAACATAAATTTGTTCAGGTACGACGGAGACAGTGTCAAAATGTCGTCGTAATTTATTTTGATGCGAATCCATAGTAAAGGTATACCTTGATTATTGCATTCCAAAATTTTCCATACTGTTCAACACTGCACCGTTCGAAGTTTCACAATTATTTAATGTGTTATTTTCCAGTTTTTATTTTGTAACATTGATTTGTAGAACTAAACAATCAAGTACTAAACCAAAACGTGCATTGATCAAAACTGCTCTATTCAAGGTATTTCTATGGTTGTACCTTTTTGAGCCCTTGTATAAATATTTGGAGCCTCTGCATGCTGTGTTTAACTACCATAAGGCCAACGATTACCATTACTTCCAATTGACGATTGTAACGTGAACCGAGCATTGTGCTGAGGTGCAACTCAAAAGAATAAGGCAAATTAGAAGCTCAATGCTGACGGTGATAACCAGGTTTCCTGTCATTGCCTCCCTTTCTCTTGCGGCGTCCTCTTTATCGACTTCATTCTTAATCAATAGCGCCAAAACAAGGCCTAGACTTGAGAGAGAGAGAGAGAGAGAGAGAGAGAGAGAGAGAGAGAGAGAGAGAGAGAGAGAGAGAGAGAGAGAGAGAGAGAGAGAGGGGGGGAGCTGGTCTATGGGAGAAATGGTTAGGTTGTGCTGTCCGTAAATGAAGGTGCCAAGTTGCAAATTAATATGATAGCTCAAGGGGAGGTAACTCCGACTGAACATAGATTAACACTGGATCAAAGACAGAAGCGCAATTGAATGTCTGGCTGGATGGGTCTATAGAGAAAAAAGATAGAGAGATTAAGAGAGGGGGAGGGGAAAATGGTGAGATATATGATTAGGCTGACGAAGGGTAATTTGAGTGAAAGGAGAGAGAGAGAGAGAGAGAGAGAGAGAGAGAGAGAGAGAGAGAGAGAGAGAGAGAGTGCAATGAGAGCTCACCATTCATTTTTTTAACGCTTTAAACGTTTTTCTTACATGAAAACTGAAAGTTAAGCAACGACAATTTGGTTTATAACTAAGCAGAGAGTAAAAAAGTCAGACGTCCATTTTACTTAAAATCATGAAAATGGAAAAATAAATAGCATGAAACACAGTTAACATACACATGTGCACACACACGTATGCAAAATGAACAATGACACACACACACACACATACATATATATAATCTAGAAATGCATATATGATCCATTGGAATAATTATAAATGGGTTGTTTCATTTGAAACTTTATTTGAACTGACCTCTGTTATTACACGTTGGATGTGTCAGTTAGCCTAGACAACGCAAATAAACGATTAGAGAAAATGTGGTTACTTTAGGAATTGTGACATGACCCTAAAAATAACAAAAAAAGTAGAATAAACAATTAGAGCAATAGGCTGATACAGGATATGGAACTGCAACCGATAGGAAGCCGCCTCAGCGTGACGCTGCGCCTACCATTGAGCTAAACAGCCCGCTGGCAATTCAGAGACCCAACTGATTAATCTATGTCCAAATCTTGTCTCGTTCATTCAATTTCCATATATTCTCTATTGTTTCTCAAAGCGGACAAATACATTGCAAAGAAATGGATATGTAGTTCTTTAATTGTTTATTCTATTCACGTTGTCTTGGCTAAATGACACATTCCTCCTATAAGGTCAGTTCGAATATAGTTTCAAATAGAATGACGCATATATATATATATATATATATATATATATATATATATATATATATATATATATAGCACATTATCAGTCGTTTCAAGTTGACTGCTGGATAAAGGTCTTTCTCACCTCCTTCCATGACGATTGTGATTGTACTAATCTCTACTATGTCTCCACCTTGTGTCTTGTCTTTACCTAACTGCGTTTACTGTCGTACGGCTCGCCTTTCAGTTCATCTGTTGGCCTTTTTTTCCTGTGAAGTGCCCAGTCCATCTTCATTTTTGTCTTTATGTATTCAAATGGCATCCTTCTTTCTCTTTCTCTTGGAACCATGTTATCTTTTATATCGCTTAGAGTGATTCCAAGCATTGCCCTTTCTATTTCCCTCTGTGTGATTCTAAGTTGATTTCCCAATGGTTTTGTTAGTGTGCAAGTTTCGTATCTGTACGTCACGCATTAATTGTATCATTTACGTTCTAAGCATATTGTCAGTTTGCTTTTCAATACGTCTCTATTTATACCAAATACTTCTCAGCCAAATGGTATATAACCGTTAATATAGTATTTGATGTGGTAGCTTTAATCAATATCCATACCCTGAGGATTTTGCAAGTACACAAATGTAGGAATATTGTGTTACACTCGTCTTCCAAGCAAAGAAAGCCTGTTTACCTGACAATCAGTATTCGGAATTATGCCTTTTAACTGGGCTCAAGCACCGACAACTGACGCCAATGAAAACACACACACAACCACGTCAACCAGAAAGTAGGCTCAGACTGGTAGGTTTGATGGTTAGTACTAAAGATGTTAGTACATCTAAAAATAAATAAAACAAAATAAAAACTCACCATCGGAATCAATAATTCAAAAATCAAAAAACCGTAGCACCAAAATTTATGTTAAAAGATTCCATCGAAGAATAAATATAGTCAGAATAAATTCTATTCGTGACGTTTACAACTCAAAAATATCAAAAATAGAGTAAAAAACATCTAGAAACATTTTGATTCTGGGGGATCTAGATATTACTAAATAACCCGTCGAAATAAGGCCCCCCAAAGGTGATAAAAGCTTCCCCCCCAATACCATTTGTAGGAAGGGTCTAGTTGAGTACTGATGCCGATTTTCTAATAGATACAACGGTATAGCCAGAAGCGCTGGAACATACAAACACATGAATAAGCACACTCACATGCACATATGAATGAAAAAACGATAGAATACTTTGCTAACTTTGGTGGCTACGGTCGTTCAATTTCGTACAGCCGTAAGCAGGAAACAGAACATGTACCACTTGCTGTTCTACAGTAATTACATAAACTCATCAGGTTTGAGAAATTGAAAGGCCTAATTAGTGACACACCAGCGATTCTATTTGCATCAGCGTACGTTGCTGTGCGAATATCTAGTACACTGAGCAACTAAAAAAACAAAAACATTTGTTTGTTCCGGGATAATCAACGTTATTTTCAGATTGATTGTGTCAGATAAGTATAAGAAATGTCAATTACACCCTTCAAATTTCGATTTTGCGACCAGAACAGTGATAATTCGAAATCTACTTATTTTCAATTGGTCAATGGACAGAATTGCACATTTTTATTACATAGAGTAAGAAAAACAATTACATATGAATATCGCTACCCTGGCCATAAAAGAAAAGTTTGAATGGAATGAAAAAACACTTTCTATAATTTTTACGCCCAGATGGTGAAATGGAAAGCACGTCTGCCTCACACGCTGAGGGCTCCTTGTTCTATTCCCGGTATTAGCGAAGAGTGTAGAAAAGTCCTCATTCGGATAAATTTTCCTGTGCACTCGGCAGCAAAATGAGTACACTCTAAGCAGTGTAATTAGGATGGAATAAACTGGGATTGGAGTCGTGGCTTCCATTGGTAGCGAACGAAAGAGGAGTTATCCGATCCCTTCCAGATGTGGTCTAGATTATGTATAGATATATTTGTTTGTTTGTTTGTTTGTTTGTGTGTGTGTGTGTGTGTGTGTGTGTGTGTGTGTGTGTGTGTGTAATCAGAAAATAAATCCGAAGCGTGTGCGTGTCTGTAGGTAGGTGTGCTTCAACCTCCTCTTATTTGCAAGTGTCTGAGCGTTGACGCCTACGTGGCGTGCGTTTATACAATAATTACAAAAAAAAAAAAAATCACGATAGCATTAACGTCTTCCGATCGATCTGTGAAACAACATAATTGGTTCTGTTTCGAAAAAAAAATGTAAATTTAGATACAAGAGTAATGTGGAAAGAGATTTTCATTAAAAAGGGAACTTAATTTGATGGAATAAAATAACTGGCATATATAAAACCAAAATCAAACGGGTCTACTTGGTCACTCAATAGAGATCGTCATGTGACCAACATCTTTTTGGTAGTATGATCAATAAAAACATGGAAAGAGGGGTGATAAATGATTAAGTTCCCTATTTTGTCTTTTGCTGGGCCACGATCACTAAAAAGTGTTAAATAAAACAAACAAGTGGACACAAACTAAGGATCCATTTAGCATAAACTTACATTGTAAATTAAACCCCTTACTAAAAGCCGCTGGGAGTGATTTGAAAGAATAACAGTAAAAACGCAACGTTTTTGTGGACATATTAAGGAGTTGTTGAAATTTCCAGGCTTTTGGTTCCATTGGTACGACCTGTACGCCCGACAAATACACTCATAGCTAGCCAAATAACTTGCGACAGGTTGTACTAGAGAGTAAACCATGACTTCACCTGTTGTGAGGGGTAGATTAATGCCTTTCCTAAGGGCACTAAAGCTGAGAAGAAATAAACTACCTCAACCGGAATTTGAACTCAGTATATATATCCACCGAAGCCCATATATACATGTATGTATATGTCTAAACCAAGTAATATAACAATCTCGTAATGACGAGAGATCATTAAAAATATATAGCTGATAGGGAGGAATTGTTTGATTAACATTGCTGAGTAGCATATTAATACAATTGTTCTGTTTATAAAATCCCCGAAACGGTTACATGGTAAACAACTGATGACTCCGACAAGAGAGGATTTACACATTGTACTATAATAACAAAGTATATGTGAAACAGGAAAAGAACACTGAAGAAAATTACATGGATTGGTGACAATTCTTTTAATGTTAGGTGTTTAGAGCTGTAAAGTTTTCTAGCATATATATATATATATATATATATATATATATATACTGATGAAAGATTTGAGAACAGCCAATTCAGCACTACACCCAAGCATGTAAGCAGATATATTTGCTACAGTCATCTGCGTTGCAAAGTGCTTCTGAAGACCCTGGCACAAATCCAGCAATATGCATCAAGCATATCTTTACGATAATATGCATGATGTTACGCACATAAAAAAGAGGAGCTTCAGATGCTTATTTCTGAACTCAAACTTTATCTGAAATTATATAATAATATGAAAGGATAATAGAATATTGACAATTATAACAACATCTTTTTTAATTATAATAAAGTTGTCAAATTATGTAACGAAATAGTAGTAAAATGAATAACGATAACAACAATTACGATGATATTGAAATTAAATAAAAAGCACAAAAGAATAAATAGACGTGCCAATCATCATAATTTTTCGAATTATAATTAACATAACACAATTATCCATAAACAATATAAAAAAAGTAGTTATAATTATTAATGACTAGAATAGCAATACTTCTAATACGGCTAGTAGAATTAGAATTGAAATAATAAGGAATTCATAAAATCTACAACAAAACAACAAAAATGATTAAAAATCTATTAAATATGCAAAGCATTTACAATTGTTTATTTCGATGCAAATTTAATCAATTCTTTTTTGAGAGTTTGAATTTTCAAACAAATGAAGAAATTAACTTAAAAAAGAAACTGTTTACACAAGACGAAACGAACTGAAACGACAAAGCTTTTTATTGAAATCCACCGCAAAATTTCATTTCGTGTTTTGCAATGTCACTTAAGCGTTGATAAATTTTTCAGGTTCCTGTAATTGTATAATTGTGTAAGTGATCCTTTAATTAGGTTAACTGGTTGAAAAGAAAATCAAATAATCGCAGAACAGAAAAGCCGAAACGAAGATAAAATTAGGAGTAGGAGGCTATGGTTGGCAGTGGGTGGACATTTCCGTCAACGATGGATTAAGCTATTTTTTTGTTTTACTAAAATTGTTAATTTTAAAAACAATAAAATGTAATGAGTAAAAAAAAAAATAACAGCATTATTCAAAACGTTTAGGGCATGTTTCAAAACATTTTCCTCCTGGATTTTATAAAATAATATACCTGCATAAATTTCAATATTAAGTCTCAACCAGGTACACAAAAGTAAAATTTGCCACAAGCATACTCAACAACAACAACTATTACTACTACTATTACCATTGATGATGATAATAATAAAAGAAAAACAAGACTGTTATAAATTTTAGAAAAATATTCAACAAAACTGATAATTTCTGGTATATTGTTAATCTTCGAAAGTTAATATTCAAAAATAAAAAGAACAATCCAAATTCAGATGTAAAATATTTTATACTTGAATTTTGACCGACGAAGATATTTAATGTGTCGAATATTTTCAGTTTTTTATACTATATCTTTAAATTTAAAACAGTCTTGTTTTTCTTTCTTTTTATAGATATCAAATCAACAAGCACAGCGTTTTCGATCATTTCTCATAAATAAAATAATGGTGATTATAATACCAGATCTAAATATCGTAAACAAGGTGAAGTAAATTTGTCAAATGGTTGATTTCGCTATTTCAGCAAATCATTATCAGTAAAATTTAGGGAAGGCTAGACGAATGCCAAGGGCTCGCAACAGAACTGACAAAATTGCAGAACAAGACTGTGACAGTAGTGCCAATCGTCGTTGGAACACTTGAAATTGTCCCAAAGATCTTAGCGAAAAGTTTGGGAGGAACAGAAGTCCAAAGAAAAATCGAAACCATATAGACGACAGCACTACTAAAAGCAACAGGAAAATGAGGAGAAGACTTTGACTTTGTGTCTTACTTAGCAGAAATTAGAAAATATTGTGATTATCTCGCTATTCTATTTATATAAAACTAAAGTGTACAGTGCAAACATTGTAGTTGACAACTATTTAGGTGCTGGAGCGTTTTATCCCGTTTATCTATTTTGGCCCTTTGTTACAGAGGTGTCGGAGCTCCGACAGCACAGCACCCTTTATCAAACCTTTATCGCAATCATACATGGATGTTATGTATGATAAAAATTGGAGATTATGCAGCTAAACACTAGTATAGAGATGAGTATCTTTATCTGCTACGTAGGAGACTGGGGTCAATTTCCTGCTAGTTTAAAACCTTTACTTCACATGTTTTTGTATAAAATATTTGAGAGATGCTCGAGGTTTCATCGATTATTGTCGAATGCCCCCCATCGTCAATGGTTATCGGCTGTTAATGTGACACATTGCAAAAATTCATAGTTAATAGACGTATTTACTAAGCTGAGCTTAGATTGTCCAGCGGCTACGTATTGGGTTGCTACGTTACTAAGTAGACTGAATTGAACATTGAGGAGTTCCCAGAAGGTTGGGGATGCCGGTACAGTAGAGAAAGAAATATCATTGATGGGAATGTAACAGCAAGGTAAAACATACTGTAAAGAAAAATATCTCGCGTTTATTCTTTGTATCGACCAAGAGACACCCCTAATCATTAAAACACGAAACGGTGCTGGAGCGAACAAAAATTCGTGGATGGCAAGCTCAGTTCCGATTGTGTGAGTCTGCCACTGTCCGTATAATCTTTTTTCTATAGTCTATAGACTCATCAGCTTATATCTGGGCTAAACTGAGACTGGCAGAACAAGGAGAGCCAACATCTTAATTGAACAACCGTAGCCACTAAAGGTAGCGAAGGATTCTATCCCCCCCCTTTTTATATGTGTGTTTATGCGATTGTATGTTCCACGGCACCTGGACATACATTTTTGTCTACAGACTTGAAAATTGTACTCCACTAAATCCCATCTAAGAGATTTCATTTCTTTATTTTTTTAAAAAAAAACGAAACAAACAAAAACAAAAAAACAAAACCTTTTTGACATTTGGTCCTTATTTTGACAGGTTTATTGATGACCTCTAGATTATCCAGAATGTACAGGTACAAGATGATTGACAGTTCTTGATGTTTAAAAAAAAAAAACAAAAACTTTTAGATGTTTTAATTTGGAAATATCTAGATTCCATGAAATCTAGATATTTTTGACGTTTCTTTTACTCTAATTTTGACGTTTTCCAGAGGAAAACAATCTTAATATCATGAATAAAATCATTCTGACCATATTTCTTCTTTGATGGATTTTTTTTACATGGCTTCAAATTTTGACACTATGGTCGTTCAATTATTAACTGTGATGGAGAGTCTTAAGATGTGCTACTCTTGTATCTCACCGAGAGGCCCCTTCAGATCTCAGCATTAGCTGATGCTGCCCACGCCATATCTGCAATGCCAGGCCCTATCTTGTTGCAAATAATCGGGTTTGAAACCTCCTTTCTAGAACGATGGAGTTATAACAGATAAAGAGATAGATATACAGAGTCATTTAAGGCTTAGTAGTTGTACGGGTTACAAGATGATTGATATTTCGGCTAATACTTGCCACAAAGTTATTTTTCGGATAAAAGCAGGAGTATAGAGTGTCTGGAACAATATTAGATAAGTGAAATTCCATTTTAAGCTATTTAAAGTACACTTTATCGAAATTTCACGTTTTTACTATGATCATCAGGCAGTATCCAAAAGAATATTGGTTATCTTAAGCGAGTAAAAATGAGAGCATCAGTTTGTGAGGAATCCAAATTATGGGTAATTTTGGAGTTTGAGCAAAAATTGCGGAGAAAAACAAAATAAATAAAGAGCAGTGTGAAAAAAATCAATTTACTTAACAGAAATACAACAGAAAGAAAAAAAATGATCAGTAGCCTGCCCCAACTCATCATCTCACGAAAGAAACTCTCCTAAAAAAACAACTGAAAAATAAAAATGAACAAATGATGTAGAAGAAACTATACGAAAAGATAATGAAAAAGAAAAAGAAAACAAAACTGATGCACGCCCGACCCCTAACTCTGAAAGACCCAAGAAAGAAACTCCCCAAAGTATTCAAAGATTAAAGCTATTGGGTTACATCAGTCGTCAGTGCAGTGATGTCATCTGAAAAGAGTTCTACTCATTCAGAACACCTGGCATTTCAGTCACCTATTTTCTCGTTTCTCTGATGACAATAGTTTTATGACATCAAAGAAAGGAAGAATAAAACTGATGATGAGTTTCACCAGATTTATACATCCTCAGATCCCATTCTGTCATCTTTAGTTCAGAAGAAGAAGAAGCAAGTTGAAAAGAAACAGATGTTAGATGTCGATATATGAGGGAAGGACAGGAATTGTGGAAAAGATTAACGAAAATGTTTAGGGATAAAGATTAGAACAGGTGGAAGAAATCGAGAAAGTAAAAACTGGGAACAATTAGAATGAAAGAAAGGTAAAAAAAAGTAAAGATAATAAGGTAAAAAGCTTCCAATCTGGTTCAAGTTTATATACATGGTGTTTACAAAAGGAATAGACGGTTTGGAAATTGTATTAAAGCAAAACTATCTAATATAGCGACACCCATGACGAAGTTTTGTATTTTCTAATCACATAATGGAATTGCCGTTTTTTAAAACCTTTTTAGCCCGAGAACCTGGAATCTTCGTATGTGTACTCCACTTGACACCTATAAACAATTTGTTTATTTTGGGAATTTATTTATAATTTTTTTTCAATGGATTAAAAAATCTATTCTTGTATCAGCGCTACCGGACGCAACTTATGCTGTAGACCCTTGCAGTAAATAACTGTTTATCTACAAAATTGTGCATGGTGAGTGTCAGTATCCTAAATAGTATTGTTTTAGTATATTTTCGAAACTGTTTCTTTTGAAATTCCATGTACACACGTACACACACACACACACGCATATATATATATATATATATATATATATATATATATATATATATATGCATGAATAAGTCTGTATCCTAGAGACGAAAAAGTATATGTATATATATATATATATATATATATATATATATACATATATATATATATATATATATATATATATATATATATATATATATATATATATACTTTTCAAGATGTTATACATTTGGATCATGTATCCTCGTCGGCATCAGTAAACCAATGATGGGAGCTTCAATTCTTTTTAGCGGTCTTTGTAGAATTTGTCTTTTAGCCATGTAATCAGTTTAGTTGTTCCTCGTTGGATAGACTTGATTGTTTTGATATCCACTTGAAAATAAGGATCCCATATTACATTGCCGAATTCTATATGTGGTCTTACCATGGTTTTATATACTGTGAAGATTGTTGCACATCTCTTGTGTTGTAAGACTCTTTTATTACTCCGTAAATTTGGTTAGCTTTCAGCGGTGCACGCATGAAATATAAAGTTGTTGTCAATAATCACATCTTGGTCTTTTCCTGGTCAGTTTCCTCTAATGTTAAGAAAAGAAAGTTAAATTCGCCATCACATTCAATAATTGAACAGTTGCGTCAAAATTTGCAGTCATGTAAAAAAATTAAATTGAAGGGTGAATATGGTAAGAGTAAATTCTATTAATGACATCCCTGGCGTTTCTCACGGGAAAACATCTAAAATACAGACATCTAGAAACATCTGGATTCTGGAGATCATAGATATAATTAATGAAGTATACTCATCAAAATAAGGCCTACAAAAAGTCAAAAAAGTCATTTTGAAAGGGATTTAGTGAGGTACTGTAGATAAAACAGTATGGACAAGAGCGCTGGAATATTCAAACAAACATACAAACAAACCAACACACATGCATACAAATAGCATATAAGAGAAAAAGAAAAGCAAAAAAGAAAAGAGAAAATAAGAAAAAGACGACGAAGAACCGGAAGGAAAAACGAAGATATGATAAATTGTATTGGCAGTACCGACAAAAAATGTCTGGAAAACAGAAAGAAGAAGCAAAAAAAGCAAACAAGCAAAAAAGTAAAAAAAGAACGATCGGAATCATTAATTAATTGAAATCAAATAAAGAATCATTATTTAAAACAGAATGGGATTTACAGAAAGATAAAAAAAAAAATACTGGGTGTCGAAAGGAAAAACAAATCGAAATTACAAGACAAATCTAAACAATAAATGAAAGGCAGAAAAGATAAAAGAAACGCAAAAAAAAAAAACGGAACAAAAAACAAGAAGAAAATTAGGAAGAAGGAAAAAAAAAAAAAGAGAGCACAAAGTACGAAGGCAATTACGATATCACTTTATACCCTTCTTTACTTCTTTTAGCTTACGCGATCAAATACACAATAAAGCCGTCGCTTTTATTGAATTATAATCCATTGATCGGGCGAATTTCTTAGCTCGGCTTTCAGGGAAAATTACTTTTGGGGCTTTTTATCTACATTGGAAGTATTTCATTATTACAAAGAGGGCCAAAAAGCGAGTCTCTGGTTATTAGTGTTCAGTGCACGCGCAAAAAAAAAAAGATATTATCGCCTGCTCAGGCATTTTCTTGTTTGCTCTCGTTGGCTTTCAATGGTGGAGCTTTCCCCCAACAAAATGGCTTCTTGACGTGCATTATGACTGCCACAATTCAATATAAACAATGTGAATTAGACAAATATTTACTGCTGGGTCGATTGGTTAACGTTTCTTTTTCTGTCCGTAATCGTGTGAATACAAATGTTTACAATTAACATATCTATAAACAAAGTGGCAGCGACGTTTTTCTTTTACAGTGATTTTTTAAAATTTTGTCAGGAGCAAAAGAATCTTTTGTAAGGGATGCCTGTCTTAGAGCGATTGGTTGCAAGCTCGGCTAGCAGATCATCAGCTATTGTAGCGAGTTCAAACATCAGAGGTACTCCAGTATTGTCACCTTTCCTCGTACTAAGCTAAGCTTTGTAAATATCAATAAATCCTTTCTTGTATGGCTCAAGTGATAGTACGTACACTCGAGTCTCGCGTATTTAAGGTTTGGTCACAAGTGTTCGTTCCGTAAGACTCTTGGCTATGATTTCTGCTTGATTCGAACTGGCGAAACGATGATAAAGCCCAAAACAAATCCCAGACCTTGCCCACATCAATAACCTGAAATTAAGAAGTAGTCTCAAATTTTTTCTCAGGCCAATGAAAAAATCAGTTTGATAAATGAATGCATGAAATTTAAATGAATTAATACGTTTTATTTGGTTCTTCAGTATAATCAGCATAATATCATATAGAACAAGTGAAAATCGACAATTATATATTAAGAACGCTGTGCCTGTACAAGACAGGATTTATAATGAGTGAAACAGAATATTCAATTGCTTGGCTGCAAATGAAAAAAACAGTCTATTCATTACAATATTTCATTCTTGCAGCAAACCGGATAAAATCTTGTAGTAGACCAGATGAGGTCAAGGGGTCGTAATTCGGTGATCCTTGATCTAATTACTAAGTATCCGTTTTCAAAAATTATGCCAAATAAATATCCAAGAGAAATACATATGGCCAACTACCGTAGAGTAACGAGTAGAAAACTTGTTTTGTACATTGTGGGAGCTAATTCAGTTTGATTGCTCTGTTATTGTATCCCGTTGCAAGAAAAATACTTGAAAAATATTCTCCAACATTCTATCTGTTTCTCATCATAAAAGTGGATTTGGGGGAAATATTGAGATGAGTTCATCTCTGTAAATACTGGAACCCCGACACAGATGCTACCTGTGTCTGTGTGTCGATATTTTCTTTGATTGATATTTACTGAACTTTGGATAGCTTGGTACAAATATCGATCGTGGGGTACCCAGTGATGATCGAAATTTACAGCAATGGTCTGAGAGACCAACCACCATGTTGACACATAGAGACAGACAGACAGACAGACAGACTTACACACTATCAGATAAAGATAACTGTAATGATATTTAATCATCTTTTTTTTCACGCATTTGTCTCCATGTATCACGTTTCTTGCTTCTTCCACTAATGAACCAATGAGATGCAGACAATATCGTATTATCGACCAAAGTAGTCGCCTCGACCAACCGGTGTGGTTCCCATTCATATGAAAATCGAAATAGTTTCTCTTCCAACTCAAAATCTCCGTACAAACTTCTGTTGTTAGTAGTTTGGTCATATGTCTATATACCAGGGAGTATGAAGCTTAATACCTATCTGCCTCAGTAGGGCTTGCTTATCTGTAACCCACCGAAAGAATCAAACGTGTATCGTAGATAACTTCAAAGGGGTTACTTCAACGGTATTGAATGCGGACATCACGAAAAGACTTAATTCCCTTCCCGGTGTCAGAAGCACGGACACATAGTGTTGAGGTGAGTGATATTTTTCGCATTGAGCCAGAGTCAATGGATATCTGTGAGAGCAAAATAAGAGTTACCGTTCCTATATCTCTCTTTCTGCCCACCTCGGCTTAATCGCCTTCGATGTGTCCAGTGTTCTTCAAGCCTTCCTTATTCATTGTATCCTAAATATTCCAGTTGTCTCTTTCTGATCGTGAGAAACAGTTTCCTTGTAGTCTCTGCTCTCCCCCTAACTTCCTGATTCCTCAGCTGCTCTGTTCATGATATCCTCATCATTCGTCGTTAAGACACACCATACCACAGGGGGAAAAATTAAATAGTTTTTATTTTTACCTAGATGTAAAAAAAAAAACAAACTTTTCCTAAGCGTTCAGTCTGACGGACGTGTAAAATTCTCTAATGCCGAAACTGTATTAACATGGGCGTAGACAACCGTGATGTCCATATTTAAGCCCAGTCAGCGCATAAAGAACCAACCTGTTAATCAAACAAGCGAATAAATATAACCAGCAAACGCACCGGTAGTAGAGTGCAGAATCCGAAGTATGGATGGTGGACTTACAAATAAATCAAATTGTTTTCACAATTTAATTCTGCTAATCAAGGAGTAGGAAACCCAATTATATATCATCCATGAAATATTCAGTAAGTCAGCGTGGAAGGTACGGCGCCCAGCGGGCTGACACTCGGGAGTAACATCACCGTCGATAACACAGTCCGCCATTTTGATATCACTTTTCGCGGGAATCCCTTAGGGCGCACTTAACTGCTGCTGGCTCGCCGCCGCCTTCTCTATTCAGTCCTATGACGACACTCTTTGCTCCTCTCACTTTGCTTCATGATACATTGTCCCTCTATCTCCATCTCTGTGTTTTATATTTTCCTCTCCTCTACCTTTCACCCCTATGTAATTTTTCTTTCATCTTTTTCTTTTCTTTCTCTCCCAGAAATGCTCCGTTTATTTCTTCCTGACTTATTTTCCAAACGCTCTCTTAATTCTCTCTTTTTTTGCTGTTATGTCTTCTTTCTTATGCTCTCGTTAGATGCACTAGCATCTCAAGTACTGATTGCCGTCACTGACTGACTGACAATTCATTAAATCAGTCTTTTTGGAGCTCGATCTTGCTCCTCTTCAGTTCCAGGGAGAGAACTCGCCCATCTATGGTCAAACTTTCAGGCTCGATTTCTCCTATCTGATATTCTTTTTTCGTTTCTCTTTCACGTTTCTGTATCATTTCGTCCTTCTTTCTCTTCTTCTTTTCGTCTTCTTCAAATTTAATTTCCCCCCTCTTTTCTTTTTTCATCATTCTTTCTTTGTTTCCTCTTATTTATTTTCCTCCTCAAATTATTCATTTTCAAATTCCTTCCTTCCATTCTTTCGTTCCTCTTTTGACTTTTTTTCAATGACTCTCCTCAGTATCCCCGCTGATTTAAGCAGTGCTGTCGCCTCGATGGTTCCAATCCTACTCAGATTTCAAGTTCCTCCAACCTCTTTGCTAGGCTATGAGTGTTACCCGTACTCTGACCACGATTGGTACAACTGTCACCTCCATGCAAGGTCAAGTTACTCACCTAACTTTTCAGTAAAACTGTAGTCTGTAAAGTGCACTCGCAGGCTATAGTTAGTAAGTTTACTGGGTGCTCCATAACCGTGATCTTGAACAATGTTAGACTTGGTAAATAATTACTTATTCCTCCTCTTCTACATTTTCTCCGTTTATCTCTTGAAATATTGCTGCCCTCATTGACCTCTATCATAAATATTACAGTCGTTCCTTCCTCGTTGCCTTTCCATCCCCTTTCTTTCCTTCTTTAAAGTATTTAATTTCTCAACCTCTTTCTCCCTTTCTCTTTCTCACATTTTATGTTCCATCCATATTTCCCCTTCCTTCACCCAGCTCGACTGGCTCTTCTTCGGTCTTTTATTTCCTTTCTTTTGTCTCTTCAAGTATTTCTTCATTTTATTCGTTTAGACGTAACTAACTGACTAGGACACCGAAATAAGATTTTAAAGAAAGGGGCTTTGAGAAGGATGAAGCTTTTGAAGGATGATACTCCGAAAGGAATGGGCTTTCAAAAGTAAGAGGCTTTTTAAGGAAAGAGATTTTAAAAAGCTACTGGAATCCTTTCAGCTAAAAAAAGTGTTAGACAAGGCGATACCAACTCACCAAAACCCTTCACATCCCGTTTCGAGATGATTTTTCGAAACCTAGACTGGGAAAATAAAGGCATCAAAATAGTCAGCGAATACCCCAGCAACTTCACATTTGCAGATGACATCGTCTTTTTTGCTGAGAACCTTCACGACTTTCAAATAATGCTATATGAACTAAATGAAGAAAGCAAGAAAGTAAGCCTCCTCATGAACTTCAGTAAAACATGTCATGTAAAACAAATATGTAGCAGACAAAAACACAACGACCAGAATCAACAATACAAAGCGGATATCTACCTTGGGTAGCGAATCTCTATGAAACACCCAAAAGAAGAAGAAATCAAACTTGGTCATTCTAGGTTGGAAAGTTTTTAGTAGGGGAAACCAAATCTTCAAGAACAATACAATTCCATTTATCCTAAAATTAGATATAGAACCAATGTATCCTCCCAATAGTCACCTATGGAACTGAAACGTAAAACCTAGCTAAAAGATTGACCTTGAAATTGAGAACCATGCAACGTGCTCAGAAGAAAATCATGCCCAATATCACTTGGAGATATCACAAGACAGCACAGTATATTAAAGATAAAAAACAAAACAAAACAAGAGGCAGAGGTATAATAGAATTGATCAGAAAACCCAAACGACATTTGGCTGGCCGTGTTGTGAGAATGTTAGATAACTGCTGGACATCACGACTCACAAAGTGAATCCCCAAATATCATATGCGAAACTGTGCCCGGCAAAAGGGGAGATGGTATGACAAACTAGACAAGTCCAGAAAGTGTTTGCTCTGCAACGGCCATGATAGAGACGTCTGGCGAATCTTGAGAAAGATCTATGTCCAACTGCAGACGCTGAAAGGCTATTGTTGCGACTGCTGATGAAACATAAGAGAGAGAGAGAGAGAGAGAGAGAGAGAGAGAGAACTAGCGCGTCAATGGTCTGACTTTCGGGCTTGTTTTTTTTTTCCCTGGTCACTTTTTATTTTCAATCTCATTCAAAGTTAATCACTATTTTTTTCCATCTCCCTTTCTTTTTTCTCTTTTTCGCTGCTGTACAGCGACGTTCCCCTTTTCATTATTGTTTCTTATGTAGTCTATCACTCTAACAACCAATTGCTGATATTGACCTTACATTAACCCTTTAACTACAGGTGACGGAAATTCTAATCTTTGCAGTTCTATGGCTCAATTGTGAAAGGCGGAAATTCCTAACAGTCACACACTAGATCCTCACTCTTTAATAAGAACCCAAGCCAGAGTTATATTAAAAGGCGATCACAAATTCAGATGTGGATAAAAAAATATAGTCAAAATCAAAAATCAAAATATTGTGTTACAGTTTCTCATAAAAAAAATTGAAGATCGCTCTATTATGACTGTTCTGCTCGTTTTTATATATCTCTATCCGTAACTTTGAGTGGAAGGGTTCATTGTTTACAGAAAAAACAAACAAACAAACAAACTGTTCAGCTTATTTTGCGTCACCCTGCATATATAATCAAAGTTATCACCGCATTCAGGACACAGCAACGGATCCGTTTCTGACGCAGTCAATGAGTTGAGTTCTTAGTTTTTCATTCTGTCTTCCTCCAAAGCTTTTTCTTTCAGCCCCGTGCATTTCCAGGCGCCATCCTCCAGTAACACAGCCATGTGTTAGTTGAACAGACAGATCGTCGCCTAGCAAGTGGCTGGACGAGTGTCAAACTGTGCAGTCACTGCGGTAGAAAGGCGTGATAAAAGCCGTTGGCTCCCATCTGTTGTTGCCTTTTAGTCTCCCTAGTGTCATTGCCGGCAACCGTCAAGCAAAGACCCTCGGGAATTTGGTAATTCAGTTTGGGAATCGTCCGGGGTATTAACAGGAGTTTGATTTAACAAAAAGGCAGAAAACATAAGAAAAAAAAGAAGACAAATAGCAGAGATAAGAGAAAAAAAAATCCCATTTTCTTTGGTTTTGAAAATTGTGAACAGCAATTATGTATCATTATTATTCGTTGAGTATTCGCACCAACATTGACTGGTGGCTTTCACTGGAGGTCAAGAGATAGCAAGTCTCCTCAGAACTACAGGACTCTTATGGTATTCTGACCGACTTCAGTAGTGCTGTCGTCTGGATAGTCTCAGTTCTTCCATGGATTCCCTGGATTTGTTAGGTTCTTGGGAATGGTTCTCAGTAGCAACAGTATTGCCATTATTGTTTTTTTTACTTGCATTATTTGTAGTTGTAGTAGTAGTAGTAACAGTAACTCTGCCTCTGGTAGCAATTTTACGATTTTATTCTTACTATCATCATTGTCAGTAAAATGGTATTGGCGGTTGATATAGAATAAGGGCTATCAACATAGAAGCGAGTTCGAATTTAGGCCAAGACTATTTATGTCACTTATCATTAATTTTCTTGGGAAAAGTATGCATCCACATCCCTGTGATAAGCCCTGTCATATAACTAAATCAAAAGTGTCTAGTCTCTGTCATGTCACAATGGTTGATAGAGAAGATAACGATCATCCAAACAGAAATGACTGTAAAATGTTGTAACACTCATTGTCAACCTTGACATGGGATAAGCATTTATAGTAGTGGTAATTTTGATAGTCAAGCTTGCTTATAATGGAAGTTGAAATCATGGTTTGTCGTATTGTCTACCATCGTATTCTTGTATAAAAAAACATTGTTAGCAAGAAGAATGATCTTTAAAATATCATAGTCAGACATTCTTCTGTATCGATTTTCAGATGAATAAAACAATTTCAATGCAATTTTCAAACATTTTTCCCTTTTCCACTTTATTAAAAATATATAGCAAATCTTAAACGTCATTGTTATTTACAAAACTTACCTTAGTACAGTGAACTGAAACAACCCCAGAACTCATACATTTTCATCAATATGCCCGTGTTCGTGCATAAAAGGGGTATGGTTTAGAATTTGGGTTAACGTCTGAGTCTTTGTTTCCGGGGCGGAGACTAACAAAATATACCCAACATGTCTTTTTTTCGCTAAAGAAAAGAAAATGCAATTTGATCTTTTTCTTTTTAGACACCCATACATAAGATTATAGATGTCAACTTTTAGTGGATATTAACAAAAAGACCACGGGTAATTCACCAGTGAAGCGAATTCAATAACCATCTTGTCTATTCTTCCTAACCGCTACCTTCTTCCACATGATGCTCAGTTCGATAATAATCTACTTTCACAGACTATCAACTAAGAGGCTAAGTTTTCAAAATATGTCCTTAACGTAAAACGTTGGCGTAGTAAGCTAGTCACACAAATGCGAGTAATGAGTTCATTTGTCACTGTACCTACATTTGCGGCCTTGTGCCAGGCTAAGCAAAATTTAATGAATATCTGCTTTCATAGATCAAACCTTGAATGAGAAAGCACTTCGTTCGGTCATCAGCGTTTTAGCACCTACCGTTGACACCTAAGGTTTGGACTGAGGTTTGCTTGAAGAAAACGTAATTCACTTTGACCAATAGAGAAATGGAGGCTCTACGGGTTAACACCACTTTGAGAAACCACAAATTCCAGCATCACATTCATCATCATGTGACCACAAACAGACGAATCAACTCCATTACCACCACTGCGACCATAACCAACACTGACTCTGTGTAGGTGGTCTGTGCTACGACCACTAATAAAATCGCTATCGCAACGACTCAGTCAGCCTGAAAGTCCGATCATAGATTGCTCATTCAGATATGTATAGTCGGAATGGAAGGAAATAGACAGTGGGAGTTTTTCGCTATGCCAGTCAGTCAGTCAGTCTCAGAGATTGCGTTTTCTCATCAGGATTACCCAGAGACGAATTTAAAGGTGATCAGCCTGCTTAGCAGTTGATATATTTGCATATTTCCCAATGGTTGGTTTTTGAGACCTGATGAAGGCTGAATTTTCAAGACAAGCACACCCTCTCCACTTTTGGTTTGCTTGACCATAGTTTAAACTTGGAAGAAAATTCTGCACCTAGTATAAATTAATCATCATAACCAGCACGGGTATTGGAATTGATTATCTAAAAAATATCTCGTATTATCTAGAGAACCACATCTTTTATCTAAAATTATCCAAAAAAAAAAAAATGCCAGGACAAGATTTGGTCATTGTTGGTCCAAAATGATCTAAGAGAACCCCAAAAGTACTTTAAAACAACAACAACCACAAAAAAACAACAAAAAAACCACGTACAGATGGTGCCTAGTGGTGTACACCTGCTAATCTTCTAAGTTAGAATGATTAGAAAAGGGCTGGAGATATCGGGAGACTTGCTGTCACTCAGCCTTCAATGATGACCTTAGAGCAACTGATGTGAAATCGCAAACCACGACACTGTTATGGACTGAGAGTGTCTACAGAAGGGTTGGAGACTTGAGAGAACTGGCCGTCACTGAGTCTCCAGCGACAACCACAAGATAATTGGTGTAAAATTACAGTTAATAATAATAATAATAATAATAATAATAATAATAATAATAATAATAATAATAATAA
Source organism: Thysanoteuthis rhombus (assembly GCA_963457665.1). Taxonomy (NCBI): domain Eukaryota; kingdom Metazoa; phylum Mollusca; class Cephalopoda; order Oegopsida; family Thysanoteuthidae; genus Thysanoteuthis; species Thysanoteuthis major. Next base: position 82,809,038 of record OY735200.1, read on the forward strand.
TAATAAAGTTGTAATGATAAGGATAATGACAAAATTCCTTAGAAATTCATCATCCATCATCAGTCTTTCATTGTCCATCGTTGAATATAGACCTTCCCCTTTCCTCTCTATCGTGGGCATCGCAGAGTTAATATTTTCTGAACCTGTTCAGTTCGTCTCGCCATCTCATATTCTGCCGGCCTCGGTTCTGCGTTTGATCTCTTGGGATCCACGTTGTGAGTCGTGATGTCCATCGGTTGTCTGCTATTCGTGCAACATGACCAGCCCATTGCCATTTGAGTTACGCGATGGTTTCTATGATGTCTCAGACTCCTGTTTTTCACCAAGAAAGACGTGCACATGAAAGAGTCATGTTTAAGATCACATAGAGTATCAAAAGGCAGCACATTATAGTCGAGTCGATTAGGAAGTTCGAATAGTAATCGGCTAGCCATGTTTTTAAAATGTCAAAAAACTGCTGAACATCGCCACTCACAACGCATACCTCCAGAGATCACATGCGAAATTGAGGCCGGTTAATAAATACGATGGCGTGACGAACTTAACTGCCTCGGAAATTTTTTGCTCCGTGACGAATCTTGAGGAAGGTTCATGTCAAACGATGGAACTTAGATATCCGTTGAGGATGATATTCTGTATTGAAAAGTAGTATCAAGGGCACCATTACTTGCTGTCGTGCACCAGACTGAAGAAAAGAGACAATAAAAATATCGATTCCACCTCAAAGAATAACCGGATCGTTATTAATGGACAATAAAAGTAACTTTTATACAAATTTGGCGTTTTTTTTGTCAGTTGTCAATTTCCCGCTCTCTCCATTGCGCGGTTATAGCTAATGATACAACAGTACTTGTATCATATGAGATTCAAACATTATTCATGACTAATCTGTCAGCAGATTATTTGAAAATAGCTTTAATTTAAAAAGTCATTTTAAACATATTTATATATGAGTTATTTTTCAAGAATTTGTTAGCTGGATGTAAAAAAAAAACAAAACAGATTATAATATACATATAAAATATTAACCAAAAATCTGAAGATTATAAGCTATATTGAAAATATAAACCAAAAAACCCATGATTATATGCTGTATTGAAAATATAAATCAGAAGAAAATAGAATATAATCTCTATTCAAAATATAAACTAATAAAAAAAAAAACAAACAAAAAAAAAAGATTATGAGCTACATTGAAAATATACCCCCCAAATACTTGGTGAAAACCCCAGATCTGAGGAGGAAACACGATCGTCAGTATTACCCATCAATCCTTCTTAATGAAAATAAAAAATTATCAATAATAACTACAGTTAATATTATAATGCAATTAGTGACAATTGTTCATTAATTAATCACTTGAATCTGGATGATTTGATGGGCTGTTGATTTCTCAGAGGGACAGACACTGACATTTCCAGATAAGAACCCCAGTTCCACACTCCCAGGAATTCTTATAATCTTCCAACAGAAAAAAATGTGCATTAGGGCATATATTTTATCAAATATTTATCGTTTCATGTTTATAGCATAAATTATTTTTGATCAACTGAGTTGTCTAATGACGAACGCAGGTAGACTAAAAAAATGTGAGAAAATCGACAGAAGTATATCTCTGGCAACGTTCAATAACTATACGTGCTTTGATTCAATCAAGATTTGACAATTTATATTGTAAGGTGACTCACTAATAGAAACTTCATAGGACAAAAAAAAGGTAAGTCTAGCACAATGAACTTGTCACAATGATTTTGTCATTGGAATTTTGATTTTTTCTGGACGTTTGTAAAATCAATATCTCGACATCTGACAAAAAGACTACATGGACCAATAATACACTTGAAATATTACGCGATTTTGGGTCTTAATTTGATTTTCCTAAAAATGGACTTACTTGCTTTTGTCATTGCATTGCAGTATGGTACCAAATGCAAACTTGAATTTTTACAGGAAGATAAAAGTCTTTATTAACGTAAATAGGAAACCCTGAATTGGAGTACCTTTCATGTCTCTGAGGATATTTTCAAAATTTGACAAAAGCTGTATATGTTTCCTCTCTCACCTTCACTGATTATATTATATAAAGACGATCATTATAAGATAAGTTAATCCCTAAGAAAAAATCCCCGGATATAAAGGTTCTCTAGCTATCCAAAAGTGGAGCATATTTATAAAAACCTTTATAAGCTGAAATGGCGTAAGGCAAGGAAGCAATTGCCATCAATATAAACGCGAAAAACTTTGAGCGCTCCCAGATCAAAAATTATGGTAAGGATGATATGACAGGTCGAGTAATCGGTAGTTGTTTTGATGGGAGGTACAGCAGACTGGAAAGAGAAGAAGAGGATTTGTGCTGCGCCTATAATGGCTAGCTGCAAAACAGAAGCCGAATACTTTTATCTTTTTCCGCCTTTTTTTCGTGAAAAGCAAAAATGTGGCTTTCTCTACCTTAATTCCATTAGATGATCTTTTTTAGAAAAGAAACTGAAAAAATCGTTACAGCAGAAAATATTTTTATCAGCAAAATTGTTACCTTCAAGGGGAAGAGTCCAGGGTTGCGCACAGAGAACTGCTGTTCATTATGTAAGAGTAGATAATCAGTGATGATGAAAGAGAAAATCATTTTCTCCATTTGCCGAATTTGGAAAGTTATCTGATAAGAGTTTTCTCGGTGGAGGTGTAGGTGGCCTAATAGTTAGCAATGTGGAAAAAGAATCAGCGAATCGAGTTCGAACTCCGGCTGAGACAGTTTGCATTCATTGCGTGCACTATTTGGAAAGGCATGAAATCATCTCTTCTCCTCTCTCTCGCAGAACCATTGGTAAATAGCAAGGAAGACAGGGTCCTTCAGTCGTGGTTGGCAACCAGGCTAGACGGACAAATCTGAATTCAAACCGAGAAAGTCCAACCCCCTCGTCAAGCATCATGAGAGGCTAGCAACGGAGAGAATAGGGAACGTCTTCCCGAAATGTTTGGTTTATGGGTATCGAATGGAGGTTCGATGTACCTAGCAAGCTGGAAGTGGAATAAATTAATATATTCTTCACTGTGTAAAGATCAAGCAAAGGCAAGGCGGCCAACCTTATTTTCAAGTTCAGAATTGAGTTAAAAACATCTAGATTCTTCATGTATATAAATATCTAACGTCTTGGAAATATATAAAATATTATTATTAAATGAAATTGACTTCAATCCTCAACAATTATTTCGTTAAAACCTCACTTGATCTATCAAAAATATTCCTTATTCTATTACTTTAAATTGGATAGAAATATTACTTATTTCATTGAAAAGTATCTAAAAAAACAATTTTGAAGAGCATCTAGATTCAGACAAAAACATCTGATTTGGCAACGATGGGCAAGGGACGTTAGTCACATTTCGGAATGCCAGCTCGTCAATCAGACAGCGACAGCAATCGGTACTAGAGATGCTAGCGCATCAAAAATGTCTCAGTACGATGATTATTATCAGGACATAGAATGAGACACAGGCTACAGAGGTGTAACCCAGAGGCGCTAGTGAAGAATCCTCGCCTTTCGGTTGAGGACACAGCACAAAAGAGAACAGACTGAAGATGGTTAACTTCATAAAATATGAATCACACTGGTTAACCTCATTAAATGAACAAATCCCACAATGCAATTCGATAGCAAATCCCAACACCCTTTGCAATAATGGCGGCTGACTGGTTAATTTGGATCCACACTGCGGCTGGGATAAAGATAGCTCTCTCAGATTTTAACCCACCATCTCGAATCGTAAAACAACATTTAATGAGACATGCGAGACGCTGATGTTATGGTAAGATCAACTCATTGTGGGTTATGTGTCGAGGTTTCAATCCCAGGTGTCGAATCAGTGATATTTTAGAATTCGGATAAGAACTTCTGCCCTGTGACGTCATCCTAGCGTGTTTAACCCTGTCAACGAAGTTGGAAGAAGCATATGAATTCAGTAGTGTCTGTTAGTCTGTCCACAAAAGTTCTCCATTAATTCCAATGGCATTTTGTAAAAATGTGGGCCATAAGCTAAGTAATCTTTCATCGAATGTTTGGAGTAGATTCAGGAATTTCTATAGTAACCTCCTCTGCATTGTAGCCATATATGAACTGATTTCATTCATTTTTCGTGACAATGGTGTTATGTACTTTCTGAATGATCTCCCACATTCAAGTAGGTTCTCTCAGAGAAAAAAAAAGAATTCTGTTAGGATATTTGCATGACTTGGCTCATTAAATAAATATCGACAAGACACCAAGACACTATTCTTTTTTTTAATGAAAATAGCTGGGATATTCGGCCAGCATATACGATAGGCAGTGTGATTTTTCTGTTTGTTTTTTTCCTCTAAAAAATAATGGACTCTTCCACTTGAAGATAACGATTTTACTGATGAATATATCTCGAACCAACTATTCCGTGTGCATTGTTCGTAGTCACTTTCAGGCTTCACGCTTTGAATTACCCCTATATCTATCTATCTATCTATCTATCGAGAGAGAGAGAGAGAGATAGATAGATAGATAGATCGATAGATAGGTAGATAGATAGATAGATACAGACATATGTATCTATGTTGTGTAGGAAGTTTTTTCGCTCTTGGTTTATACTTGTTTATGGTTGATTACAAGGTGCTTGCATTTGACTGAGGCATGCTCGATTTTCGAGGGGGATTCGCACTATCCCGTGGCACAGTGACACCTGGGAATAATAGAGAGCTGTTATTATTGGGTCTATGGTGACGACCCCTCATTTAATCTGTAAATAATTCAGTACAGCTGCAGAGAGTGCCATGTCGGGGAGCAAATTCACCTCTCCTGCACGCTGGGCATGTCTATCTTTCGCTCTTAAACTTACGTACACACAGACACATGCAGTCACTTTCATACAAACAATTACATGCAACTAGCTTTTGTATAAGTTACAGTAAGATTGTGAGACTAGTGATTTCGTGAAATCTGGGAGAAATAACTGGAACTTTCTGTAATTTGATGAAATTTTTAGTCTCACAATCCGAGTAGTAATTGTTAAAAAGCTTGCAATGACCATTTCTACTATGATGAGTTCCACCCTCACTGGGTGCACCGCTACATTAGCCTTGTGTCAAACTAAACAAAGCTTAGTAAATATCATATATATTCTGCTTCATCATCATCAGTCCGTTAGCATCTATCATTGGACATAAACCTTCCCCAAGATTCACCAGACCCCTCTATCATGGGCATTGCGGAACAGTACTTTCTGAACTTTTCTAGTTCGTCACACAATCTTACTTTCTGTCGGCCACAGCCTCGCACTTGATCTCTAGGGATCCACTTTGTGAGACGCAATATCCAGCGGTTGACTCACATTCTTGCAACATGTCCAGCCCATTACCATTTGAGTTGTGTAACTGTTTCTTTAATGTCTCGGACTCTTCTTTTTTTTCTCTGATATACAGTGCTGTCTTATGATCTCTCTACGTGAGGCTGAGTATGATCCTCTCATGTGAACGTTACAGTTTGAGGGTCAAAGTTATAGTTTTCCACGTATCTGCTCTATAGCTGACTATCAGTATGATACATTGTTTGTATACCTTTCTTTTTTAGAACGTGAGATTTTCTTGTTCTTGAAAGTTGAGCTTGCCTGATCGAAAGCTTATCAACCCAGTGTGATTCTTCGCTTTATTTCTTCTTCTTTTGATAACTTCATGGAGACTCGTTGTCCTAGGTAGATGTATTGTTCCTTGTGACACAAAGTCACATTAGTGGGGCACCCAATTAAGATCGAACTGATTACTGTACTAATGGTCAGTATCACAAGCTTAACAACATTGATTGTGAAACAAAGGATTTCATGAAATCACAAAAATATCCAGGGATTTCACAAAATCCCCAGGGGATATCATAAGACCACAAGTTTTACTATATTACTGTTGCATACGAGGTCTGTCCATATAGAAACCAAACTTTTGAAACTGTGCAACAATGAGTCATTTTAGTGTGCTGTGACTTGAATGTTATATAACTGTGACCTTGACCCTTGCATTAAACCACGATAGAGAAAAAGACCAAGCGCGCTACACACGCGTTCATTCTGGCGCGTGTGATTAAAAAATTAACCAACAAGGCTCCACACAGTTTTTTCATACAACAGTCCAAGATCTCTGCTACACAAGATTTTTAGCAAGAGCAATCTAAAACTTCGTCTTGTTTAAAATGTTCAGTTTCTCTATGAATAGACCCTCTTATATACCTTATTCATCTAATAACACAAAGCTGTTATTATGCAAACACACTTGCGTTCAATTTATATATTGTTTCCTCTTATATTTAATATACCTGGGAACAGTGCTGTTGCGTTGAAGTGCTGGTTGGTAAATCTGCTCCCTTTAATGCAGTGGATACGATCTTCACCGAGAACGGCACAATTCTGACTCTGTATCAGACTAAGCTTAGCATAGTAAATATCTGGGTCGGATGCTCTAGAGCAGTGGTTTTCAAACTTTAACTACTCGAGGAAACCTTTTCAATAATTACATTTTCTTGGCAACCACTTCCCAAATCAACCTTTATATATATATATATATATATATATATATATATATATATATATATATATATATATTTATATATATTTGATTATTAGATGTTGACCTTGTTTATGGAGTTGTTCAATTGAGTATAAATCCAAATCGAAAATAAACACTCAAATGGGGAAAATAGTCATAATGTGTCAAAAACATCAAGGACACCGGGTGTACAATTATTGTGTCCTTTTACCAAATTAACTTAGTACATGGCTTTTCAGCAGATCCTTACAAGCGAGTTTCATCATTACTGTCTCACTATGTTTGCCTCTTGTCAAACTAAGCAAACTTTAGTAAATATCTAAAGCACCCTCCGTAAATTGATGGTTAGTATGCAAGTCTCACTAAACCATTGCTAGTAGAACCAATGCTCATTGGGTACCCAATTATTGCTGTCTGGCTTTAGACTAAGCTATGATTGAAATTGAAATAGTTTTTATTATAGAGCGATGGTTACCAATAGCAAGCTGGTCTAACAAGACCATTGCTTTTATGCTTCACTGGGTACTCTACAGCAGTGGCCTTTTTTCACACAATACGAAAGAGACCATTAAGAAAATGGTTAACTGCAAGTTAATTCAAATTAAGGGCATTACAGGTATTTGGCAAATTTTTCATTTTAGAATGTATATTCAAAAAATTCAAGGAAAAAGCTGTACACGGGTTGTTTGTAATGTCAGATTACGAGCTGAGAAGTCTAAAGTATTATCATTGATGCTGGGCTAGTGATTTTATTTTCGAAGATAGAAAAAAGATTTCATTCCCTTTAGTTGGATAGATGCATTTATAGAATATTTAACAAATAAGAATCCTTTTCTTATATTCGGGAAAAACGACGTGTAGTCATTTTTAGATGAATTTACACGAATCTCAATAAGACGCTTTTCGATCGGATTGTCGGTTGGTTCAGATTATGTCAAAGAACGGAAAGTGAAAGGAAGGGAGGAAGATGTGTGATGACTTCAGAAGGTGGGACGTCATTTAAAGAACATCCTTCAGATAAACTTTTTTAACAGCTGTTCATAATATAACGTACAAGGTCCGCATTTCTGTATTTAAAAAGCTGAACATGGTCCCCCAATACACCAAAAACGGCCCACAAAATACCGAAACATCAATAATGAGCATTTACGATCTTTATTGAAAATAATATTTGCAGGATATTTCCATATCGCAATATTTTATAAGTATGAGAATCAATTGACTCAAAGAAAGACTACTTGCTCTTTTTTCTCGTCTTCATCTTCCAACTACTACTACTGCTACTACTATCAAGGATGATAGACGTATCGTTGAAATGCTGATTCTTGTTCAAACAGTGATACATACTGACTATCGATCTGGAATACATTGTGTTGGTAAGATTATTTTAATTAAAAAATTGCATTACTCAGTAATATTTGACATACTACTACAAAAACTACTACTACTACTACTACGAATAAAAATTAAAAGTATACAATATGACTTTGTTGCAAGACCTAAAAATAGAAAATAAAGAAGAAATGAACCCCCCCAATACATCTACTTCTCGTGTAAGGTTCTCCCCCCTCCCCCAACACCATTTTCGTTTTGTTCCTTAACTCCGACTAGAAAAAAAAAATCGATTAATCTTGTAATTTTCACCCAAAACCTAATCAATTATTGGAGTTATTTAATCAAATTAGCAAAACTCAAGCACTCAAATGAAATGAAAAAACAACAAAAGAAAAAGAGAGAGAGAGAGAGAGAGAGAGAGAGAGAGAGAGAGAGAGAGAGAGAGAGAGAGAGAGAGAGAGAGAGAGATATTACCAATCTACGCTTGGAAAACACCAATAAAATTAAAAGTTAAATTTAGATGATAATTCCAACGGACTTCTATCTGCCAAGAGAATGTCTCCACCATCGAGTCCACTTTTGGCTTGCATTAATTTGGCCGCTGGTCAATTTAGAAAAAAAAAACAAATCAACATCAAAAGTGAAAATGTAATGGGAAATTAGATTGGGTTAGAGTGACCCTTGGTCAATAGTAATCAGCGACTGTAAAGAGAAATATCAAGAAAATCAACGAGAAAAGAATTAAACGAATAAAAAAGATATAGATATAGACTAATATATAGTCTCGTTGTTTCAACTGTTTAAAGAAAAAGTAAGACTTCCGGTGACAGGTTCATGGAACTTTTTTTTCTTTTAATTCTTGTCGTGTTAAGCATTAAAAAAAATTGATTACCAGGAAAAGCTGATCTCGTTTTAAATTCGCAAAATCTCATCAACGTATGAAATCTTGACTTGTACATGAAAATGGTTATTACTTATCTGAAATTTGAAAAAAATGCACATTCAAATGTTTATTAATCATCTAAAATTTGAAAAATATATTACTTATTCGAGAATTGGAAAAAAAACAAAACAATAAATCAGCTTAATATTCGGATTTGCAAGCCGGAAGCAAAAATAGAGAAATGCTGTAGTAAAACGAGGGTGAGAGAAACGGTTGGTCGAAAACAAAAAGGCAAGAGGATGGGTCTAATGTGCGTCAATGAAACGCTCGAATCCCACGGCCAACCCGTCACAGAGACGGCCCACCAAGCCATTGACCGCCGTCTCCAATTCACTCATGACTCCTTGCATTATAAGTAGGAGATAAAGTCTGGCACAAGACCTGGTTTGTTGAGCCTTGATTGAAAACTGAACTTGACTGAGGGATACCATAAAGTACCAAGGGTTTGAATGACGTTTTGCCGAATAATTCAATAACGCTGTTACATAGTTGAATTTATTACATTTTATTTTACTTTTTCAATCGACGATATTGATAAGTAGAATGTAATGATATTTAGTATGTTATTTTGTTAAACATTTTCATTCAAGAAGTGTAATGTAGTATGATAGAGGGGAGCTTGATGGTGGGATCTATTAGATTTTGAATCCCGATTCACAAGCGTTCGTTTATTTACGTATCCATCCCGGAATAATGGACCAATAATTCTAGCACCCACATTCGGTTTATTGCCTTTCTACATTTGTACTGATACGGGTGCTTATATTAACGTCTGTTGATTCTATTGCAAAAAGCAAATAATTATGAAGGCTTTGAAATTATGCATGAATAAATAATGATAATGCTAACTTCTATGATATATATATATATATATATATATATATATATATATATATATATATATATATATATATATATATATATCATAGTAGTTAGCATTATATATATATATATATATATATATATATATATATATATATATATATATATATATATATATATATATCATCGTTATTACACATATTATGTGTAAGTAAATATAGAGCTTAATTTGGTCGTACCGACCGTCCGGTGTTGCGGGGGACAGGGGTAGAGCATCTACCTCTAGGTTCAGAGAGAAGGTTTTGACCCCACCTAGCAGTACTGGAGGAGATATCAAGTCTATAGCCACTCTGAAGATATATATACCCCAAATAGCGAATCACAGCTGTTAAATACGATTTTGGGGTAATCTACGTAAGTAAGCCCTGTTTCAAAAGAATAGATAGTGTGTAATATAAAATAATATCAAAATACAGGAAGGAGGTGGTGGGGTGTCATGTCAATATAACTATTTTGTTTTTAAAATCCCCGAAACTGTTACACGGTGAACAACTGATGATCCCAACAAGAGAAAATTCACGAATTGTACCATAATAACAAAGTATATGTAAAACTGGAAAAACACTGAAGTAAATAAGATGAATTGCATGACAGATATTGGGAAATAAGTGACTAAAGTGACAAAAAAATCTTTGAAAAACTTTTTTAATGTTTAGCGTTTAAAGCTGTAAAGCTTTGTAAGTTATATATATATATATATATGCGTGTGTATGTGTTCTATTTATTCGCTACCCCACCACAGCAAAATATGACACAAGGTCGCGCTTAACGTAGGGAAAATAGGAGACACCCTCCCAAACGCAGCTTCGGTTTTGCAATGCAACCAAAGCAACCTCCGCCACGAAAGCGTCCACCAGGGGACCTGCTCCTTTAAGTGCAATGGAGCAGTTCTGCACCGGGGAATTGTTTATTTGCTGCCCCACCACAGCAAAATATGACACAAGGTCGAGCTTAACGTCGGAAGAATAGGAGACACCCTTCCAAAAATGGCTCCAGCCGACGCAGCTTCGGTTTGCTAAGCAACCAAAGCAACCTCCACCAAAAAAGTGTCCACTTGGGGACCCTCTCCGTTAAGTGCAATGGAGTAGTGCTGCCCCGGGGAAACTGACCCCCTGCAGCTGGGCCGAGTAATAATAGGAGAGCCCAAAGACGAGTCCAAAGCCCCCTCCCAATGCGCTCAGCAGTGCGTAGCTTCTATAAAACCTCATTGGCTAACGCATTGCACCGGCGCACTCGGTCTTTGACACACACCCTCTCTGGCCCACTCGACAGGCAAGTGTCAGTTCCGGCTCCTCGGTCTATGCCGCGGAACAGCTACTACACTTTGATTCTGCCAAAAAGACCAAAAAAAGGGGTGTGTGTAGGCAGTAGTACCTCTCTTAACGGGCACAATCTGTTCCACAAAACGTCTTGTTAGATTCGTTCGGGAATGATATGGTATTTCGGTAATTTGTTCCAAATGAAAATATCAGATCCATTAAACCTTAATAAAAATCTTGTAATCAATGTACATTGTACAGATTACTTCTTAAATACTGTTTGAATACAAATAAACATGTAAATGATGTAAATGAAAAAATAATCTTTTTATGATGCACCAAATGTCAATTTGTCCGTCCGTTGAGAGTCAGTGCCTAGATACTAGATACATATTTAGATAATTATGAATGAAATCTAGAAGATTCTGGATAATTTCATGGAATTTCGCATTTTTTTTTTCACTCGCAAACTGAAATTATTTCAGCAAGAGATTTTTGGTGGGCAGTTGGGACTTCTTGCTAAGTAAAAATTCATTGTAAGTGTGCGTCTCTATGAAAGGTGCCACTGTTTCTCTCTCTCTCTCTCTCTCTCTCTCTCTATATATATATATATATATATATATATATATATGATCGTTTGTTTTGTGCACTTGTTGGAAATAATAATAATAAAAAATAATCAAAAAAATTAAAATATTTGTGATACACGATGCTCCATATTTTAGAAAAGGATCATTAGAGGTAAATAACAATAATTCAACAAAAGCAGAGCACATAATTAATAATTCATTCTATTTTATGGTCCGCTACACCTTGGACTGATGTTTCAATGATACAGCGTGACATTGAAACATAGGGCCAAGGTTTAGTGACCCATACAATCAAATTAATTATTAATTATATATATATATATATATATATATATATATATATACATATATTTATATACATATATGTACATATACGTGTGTGTGTGTGTGTGTGTGAAAGTAAGTATTTGTGTGTGTATGTGTGTTCGTAAATAAATAGATACTTGCAAAATAGTCAGATAGGCGACCTGTGTAGATCGAATTAATTAGCAAATCGTCTGTGAAACAACCTTGATTACAATGCACAGCACGATCTTTATTCCTGTGTGTAGTGAGTGTTATTTTCTGATTATGTGTAAAAGGTATAAAAATGGTTATTCTCCCCTTCAAACCTTGCTTCTGTGACCAGAGCAATGATATCCATGTATAGTTCTTTTTCTTACTTTATGTTAATGAAAATCTTCACATTTACTTGTTGAAATAAGTGGATTTCAGATTATTTCTGCCCTGGTCACAAAAGCAAAGTTTAATTGGAATAATTGACATTTTTTATATATTTTTTTACACATTGATCAGAAAATAACCAAAAAAGTTGCTGATCATCACTCCATGACAGGAACCCATATATGCATACAAGAGTTTATATATAAAATGAAATGAAGGATTTGCTATGAATACGTTCATGTTTCTGCCCTGTTTGGGCTTCTTCAGGCGAATGATTCATTTGGATCCTTATTTGGGACGTTATTGGGGATGTGTCATTCTTTGTTGTTGGATAATCTTCCTCATTCTATTCATAAATCTTTTCTTTTTTCTTTTCATTGTCCACTTATCGGTCTCTGCTTGTTTTGTTTTACAAAGAGGAAATATATTACTGTCTGGTTGTTATTAATTAACTGGAGCCGCTATAAACACTTTCTTTATCAGTGTGTTGTTAATCCATCATCTCTTTGTGGTACGATTCTTCTCAAGGAAGTATTCTATTTTCACTTTTATCTGCTTCCCGGTTAGGGTTTACTTTTACATGACCTTAGTTGTTTATGTTTAATTTTTTTTCGTATTTTAGTTTGGATTTGTTTCTATGTATCTGATATAATTTTGAAAAGGTGATTTGATTGTTCTTCAAGTGGCTGGGGGTTTAAGAATAATAATGTTAATAGTATTGCTGCTACTATTATTGATAATGATAAAGAAAAGAATAATATAGCTATGGAGGTTAATTTTTGTATACCTGTATGTGGGATGTTAAAATATGTTTAAAAATTATGTTTGAAAAAAAAAAAGAAGCGGTTACAGCATTTCACAGCCACTTCATTTTTTCTATCAAATAAGTCTTTTTTTTTTGTAAAGGTGAGGTTTTCAAATTTTTCATCGAAGCATAGGTAACATCAGGTTTCAATGTTCTGGCATATGTGTGTTCGATTTAATTTTCTATTTTACTGTGTGTATGGGGTCGCTGTCTGTTAGTTTCCACTGATGCGTTGACGGTGATGCATTGTTTTTATATTTGTTGTTTGTAGAGGATAATGTATGGTTGGCTAATCTAAGTTTAAAGGGTGTTTTAGATATTCCTTCATAATAATTTGCTTCTAATGGTTTCTCTTGGGCTGTAATTTCAGCTTGATGTACAATATTCGTTTTGTTTTTCAAAGGGCATCTGTTGCTGTTCTAACAATTGTAATCTGATTCATTTAAATCTTCTCCACTAGTCTTATTTCTCATTACTCTATCATTATGAATTGTTATGAATCTATGAAAGTTATCTGTACAACTATAACTAATTTTCAGTTTGTTCTTGTTAAATATTTCATACAGGGATTTTGTTTGGGTGATAAACTGATAAAGAAAGTGTCTATAGTACCCTTTTGTTAATTTATAACAATCAGACAGTGATCTATCTCCACCATGTAAAGCAAAACAAGCAATGATGAACAGATAAACAAGAAAAATAAAAATCATATAAATAGGATAAGAAGATGGAGAGCACCCAAATTTTTAAAGCTGTACTCAAACTCAATGTTTAATGTTGAATGTTTCGAGCACTTCATGAAATGAACCTATCAAACATGCGATATCGTATTATATTGTATTACTGATTTGTACTCTCTCTCTCTCTCTCTATATATATATATATATATACAAAAGATTCCCTGAATTTTTGTTTTCGCTTGCTCAAAATTAGGAATAATTGATAGATAAACATTACTTAAAAAAAAGACTATACCTTTCCTGGGCAAGTTATTAAGTAAAGCAAACAATAAAGTTGTGCAACCATATCATAGCAACTGAAATGTTGGAAGATTCCTATGACAACGAAGAACATGATCCAATTCAAAATCTGCATATCTTGGCATAGAAAAGATGGTAAACATCGAAACTTGTCGCGAAAATGAAGTATAAAAGAAAGTATAAACTTGTACCAAAATATTTCCAATATTGTCAGTAAATTGTACCTTGTCGGAAAATACTCTTTACTCTATTACAGAAACACACACACACACACACACACACAAACACACATATATATATATATATATAATTATTGCTCACGTATTATTTACGAATATCTCTTTCACTTGATTTATATAATAAAACAGGGTTTTCAGTTTCCATAAGGATATATATAACTATGTTTGTGAGGGTGGATATATATATATATATATATATATATATATATATATATATATATATAGAGAGAGAGAGAGAGAGAGAGAGAGAGAAAGAGAAAGACACACATATATAGAAATGCATGTATGCGAATATATACATGGAATTATATATATATATATATATATATATATATATATATATATATATATATATATATATATATATATGCATAATTATTATGTCCGTATTATTTACTCTCTCACCTGTCCTATTTTCTACGTCCCTGAAACACAATTCGTGAACGATTAAGACGACGCACAGGAGATTTTATTTCACTAATCGTGGTCTATAAACTTTGTGTCCGTAAAGCTGTTTGTTTGAGTCGATCCGGTTGAATTATTAATTGGAAACAGACTAGAAATGATACGACGCTTGGCAAGAAACAGCCGAATATATATTGAATCTCCACACACGTCGCCCTGGTGGACAGCATTTCCTATTTTCTCCCGTTCGTTACACTGACCCCAAACATCTACTCAGGCACAAACGAGGATATGTAAGGGAAACAGGAGACAATACACACTCTTCCTCACCCTTTCTGTCATCCTCGTTAAATCTGTCACGCACACACACACACACACACTCGTGAACACACAAATACGATGAAAATACGGAGAGAACCTCCCCCCGACAGAAATTATAGCTTACAAAATGTTACACGGTTTGGGGTTTACTAAAATATAATATATACAAGATTTATAAACTCTTTTATGACTCCCCATCACAGTCAATAACTGAACAATCGTTGTGTCAAAATTTAAAGTCATAAAGAAAAATTCCATCGAAGATTAAACATGGTCAAAATAAATTCTATTTATGACATCACTGGCATTTCACACAGGAAAACATCCAAAATAAGGTAAAAAATGACATTTAATAATAAAATCTGCATTCTAGATTTTTTTTTGAAGGAGTGTAATGGAGTACTGATGCCAATTTTCGAAACTGTAGACAAAACCTGACGCAAATACAAAAGCATATGCAAATTTGGCATCAGTAATCCACTTTGATTTGGGCCTTGACAGGTTTATTGATTAAAAAATCTAGATTCTCTAGAATCTTGATGCTTTTTTTTTACTCTGTTTTGCATTATAAGTTGTGGATATAACTATCCGACATTGTGAGTAAAGGCAGTTTTAAGAACTAAATTTTACTCGAACCAAATCATTCACGGTAGTGAGCGAAACAATAGGCCCAGGTGGTACTTGAACCCGCACCCTTCCCACTCGAGCATTATGTAGCTTAGGTCTGCGCTGACTATTTGAGCCTCTGGAACCCTGGTGGTAGGCAGAGGTCGAAATTATTGTATATTTTCCTGTGGAAATAACATCTAGATTCTCCAGAATGTTTTCAAACTCTATCTCACACCAAACATGAAAAACGCTCGTGATGTCATGAATAACATTCATTCTGACCATATTCATCCTTCAGTGGAATTCATTTTCGACATGACATCAAAATTTGACGCTATGGTTGTACAATTATTTACTGTGATGACGATTTTTTTTTCATCTTATACTTTTTAGTTGCAGCCTTCTCTCAATTTTGTCGCTTCATGACTATTTCCAACGTTTCTTCCTCCCCAGACATGACACGCTTAAATAGAAAAGTTGGTTGGAAATAATGTAAACAATTTGTTATCCTTTCGAATTCATATCCGGACAATAACAAATTAATGAAGCTGTATCTGTTATCAATTATGTCAATGAAAGTCAATGCAAAAATTAAAAAAAAAGCATTTTTTCCAGTAAAAAAATCAAGAACATTCCAGAAGGGGCCAAGTGGAGTACTGATGCCTATGACGGTGTTTAACCAGTAATAAGCGCCTGCTAAACTAGCTTGCTAACCATTAACCCCACAGCACACCCTTGTATCTCTCTCTCTCTCTCTCTTTCTCCCTCTCTTGCTTTCTCCCTCTCTCCCCCTCTCTCTCATTGTATACATCGGTAGGTGCTCGATTTCCAATTTCCATCGTTATTTTTCTATTATGGACTACGGTTTCACGCCTTCAAATTTATTTGGAGCCATTTCTCAATAGATAATATAGGTTTCCACAACGATCCTAAATAAAAGAATTGACATTAATTTATACAAAAAAATATAAGAGCATGTTCAAACCCTTAAAATGGTGATTGCGATGTGTTATTTTGAATGGTCAGAGGTTGGCGTGGTAGGAGGTCAGGAGACTTTTGGAGAGATAGAAAAAGGGTACGTGATGCCTCTATAACAACAACGCTCTGCACCATTTTTGCTTTTCGCCTTTTTTCCTCGCAAGTGGGAAAACGTGGCGTAAAGTGAACTTTTGAAAAGCGGAAGATTGCAGAATTGGATATTTACTGGATTGGTCAGGACATTTTACCGTGAAACTTTTATTAGCAGATGCGTCAGCGTAAGAACGCGAGTGGTCTTAAGCCATCAGACATTTTATGAATATATTAATAAGGTATTTCAAAAGACAGATTTCAAGTGGGCAACTCTATGAATTTCTGTTGTGAAATAACCAGCACGCTGTGACCAATCGGCATCTTATTAGTTATTGACGATAGTAAGCGCTGGAAGCTTTAATTTTACTTATCTGCTGGTGTCTTTGCTCAGGTTCAACGGAGGTTTTTCTATGGCCTTCGGGGGAGATAAATAGCAGTGCTTTACTGTTACTTTCTCCAAGCCCAATTAGAATATTTATTTCAGCACGACTGATCACCGCGGCCCAGTGGTAGAGTGTTCACATGTAGTTCGGTAAACAATGGTTAAATTCATCGGTGGGTCATACCAAAGACTTTAAAAATGGCATTCAATGCCTCTCCGCTGAGCACTTAGCATAACAACTACGTTTGAACAACCTCTCCTTGAGGCTAATGGATATCGACCAAGTCACGTTAGACACACTGGTTCCCACAAGATCACCGAAGCTGAACAACATCGTCTGTTCAGTATCTAGATGGGTGGCCGTTTTAGTTTTTTTTGTCATTTTAAACTTTGGTGTTTGTTTTCGGAATGAACTATTATTCAACTATGTTCATATAATATACCATTTTAAAACGTGAATTTCGCTCTATTTATTTGAGCTGAAGATTTTTCTTTTCACTATTCATTCTGGTTTATTTGAGATTTCCAGATCAAAGTTGAAAAAAAAATTAAGTTCAATCAACTTTGTTGTACGAGCTCAAATTGGGACGTAAACTGCTCGTAAAATCAATCAAATATTTAACCTGTGGACTTTCAAAATTTTGGTCCAAAAACTTTCGAAGAGGATTCAAGAACCATGAAGACATAGACGTCCTTCTGTGATTGACGACAACGATTGAGGGCAATTATTAAGGTGGACCCACTTAAAACAATCGAGTTGTTTGACTTTTGCACCAAGTGGGAAAAGTAAAACACCTGACATGTCACGCGAATGGCCTTGAATGAAAAACAAGAATGCTAGCATACCATGCGAATGACCCCTGCAGAGAATGTACGAACTACGCCACGAAACTCTATCTCATCCAGCTAAGTCACTTGACCTTTCTCCGACCGACTATTACTTTTTCAAGTATTTTGACCACTTTCTACAAAGGAAGGTCTCCAACTCCCAGAATAAATGGACTCGTTGATGGTGGGTAAAAATTTGTTCAGATTCTGAGTTTCTTACTTCGATTTAAAAGTATAACATCTCTTAAGAGCAACTTACAAAAAAGCGTGACGACCGGTGACGAAATCGCAGTGTCTCTTGCATACGACAGGTTTGTGATCCATGCAGTTCTCAAGTCTGATCGAGACCAGGATTTAATACCAACAAGTTTTTATGACCCCCCCCCTTGTCAGGATGTAAGTCTACCAAAGGGATACCTTCCCTAATTACACAGCTTATGGTATACTCAGTTAGCTGCTGAGTGCACTGGGAAATTTGTCACAAGTTCTCCACACCCTTTGCTCATACTGTGATCGAACCAAGGATTTTCTGTGTGTGAGACTGACGTGCTAAGCATTACACTATCCGAGCAGACTGCTATATTTCGGTTAATGACTTTAATTCCAAGTTGAGATATAGTGCTTCAAGTTGATGGTGAAGAGCTGTAATTATTTTTGCACCAAGTGAAAAGATGAACATTGCATCAATTTATATTTATTTTCTAGACTTAAGTTTGCCTCGGGGCCATATACGTATAGATTTGAGAAAGCGTGAAGCTCGAACTCATTACCAATATGTTTAGATTTCCGCTCGTTCTCCGTTGGAGCGCTAATAGAAAATAAGTTTCCACTTTGAATATTCAAGATTTCAAATCTATTTTTTTCAGTTAAGATATGAAATTTAATATTTACTTTGCTTATTAATTATTCACGTAGGGGAGTTATTTTTCTCGAATAAGTTTTTGCGATAATAAAGTTTTTTTTCAAATTCCCAAGGGATCGTCGCGTAAAAAACGATGCCTTTGATGACTTATCGCCTCCAATTTACCAATACTGCAACATTTATTTAGGAAAATTCGGATATTTATTGTCAGGAAATATTAACAACAAAATATATTTCCTTACATCGAGTCTTCTTTGCTTCTGTAAATACAGCGACATAGCACAATGATTACAGAAGAAAAACGCTGGCTGAGAGGTTCTTCATTTTAAAACGAAACTCGTAAATTGGAGATAAATCTCAATTTTTCCATGAAAATTATACTAATTATTATTATACTGATGAATCCCTGTGAAAAAAGAAATTACTGATGTATCTGAATTTCTATGAGACTATCTTTTGAGAAAAAAATGCTGAATTCCTCCCTGTGCATGAGTTCATAGTTTCCAACGAAGAGTTTAGTCTGTTGATCATTGCTATACAATGTGTGTCTCGATCAGTTTATAATTATCTATTTTCTTTCATATTATTAATAACATAGCTGTTCGGTACCGGACCATCAACAGCGAAAGATATAAAGTGGATCAAATCCGTCAATAACAGATAGCAAGATTAGCTTGTTGATCATTGGTATACGATGTGTGTCCTGAAGTATTTTTTTTCTATTTTCAATTTAATATTATTTATACACATAACAATTTGGTATCAGACCATCAATAGTAAGGGATTAAATCGAGATCGACTGCTTTAACAGCGGCTAGTAAGTTTAGTTTGCAGATCATAGCAACCCTATGTGCGCCCGGGGCCATTTTTTTCACATATAATTAACTCGTTAACCTCAGTGAAAAAAAAAATCATGGATATAATTGGTTTTCCACGAGATGTTTTTTTTTTTATGGAAAATTAAAACTGCATTCGTTGACTTGGAAGATGTCAAAGTTTCAAATGGTGGTTAGGAAGTATTTTTATCAGCAAAATTATTACTTTCAAACGTAAGAATCCACTGTCAAAGACAGTAAACAAAAAACAAAAAACAAAAAAACACACACACGCCGTTCATTATATAGGTAAACATTTTATTCAATTTTTTGAAATGCTTCTATGACTTTCAAACATTTTTCTATTACTACTTCTATTTTCTATTACTTTGAAACTCTGTTTGAAATGATTCCCTGCTATAACTCGGTAAACGTATCATGTAGCCTAGACAACGTGAATAGAATAAACAATTGCTTGGTTGAAGCAGCTATCGGTCGTAGGTTCGATGTCCTATATAAAAGATATGAATTTCATAGATGTCACCCTAAACCTGGGCGAAAAAACATGTTAACCTTATTAGAAAAATGACCAAGACTCCACGTACATTAAATGAAATCACTCAATATCAGCGCTGAAACAGATCCCTGATTCTATCTATACTAAAATTAGTGATAATTCCTCCTCACAAAACATGTGGCGAAAAGAGAGAATCTTATAGTAACGCATTGAAAAGAGTGGCTTCACTTACGAATCAAAAGTTATACAAAACATAGATAACAGCAGCAGCACCAAGGGCAAGAAAAAAAACAGGAACAAAAAAAATCAATGATTCAACTAACCTTACTGCAAACTAATAAATATCAACACTGGAAATGTTTTCCTACAACTAATAGACAGACATTTCCTCATAGAAAATCCTCTACATAATATTCTTAATAGAAAAACTTTGTAGCTACAGTTGTACCAAAAATATGAATTGTATTATAAATTCACATAATAAAAATGTAATGAAATCTAACAAAAATAACTGCAACAGCACTAACAATAGGAGCAGAAATAATTCAACCAAAAGTAAATGTAGCTGTAGAAACAAATACAACGCTCCGTAAACAACAAAAACACTACCGAGAGCTGCATATATTAAGCAACAATTACGACAACTGAACTACAATACAACAAAAATATTACATCATAATCTCAAAGGACCAATGGAAATCTAGATACTTCCACCAAAATAGATCATTCCCAATTTTAAAACTAAAATATCAAACTGTACTATCAAATATTTCTGGCAACATAAAGGAAGAAACTTATACCTTTTGTGAAAAGGACAGTCATTATTAACTCCAGACATGTAAATTATTCTAAAGACAAATGCTACTTGTGCCTAGAAGAAAAACTAAGAATCTTGAAATTTAAAGACCAGAAGAGCCTTCTGAACCAGAAAAACGAAATGATGTCGAAATATAGACACAAAGTAGAATTTAAACTTAAACATGACTGACCATACATGAAGACTTATCATATATAAAAAAATTATGTAATGATAAACAATAACACCCACCATATATATATATATATATATATATATATAATCATGATTCAAAGGCTTAATACAACCATTAATTTAGCTAAAACTCGACCTACAGCCACCCAACCACCTACCTAATACAAACCTACACTCGACCCCCAGAAACTATAATTAATTCGATATCCATATAGTTTTGATACTCAAACTTAAATTAAAATGATACGATAATATGGTCTTCAAAATTGAAATTAAAATTATAGGGGGTGCACATCAATATAAAATCAATTGAAAATAAAAACTTATTTAAACTTAACACGAACACACCGAAAATATATGAAAAATAATTATAATAATTAGACAATCAAACAAAAAAGTCACGTACCGAATATCTTTCACTATTGTAATATTACCCCACACTCTATGTTCTACACTACAAAATACGCTTATAAATTACTCCGGCCCATATAATCTTTGTTACCACCACATTAACACAATACACCCCCAAAAACGGAACACTAAAAAAACATCACACCGATTCCATTTCTACTAAAAACCTCGTTTTTCAATGAACCAAAACCAAGGATAGATCAAGTCATTCTTCTGAAGAGATGTATTAGACATACATCAAAATACCGTATAGAATTTTTCCCCCAAGTTTAAGAAAAAATCTTTTACTGTATTTCCTCTGACAAAACCTTTCTTGAAAATCAGTTTTCATAATAAACAGTCATCAAGCACTCTTACTGATAATTTTGGGGAAATTATCACCACCAAAATACTATACAACTGTATAAACATGGAAGCAAATACCTCCCGGATTTAACGCTTGCAATTACATATACAATTCATAAATTAATTTTTCTATCACATATACCCTTGTCATCAAAATATATATATCAATCATTTTCAACATGATAAAATATGATGAGTATATTCATATCCAAGACGTAGGAATTTACATAAAAATGAATGGTGTTTCGGAAGAGAATGTCTTTATCTTTTCCTTCGCAAATCAAAAACTTCAGTAAGAAAATAATAAAATAAGGCAACCTAATTGAAAAAAATACGCCATGGCAATTGAATATAAATACCACTATTCAGTTCACTTGTCAAGGGGTTATCCTAATGCACAGATTCACAGGTTTGATACTGAGTTTCTTCCTCGTTGGGCGTTTCATGATGTCTGCTTTGTACCAGAACTGGCGAAGACTATCAAAATATAATTTCAACAAACTAAAACTGTATTTTGTCGCCTTTCTTCGGTATTTGGTCGATTGACCCATAGAGGCTCGACACGTTTGGCGCTCTCCCACTATCAGTATTGAAAATCAAGGTTTACTTTATACATCATGAGAGTTATGACAAACCACACGAAAAGGAATTGTGAATTTTCCTTGTTTACCAGGTATTATTTCTGAATGTCTTGTCAAAAATAAAAGAATTGGATTTTGATGGGGGGATATACCATATTTAGTACTGACTAATAAAAACGAAAGAAAACCAAGAATGAACAAAAAAAGCAGAACAAAATTCAGAGGTTGATTAATAAATAAATGAATAAATATATTTTTCCGATTTGTTAGATGAAGCCTTTTCCTGATTATTTTATTACTAGTTTTGCTGCATCTTATTATTGTTGAACAGTCATCGCAGCCAATAATTGAACAACCATAGCGTCAAAATTTGAGGTCATGAAAAAAATTTCAATGAAGAATAAATATGGTCAATAAATTGAATTTATGACATCACTGGTGTTTTCCACTGGAAAACATCTAAAATGAAGTAAAAACATCGAGGGACATCTACATTTTGGAGAACCTACAAGTTATCATTAAACCTGTTAAAATGAGGGACTAAAATATCAAAAAAGCTATTTTTCAAAAAATCTAAAAAACACTTCAACAAGAGGTCCAGAGGAGTTCTGATGTCGATTTAAAGTCAGTTAACAAACTGGTGTGGCTAGGAGCGCCAAAACACACAGTCAAGCATAAAAACACATGCGTTTATAAAGAAAGGATAGAACCCTTCACTAACTAGCAATGAAATAATTGTTTTTTATTTGACATTCATTTTACAGATCAAATAAAATATGATCCGTGTAAAGGAAATGCACAATTTAGTTTCTTCTTTATTTTTCATTCATTTGTTCTTTCTTTGATTTGTTCTCTTCTATCATCTCTTCCTTCATCCCCTTCCTTTCTCTCCTTTCCATCTCTCCTTCCTTCCTTTCATTCCTTCCTTCCTTCCCTCCTTCCTTCCTTCCTTCCCTTTCCTTCATTCCTTCCTTCCCTTGATTCCTTCCTTCCCTTTCCTTGATTCCTTCCTCCCCTTTCCTTGATTCCTTCCTCCCCTTTCCTTGATTCCTTCCCCCCCTTTCCTTCTCTCCTCCCATTCTTCCCTTCCATTCTTACTTTTCACTCCTTCCTTTCCTTCCCTTCCTCCATTTTTTTCAGATGGTAATCTCGACCGTTGACAGAGACACGACGGACCACGAATTCAAAGTAATTCCAATATGATCTATGTATTCACTACACCTTTTTCGTCATGAATTATCTTATGTTGCAAAAATGTCAGACAACCGTTGGACATCACAACGCAGATCCCTAGAGATCATATGTAAAACTGTAGCCGGCTGAATATAAGATGGCATGGCCAACTTGACAAGTTCAGAAAGTAGGCCCACAAAAGAGAGGTCTGGCGACGCTGACTGGCTGATTATGATGATAAATCTTTCTATTTGTGCCCCATTTTTAACATTAAGTGTGTTAGCGTGTGAAACGATTGGGACCACCCTCCTTACATTTCGTAACCCTTTTCTTTCTTCCTTATTTCCTTCTTCCAAATAATTTCTTCGTAGTTGTCTCCAATTTTGAGATACACTAGCATTTCTATCATTTTGCTATTTACAGAATTTTCAATAAAATAAATAACATCAATTTTTGGTAAGGATATGAGATATTTTTTGGTTCGATTTTAGAAGCAAACTTGAAAAATAAAAGTTGACAACACTTCCCTTGCTAGATCTTCACACAAGAGCCCGCTCATCTATGGTCTGATTTTCAGGCTTTTTTAAACTTTTTCTTTTTACCTATCCCGTCATCTTTCCTTTCCTTCTTTCCATTTGTTTTTCATTCTTTTCAAAATATTTCTCCAATGAATGAAGGAAAATCTCTGGCAAGTTTATACGAAAGTGATTCCTAAAATGTACGCTGTGGCCCTCAGAGGAACTGCGAATAGCGCCCCTAGGGCGGGATATTCCAAAAATTCAATAATTCCTGGGAATCGTAATTCAATACACAGACGCTCGTTCACTATGACGGCACCAATCCGTTCTTACAATGTTTACATGTTTATTATCAAAAGAGGAGATAAATACGTATTGAATAACTGTAGCCCTCAAAGATGGCGAGGAGTTCTACCTTTTTTTTACAAGTGTTTGTATTTATGTGTTCTACCGCTCCTGGTCATACCCATCAGTCAACAGTCTTGAAAATTGGCAACAGTACCCCACTGCATGCCTCAACAAAAAATATGTTATTTTTGGAAAAAAAGCTTTTTCGATTTTTGGGGGGTGTCATTTTGATGGGTTTATCAATAACATGTAGCTTCTTCAGAACCCAAATATGTCTAGATTTTGTTTTATTCTGTTCTACATGTTTTTCCTTGGAAAACTCCTGAGATGTCATGAATAGAATTTATTCTGACCATATTTATTCATCGACGGTAATTTTTTTACATGACTCTAAATTTTTGGTTGCTTAATTAATTTATTCATTATTTTTTTTACCTAATTAACTCAACCATATAAACCTAAATGTTATTGTTCAGTATTTTCTGACATGGGGCGCCGTGAGAAAATCCTTATACACTAAGGGTGTCGTGATTCGAAAAGGTTGAAAACTACTGATCTACGAGATACTTACCTCTTTTTCTATCACATTTCTTTCTTTCTTTCTTTCTTTCTCTTTTCCTATTTAAAGCTCCGTTTCTTTTCTTCCGTCCGTATTTTCTTATTCCTAGTACTTTCTACCTCGCTATTTTTCTCACTTTTTCACTTTTACTTCCTTCCTGTCTTTTTCCCCTTACCCTGCCCTCACTAAATCTCCTCCTGAAAAAAAGAACTAGCGCATCTAGAGTCTGACTTTCATGCTTCATTTTTACTTTCTCTCTCTTTCCCCCTACCCTGTCATCTATCACTTCCTCTCTCCTTCTCTCTTCTATCATTTTCCTACCTTGTCACCTTTCATTCCTTCCTTACCGCATCTCTATTTTCTGTCTACCCAGTCATTTTTCTTTTTTCCCCTTCCTTCCTTCCTTTCCCACCTTTTTTTACCAATCCTGTCATCTTTCCTTCCCTTCCCACTTCCCTTCCTTCCTTTCCAAAAATACTTCTCCATTGAAGGTAGAAAAATTAGAAACAATCATCTACCAACAACAAAACAACAAATCATATCCCTTTTTTTCTTTTTTTTCTCTCTTTCTTCCTTCCTTTCCTTATGAAGCACTCCTCTCCTTTCTCCTGTATTTTCTCCTACGTTCTTTCTTATTAGACGTCTATAGTTTTTTTTCTTATATTCTTATATTCCTTCCGTCCTTCTTTCCACACTTCTTTTTTTTTTTTTACTCTTCTCTCTTCTATTTCTCATTCTTTCATCCTTTCGTTCCCCCTTCCTTCCTTTCAAAAATACTTCTCTCAATGAAAGTAGAAAAATCTGAAGCAATCACCTATCAGCAAGAAAAACAATAACAAATGAGCGCTTGTGTGACAATGGCTGCCGGTTATTGCGATTGTGCAGATCATTAGGACCCTGTATCCCACTGGCTGACACTCCCTAACAAATAGATGTGTGAGTCTCATCTAATTAAATTAAGCAAGATACACGCACACGATACCAACCCGCCCCCGCCCTGAACGAAGGGCCTCACCTATCCACCTGATTACCAGTGAGCAATGGTGTAGGTTGGGGGCCGGGTTGGGACAGAGAAAAGAGTCTCGCTCAAGGCCCCATGTACCACTAATTAAGGTAAATGCTTTGAACAGGTATGCACACCTGCGCTACATCCGGGGATCTCTGCTTAGGTGCACACGTATGTGCTCCCAAATGATAATTATGACCAGTCGATCTCTCACCGAGTCGGTGAGGCTTGTTATCACTTGTATATTTGCTTCCGAATTGCACTGTGTTTTGAACACCAATGAAGGCCACATTTTCCAACTGTAGAGAGAAGAAGGCCTTTCAGGCTTGTTTTAGCAAGATTGATGCAAATAAGAGAAAATTCTTTTCGAGTTTCTTCATATATCTAATTTTCGTTTCCCAATTTGCTGTCAAATATTTGGGCGGTTGTTTCTTTTATTGGACTCAAATTTGACTCATTCCAAAAGGTTACTTTTTGATACATCGAGTATCATCAGACATACAATATTTAATACCAATTAATTCTTTCCATAGATATAAACTAAATGCCAACTCTAGCATTTTAATTACACGGCAAATAGAAAATCTCTCGTAAAACCTGAACAAAATATTTTCTCTGAAACCCAACAAATTTTTGAGTGGTTTTAGGAAATGGAAAGAAAGCACATAAAATTGAAAGGAAAAAAAAAATTCTCCTGGGAGAATTTGCAACTACCGGCACGTAAATCTTTACCAAGAAAAGAAACTTACGCGTATGATCATCCGTAGCAATAATCGCCAATTGTTTAAAATGACGAAAACATGATGGAGGACGAAATCGAAAAATGGCCAACAATCTAATTTGTTAAAAGCGATAACAATTTAATTAATGCGTCAACTTCTGTTTTTCTCTCAGGAATTTTAGACGCACTCGTTCCAAAATATTGTACGCCATTTTTTACATCGAGTGAGCGAGTGTGTGGAAGTTTATAATTTACAATCGGAACCATCTTCCATACATTAGACAAAAAAAATAAGTATAAGTATATAGTTTTAATCTAATTAAAACAATTGGCGTTTCCCGGAGTAACAGAAAAAAAAGGGGCCTTTTGGAATGAGTCAAATTTGGGTCCAGTAAAAGTAACAAACGCTAATGTTTGTGAATATACATCAATTTTCCAAAGTTCTGGAATTGTAACTCAATGTTCAGTTACATACCTCGACTCATATACAGGTACAGTAGTAAGTTCATAGCTCATTGATGAAAAAAGCATTTATTTTAGACAAAAAACAAAACAAAACAAAAAAAAAACGAAAACAGGAAAAATGTATTAAATACTGTAACTACCAGAACGCAAGCAAATATGATCAGAATGGAGAATGGGTTTAAGGGTGTTATTTGAACTTCTGTGCCCTGTTGAAGTCTGGCTGGTGTATTTGGTAATGAGTTCTAAACGGCACTTCCCCGTCGAGGTTGCGTGTTCGAATCCCACCTAATGCTTATTTTTTATTTTCTGATCAAACATTATTTACTCAGTACCGAAGAGTAATCGCTTTGAGCAGAAGTTGCGATGAAAAGCAACCAACAAAATTAAAATGAAGATAAAAAGTAGTCCAAAATTTGAAAACGATAATCATTTATAATACTTTGTCTTATAAAAAAATTCTAAAAAATCCCAAAGTGAGCGATGTCTTCTGTTTCATTCCTCAAACAACCAATATCCTTGACATAGTACTAAATGTGAACTTTTTTTGGAAAAGTTACCTAGATATAAATTGGTAAGAATGCACACCTTCATTTGATCTAAAAACTGCGTAAGTTTCTTAAGAACATGAAATGAAAAATGTATGAAAAGTGTTTTAAGTCATTACAGAACAATATGAAAGTTGTTCAAAAGTTGAATTGAGTAGCTACGCATGTAATCATTAGAATGGCAGAAAGTTTTGACACATTTGTCGAATAAACCAGAATATATATATATATATATATATATATATATATATATATATATATATATATATATATATATATATATATATATACATAGTTGCATAGACCGGTTCTGCGCACCCGTACAAAAGTTCGTCTATAGATCTTAAACTTCTGCATTACTTTCTTGTTTTGGAGTCATGACGATAACACATGCACAATACACACTCATCGTTTTCTTAAACTAGAATCTAGATTCGTTGTTAACCAAAATTTGATCGACAGAACACACCGGCTGGACAATTGAAATACAAGTGTTAAATAATTAAAATACAAGCTGAACTAATCGTTAACTGACAGACAACATATTTTGAAAGACAGGATACGTAGTTAGATATAAAAACTTTATTACATAACGTTCTCCTAGTCTTTCAGTCTTAGACTTTGGCTCGGTTGATGACACTGATTAACACGTACTCTAATAGAAAATGGACACTTTTTTCCCCAAAACCTTTCTCCGGAGCGGGGATTGATCGAGTACTTCTAAAATCTAAGATACCTAAAATATGACAATTTTGTTACTTAGAAAAGTCAAGTCAGAAAAGGCTCAAAAGAGCTGATCTGGCAAATTTTCTCACGGTATGTCAGTCAGTCAGTCAGTGACTTGTACTAAAGATGCTCCCATATCTAAAACATCTGGAAATCGAAATTTCACTTCTGATCCCTATTCGGGAAGATTAGACATCAGTTTCATTTCAAACAAATATCAATTGGTTTTGTAGATAGATAAGACTGGCTGCTGCAGCTGAACTGGAGATGATTACTGAACTTTCGTATAGTATGAATAAATTCATGGATCTATAAAACTTGTTAGTATGGCTCAGTTGGTAAGAGAGCCTAGCAATCTCTTGGACGTAATTTCAAAACAGGGTAGGGAAATATATATTTAAAAATGTATTTATTTATTTTTTTATTTATTCAATTAAATAACCCTTGCATATTTCTAACAAATTTTCTTAGATATGTAACACTTGATAGTACATGTCAGTCGGTAAGAGAGCCGTCTACTTATCAGTTGGCCGTGATTTCAAGTCACTGTTGGGAAATGTTAATGTTGACAGACAGTGAAGAGTTTACTCTCCGGAAATTTGGTGAAGATTGTTCTCGTTGTTCTTAGGATAGATAAACAAAGTTAACTCCAGATTTGGACTAGAGTTTGAAAAAGCCAAAGTATTTAACAAATCACATGAAGTTTAAGGGAAGTTATCTGACATTAATCACTTTTCTTGCTTCGAAATTCTTTTAGTAATGTGTGTTTTTGCCAGAAGGAGTAGAGATTTCCACCGTTGATCAAAAGAGACAAAATATCCAACGAAGTGAAAGAAGTCATGCTATGTATTTACGTACCTATCTGCAGATATTCCCCGCTTTTCTATGTAGCTGTCAACGGGTATTCTCCACTTTTACGAAATAAAGGTAAAAAGTGAATATTGAGTTCAGCGTCCTTCTTATCTCTCTTAAACCCCAGTCTCCTGTACATTACATCCACCGAACCTCCAACGATTCGGCTTAACATGCTATTATCACAAGTGGTTAAACTTTGTGTCCTCAGGTGCATCAGGTCTTAATTACTACACATGGGCGGCCCAGTCAAGTTTGATCAAACCAGGAACAAGGGCACATAGAGAAAGAGGTCATGCAGCGCCATTCTTCACAATGGAGAAGTCCTATCGACTTTGCAAATCCTAGCTTTCTAAATCCTGGATTTTACACATTTCTGGTGGCCGTTGCTAATTATGCAACTACTTCAGGCAGACATATGTATCGCCATACACCCTTATATAATTGTCCAAGTTGAAAGAAACAGATAGAGCAGGTATAGACCGAGAATAAACAGAATGAGAATTTGAAGTTGAAGCAGTTATTTGGATCTTTGCATAACCAGTGATTGTTTAGCTCAATGATAAGAGCAGCACTACATCGAAGCGGCTATCCTATCGGTCGCAGGTTCGATTCCTACAGCAGCCCATTTTATTCAATTATTTATGTTGTTCTGGTCGAATGGAAGATTCACTGTGTAATAACGGGAAATCATTTCAAATAAAGTTTCAGTATAATATAACGTAATTTTTAATCTTATATATGCATGATCAACAGATTTACACCTATATGTGTATTTCGAATATCCGTCTATTTATATGTGTGTGAGTGTGTAAACAAAACCCTGTAGTCGACAGTACAAACATGTCTGCTGGAGTAATAAGAATCTCAAGAAATTCACTATGGTAGAAATCGACAAAGCCGTCGTGTTTCCTAACATCCTTTATAGTGCTGAATCCTGGGTCATCTCCCAGCACCATCTACACATCCTTGACCGCTTCAGTTAACGTTACCTCCACATGCATAACGTGCACTGGAATGACTTTATTTAAAAACATTGAAGTCCTCAAGATTACCAGAGCTACACATTGAATCATTATGTCCTCTTCCTTTACGAATGCGAATATACAACAGGACGGCTACTACATTCTCTTCAGAAGTTAACTCATTTGCCATCTTGTGAAAAACTTACCTGCTTGAGCAATGATGTACAGTGTTCTAACTGAGGGACCTCATTTTGAGCCAGAAGTAATACTCAGAGGTTCTCTTACATTCATTATAGAGCCACAACCTCTCGGATTTTTTTTATTGTGCTATGCGTGGTGAAATTAAGATTCTATTGAAATTATTTCTAGTCCAAACTTCTATTACTGAGTTCTCTTTTTAGAAAGATGTAAGGTTATTTTTCCCAAAAATATGTGTGGACACACTGAATCAGGACACAGTGAATTGTTTCTTGTACTTAACCTCTTCAATTCTTCTAATTAAAATCATCCTGTCAATTCATTTAATGTAGTTTATTAGTAAACTGGTAGAACATTTCAAGTTTACTTCTGTATCATTCTCTTTTCTTTTCTCAAATTGTTTTTGAGACCTTAAGAATGTCAATTTGTTTAATGTTTTCTTTTGTGTGCCACAATGTTTAAATAACATACTTAACAATTCAACTCTACTTTGATGAAATAAGTAGTTTCATTGGAGGACTTTTTCGAATCTTATGCCGATTCACTGTTTCCTAGAAGATGATTTACTGTGTATTAAGCCCCAAAAAATAAAAAAAAAATAAGTAAATAAAATAAAACAAAAACAAAACAACAAAACAAAACAAAACCAAAACCAAAACCAAACCAATACCTGCCTGTTAGTAACTTAAAGCGATATTACATTTTCATGTAACCTATTTCACAACCATAAGAGTTGATCTTTCTTTTTTAATCTTAATATAATAATAGAATTAGCTTCTACCAATAATTGTTTGATCTACAGTTTCCCGGTTCCCCTTTCAGCTACGCTGGACGAGAATAAACGATTATCATCGACAAAAAACCCCAAAACTCGGCGAACTCTCCACTGGGGGACGTTACAAAGGGACGCTAAAGAAAGGATACTGGGACATCTTGAAAAAAAAAAAAAAACATTTAAAAAACTACCACCCTTGTGAAATCAACGCCATCAGGCAACAAAGGTTGTCGACAGGGAGGTATAAGGTCTTCAATTTGGTCCATACTCTCTCCTTTCTGATATAAATAAAAGAGCCAGAGCTGGAAAAAAGGTAGCGCCGTGAAACTGGAGCTCCCTCCAGTCGCTGGAACTTTTGCAATCTGATAGACCGACCTTGAACACTTGAACTAAAATTTGCTGAAGTAAAACTTGAACTCTGTTATGACACTGACACACATGCACGGTGTACACTCTTCATTTTGTCGTTATAGATTTGCTGTTATCCAAACTTTGTTTGACAGAACACATCAAGTTGACGATTGAAATACAGTTGTTTAATATTTAAAATCCAAGCTGAACTGATCGTTGACTGATAGACAACGCATTTTGGAAGACAGAATGCGTACTTAATACTTTCATCACATACGGTCTCAAGATGTGACACTTCCGATTAATTAGAGAGAGTTCTCAATTGAAAACTGTCTCCGAAACTCTAGGTTTCTTTAGTTTTCAAGTTGGTTTGGCTGGCTAACCATGTATGTGTGATGCGTATAGGCTGCACCAATGGATCTAGAGGGCTGAAAATCTAAACTTTTACTCATCATTTTGTCTTTAAAAATTTTTAAAAACTATATTAGGTTTTTAGTGTCAGTGTTTACAATATTAGTTTATGCTAAATCGATCAATTTGTTTGTGCCTGCTAGTTTTTGAAAATTTTGATTAAATCAAGGGCGAGAGAAATAGCTTATTCACAGATCAACACTTCTCCCCACGAGGCATGCAACCAAAAGATGTTGATTACGTTACAGCTTCTATTGAGTGACTAACCAAACCTGTTGTACTAGAAATTTTAATTTCTTTCCCGTTTGATTAATTAGGAAGCGCATTTACGTTCTGACGTCTTGCACGCATAAAAAAACCCAAACAAATATTATGGACTCGGTAAAAAGCTCAACCATCTAAGCAACTGCCTAACCAGTGATTGTAAAGCTGAAGTTGGTTCTTTAGGTAACGTCGATTAATGTAAGATCAGACAGCATTTAAAAAAAATCAACAAAAGTCTCATCATAGATGACGTCATCAATGGGGCCTAAATTTTCTTTAAAATCTTAATATCTTCGGACATATAGGTCACAATCAGATACAAATTACTTATCTAGATAAAACAAGAGTGAGACTTATCAAATAATATTTTGGGAAATTACTGGGAGTCTCATGATTGATGACGTCATCGAAACTCATAAATCTTCTTTAAAATGTTTATGTCTTCAGACATATCGAATATTTAGGCTTTTTAACCCATCTACTGTATTGAATAGTTGCTTCTTTTACAACCTACAAATGATCTATTTATCTTTCTATTAAAAACTGTGTACTAAAAATTGTAACCGAAATTGACGATACAGGTTTCTTCAGTTTTTAAGTTGGCTAACTGGCTATGTATATGATGAATATACAAGTCACGCCAATAGAACTAGAGGACTGAAAATTCAAACATTTACACCCAAATATGTCTAAAAAACGATGTTTTTTTTAAAAAAGTTCTGCCTTAAACAAGTTTTTAGTGGGGGGGGGGTCCAGTTTTCGATGTAGATTTATACTAAAACGGCTCCTCATTAACATTTGTTTTTTAATAAATTCAGACTTTTTTTAGTGGTCATTATCCAACAAAAGGAGTAAATCATCCATCGATCACCTCTTTTTCCAACTTTTAATCGATCATCTACAGCACAGAATGCTGCCAAAAGACGTTGGTCACATGGCAGCTTCTATTGAGTAACTAACCAGATCTATTTATCGGTGTTGGTGTGCAATCTCGTGGATGTAGATAAATATGAAGATACAAAAGTGTTGTATATATTTTGATGAGACATTTCCAAATTGGCGTTCATTTGTTTAGATTTACTTATATCATTATTTCATAGATAGGTACGTTTACATACAAAGTCATGTACAGTTTCTAAGATTTTCAATACATTCATGCAAACTAGTTCCAACTTACATTGAGTGACATGCCAGATCATAGAAGCAGCTCTTATTGCTACAAATAATGCTATTAAACAATGCCCAGGTCTCTACAATATATCTAAACCCATTGCAAAAATAATATCGACACAAAATAACCTAAGCAGAAACAACACCAACACACATGACATCCAATAGATGCAGATTAGTTCAAAATCAAAAAAAGATATATAACAACACATTTTGAAATTACAACAGATTACTACGAATACAATAATATAATCCTGCATTGACCACACAGCAATATACCGAGGTTGACTTTTCCACAATAGCCCACACTAGAATATGAAAAGACAATAATTAGTAACACACAACATCACACACTAACATACGCTATATACATATATGCAATCTTTCTCAACAACTTGGGCACTATATTCAACTATATATATATATATATATATATATATATATATATATATATATATATATATATATATATATATATATATATATATAAAGTTGAATATATGTATATATATATATATATATAAAGTTGAATATATATATATAAAAAGTTGAATATATGTATATATATATAAGTAAATATATATATATATATATATATATATATATATATACATATATATATATGAGTGTGTGTATGTGTGTGTGTGTTATGTAAGTATACATAAAACATGTTTTATGTGAGTATACACAAAATAAGAAACACATGATATTAACTTTTGGTTGTATACATATACCCATAAATATGAATGAATGGCTTGGCTTCGTGAGAGAAGATTATTGGGAAAGATTGCCACAGCAATAGGACCATAGACGGTGGGAAGTATGTGTAGTTTTTCCTTTACAGCTTGAGCAGTGAATTTCAAAGGTGAGGGAAGCTTACCCTGGGATATAACTAGACTGAAACACATTAAAAGAATGAAAGCTTTCATCGGAGACGTAATTAGACGTATAATCCCAGTCATGCACGCACGTGCACAGTCACACACACACACGCATATATATATATATATATATATATATATATATATATATATATATATATAGGGCAGAGTTTTCCCCCCGGAGAAAAAGGCCCCCTTCCTATAACGTAGTGAAAATGATCCGAAGAAATCGAATCATTCGCCTGAAGAAGGCCAAATGTGTTTATATAACAATCAATTATTTCCA
>OY735200.1:82848638-82911138 GCA_963457665.1 Thysanoteuthis rhombus
CTCGTATTGTTGCATGAACCATAACCCACACCGACACACTGGGCAAACTAATACACACCCATATATATATATATATATATATATATATATATATATATATATATATATATATATATATATATATATGCAAAAGCCCAAATAACTTTTTCAACCTAAATGCTCATCTCATTTATTCTCAATTTCTTAATGTTGCGACTGTTGTGTCGAAAGAAGTGAATAGACCAAGAATAAACGAAATGAGAATTTGGCTTGAAAGTACACACAGACTATGTACATATATATATATATATATATATATATATATATATATATATATATATATATATATATATATATATATATCATTGAATAAAAATTTGCGAAGGTTCTTAATACCCCCTTCTCTTTCTCTATGAATATATATATGTATGGTCACTTGGCATACAGGTAAATAAATGCTCACACACATACTTACACGGAGTTGGATCCTGCAAATATCTATTTTCAATGCATTTATTGTTGCCTAAATAGACATCAAAATGAACATACATGCTAATGAGGTTTTAAACTCATTGTCCCAAAGGCCGAACCCTGTTAATTCGTCGGTTTTCCCCTTCACTCTTCCTTTCACCAGGGCCCACCCTAGGGTTCCTGGCGCCATGGGCAAGCTGAACTTCGCTGACTTTTGAAAGATAGTTTCTATTTAAAAACCTGACTTCATATCAGATAATTTTCCTATTGTGACTTTTTATTTTGTTCAATTCATTCATTTTCCCATTTTCAAAAGCACCATTGTTTTGAAAAGTACTTCTGTTCCAGATACATGGCAGCTTCCTCCAAACACTTGGCGCCCTGGGTGACTGTCCGTGTTGCCTGGGACCAGCTCTGCCTTCCGACAGTTTTTTTTTTAATACCTGCGTATATTTTGATATTAAAATATATGAAGAACACTTTCGTTGTAGAACTGCAAATATCCCTACCGATTTCGCTAGAAAACTGAAAAATAATTTATTATCCTGGGAAGGAATTAATCTTTTAAAATAAAAAAAAAACTTTAATGGTACCCGATAACACTCATTAGGACTGGCGCGAGGGTTTCAGGCGAGACTGAATGAAACGAGACTTTGTGTCGCTGGGTGCTCATTTCTTTTGGAAGGTCAGTACAGCGCCCTGCTTAGGTCTGGACCCTAGGCGACTGCGTAGTTGACTCAATGGCAAGGCTAGCCCTGACAGTTTAACATTCTAAAAGAAAAAGAAGAAAAAAATGATGAAAATTATTAAATTTTAAATTCCTGTGTAAAAAATCAAGGATATATTTGAATTTCTATGGAGATGACTTTTTTCAAAAAGGAAACTACTAAACAGATTTTATTGGGAGAGTCCATTATTTCGAATGGCAGGTAGGAGATATTTGTATCAGCAAAATTGTTGCCTTTAAATGGAAGAGTCCATTGTTACGGACGGGGAAACAAAAACGTCACACTGTTATTTATATGGAGAGAGAGAGAGAGAGAGAGAGAGAGAGAGAGAGAGAGAGAGAGAGAGAGAGAGTGAGTTCCACATCCCTTTGATGGGCCAGGGATCGATATTCGAAAGCTAGGATCTCAAAAGCTAATTTTCACGACTAGTAAATCCTTTCCACTTGGAGCAACACAATC
The DNA here is from genome assembly GCA_963457665.1 of Thysanoteuthis rhombus. Lineage (NCBI taxonomy): Eukaryota > Metazoa > Mollusca > Cephalopoda > Oegopsida > Thysanoteuthidae > Thysanoteuthis > Thysanoteuthis major. Next base: position 82,850,276 of record OY735200.1, read on the forward strand.
TTCCTACCATCTATTTCCACCTATTTAATTCTGTGCCAGACCACTTAGAATTGATAAACATGTATCGACATATGATCCATACGAATATATATTGGTGCCCCCCGCTTTACGAAAGTCTGTTTTATACCAATTTAAAAAAAATATGTCTCAAAAGTAAAAATAGGGTTCAGAGTTTATTTTGCGGCAAGTCGTTAGAGACAGCGCACACACTAGTCTCCTGACCCCCTCTCTTCTATTCTGTAGTTCCCTATACTTAACTCCACCCGAAAGTTCGTCGACTCATAATCATAATCATTTTGGGGATCTGGGAACGCTAAAAAAATGTATCCATATAAATCAAGGGTAATTGCTTCGTAGCTTTTCCGCCTTCGAGGGTGGAACCTATTGATACTTTTTCTTTCATTTGATAATCCAGAGATAAAAAAAAATCAACCCTACCATCATTTGAAAAAAGAGTCGCATTACTACGCTTGCATATCTTGAACTTATGAAAATGCCTTTTTTCATTAGGTAGATGTAGGGCCTCTCAAGGAATATTGGTTTGCATAATACCGACTATAAAAACTTAATCAAATCACCGTAGCCCTACAATTGTACCGCTGAACCAACCAGCCAAGTGGGCTATAGATTCTTCTCTCTTTGAGTCAGTAAGATTACGTGTTTTTACCCCTGTTCCAAAAAAAAAAAAAAAAATACTGAAAAAAAATAATTCTTTGTCGCTACTTACTTAGTAGCAGCTAAGATTAATTTCAAATGATTGTTTTTTTTCCTGCGTATAATTATACTGCTTCATGATAAGAATTGGTTTAATTTTATAATTGCACAGCTGCTGCAGTGTATTTGTTACTCAAAGAAATAAGCGAAAATAATTAGGAATGCATCATTTGAAAGAAAAAAATGCAAAAAATAAGAATTCTGCTATCGTAACTGATATAGACGTTGATGTGATCTCTGTTCTAGTTCATTTGACACTAGTTCTTTGACTTGTCGGTAGAAATACATTCCTACTACCTTTGAGTCGAAAACATTCGCCACGACTTTTATTTTACTTAATAGCTGTATTCCTCCCTCGGACGACCTGAATTCCTCCCCTTGGGTTGAATAACCCCGAGTGGAACCAGCTGGTATATCCAGTACCTTTCATAAAAAAGAATTAGTACTGATATAAAAACAGATACAAGACGTGTGTTTTAAGTTTGATAGTTGGCAGAAGTGGGTTTAAATCAGTTTTTGTCACGGATTTTAAAACTACATGTTATTGATATCTAACGATTATTTTCGGACTGTCTTTTTTTTCTTCCAAACGTCTCGGTTGGTTTCCTTCTTCAGCCTTCTTCAAGCGAAGTTATTATTGTTGTCGGATCACACGAGGAAACTTTAAAAATGAAATGACAAAAACATTGTGAATGATAAGGGGATTTGAAAGCTGGGAACCCAAAGTTGATAGAGGATAATGGTGAAGTACAATTGTTTAATGAAACCCCAACCTAATCTTACCAAATAACAAAAAACAAAACAAAACAAAAACAACAAAAAAGCAAAGTGCATTATGACTATTCTCCTCCCAGAGATATAACCTTCTGTCCCCCTCCCAACCCTGGAAAAGTGTCAGCAACCTTGACCTTGTGACAGGCTAGATAAGAATAATATAGAAATAGCTTGTCTCGTGACCAAAATAGTCACATATTTCCAACTGACACCAGAGTTCAAGCCCCGATAAGAGTCAAGATTCTGAATGCTGATTTTAAAGGTCCTACTCACTTGGAAGATTGGTGCATCACAATCTTTCCCCTCTATCTCCTCCTAATTTAGCGTTATTCTGTACTAATTTAAGCTTTATTTGCTACCTTGGTCCAGGCTTTCTGTTTTGAACCTAATCCGACTGTAAGAAAAAAAATAGTCATATGCACACACGTACACGCATACATGCATGCATGCACATACATACAAACACACACACACACACATACGTTGACACACACGCATATATGTTTTGAGCTCATCTGTATATGAATATACATTTATGTATGTATTTATGCATATACAAATACACACATATTCCATGCATGCACACAAACACATACACACACACACACACGCACTCACACACACACACACACACACACACACACACACACTCTCTCTCTCTCTTTCTCTATCACATACACACACACACACACACACACACACACACACACACACACACACACACATATCAACAGACAGAATGCACGATGGAGACAAAGAGAGAAAATGAAAAATAGACAACTGATGGTAGGAGACAAATGGCTGAAATAATTGACATGGCTGTGCAACTACTACAGATCGAGAAAGACGATTGAAGAAGGTAAGTTGGCGATAGAGAGAGAGAGAGAAAGGCGGAAGATTGCAGTGGCAGTCAAGACGAGGGAAAAAGAAAGAGAGGGTGTAAGGGAAAAAAGACTACGGTCGACTGGACTGTTTCATAACAATACATACGATCGGATGAGATGTCGTGGCTCATTCAGTAAAAAAAATTTCTCTTTCTATTTCTATTACCATGAACGATAAGGGTTCAATCCAGTGCAGATCTTCGAAAATATAACATGTATGAAATATTTTAGTGTTTAATAAAGAAAATCCTCAGCCCTGGCCTTTAACCCTATTCTGTTCGCATCTAAGTATAGCAACAGATAATTTTCATTAACTTATTCAACAAGTAATAAATGTTTGTTGGTTGTTCTTTTTACCAGATAGCAATATATTCTGTAGCCTCGAGGATGGATTAATTACGGATTTGCCAGAGTTGTAGCAGGGGAACAAATAAAAACCCAGGTTTTTAAATGCAGACTTTCAAAGCAAGCTGGCCACCTCCTCACTTAAGAGATTGATACACTCGATCATTCTATCTTCATCTTCACGCCATGTTGTTCTAAGCTAAGTTCAGAAAATATCAAAAAATATGTTCCTTTTTATTATTCAAAGATATACACATTCTATTCTTATTCATATTATCGACCCGAAAAAAAGCATCATAAAAGTTAAATTCAATTTGACTGACTAAATTAGTGGGCCTTCCAGGTACTTCCGGCAGAAGGCTTGAATGGGACTTTTGGCCCAAAGAGGCTGTAACTGCTTCTTTTTTGGTAGGTATGAACAATATGAATACAATTTTCACCGGAAAATCAGCACCCGAGAAATTGAAAAATCTGGCTCAAATCAGCATATTATCCGATTTTAATGGAATCATCGGTTCTCATTGATTAAAAGACGAATTTATTGAAACACATTCGAAATATCGGGAAAAAAAAAAGATTTTTTTCCATATGATTTCTACCCCACCTTTTATTATTTTGATAATTTGATTTATTCATAGATTCGTGTTTTCATTGTTTTTTTACACATCTCTCGAGATAATAATTATGTTTACCTTTTTTTTTTTAGAAAGGCACCCAGGAACTGATCAGACTGAGTGTAATCGATACAAATGATGAAAAATCTTTTCCAAAATAGAGAGTGAATTTTTTTCCAGATAAAAGTCTAAATTATAATTAATCGAATAAAACTGAGAAAAAAAATGCTTAGAAAAAAATTATTTTTCTTAATTTTCTTGTTTTTAATTCCCAAGGTAAGACCCCCTGTTGAAGCAATTCCTGAGTGCTTTTCTGAAAGAGATAAACATAATTAATATCTCAAGGGATTTATCAATTAAATGTGTAAAAATCAATGAAAACAGCTATGTAGTGATAGATCGAATCATTAAAATGGTAAAATTCATTTGAAAAAAAAATCTTTTTTTCCCCAGATATTTGGAATGGAAATTATGAAGGAGTATTGAAAAGTTTATTAAAATCGAACAAAAATACTGATTTTTGCCAGATTTTGAAATTTTTCGGATGTCGATATTCCAATGGAATCGTGTTCATATTGATCATACCCGTTTCTAAGGGTACCTTGATTCGATACCTCTTTTCAATTCTAAATATTATTATGATTGTATTTTAATAGTTTTTGTAAATTTTAATTCAATTTGAAATTATTTTGAATTAACTCCGATAAAAACAAAATTTATTATGAATTTTATCAATTGCCGTCGCAAAGCCACGTGGTATGACATAGGATTTCAATTTTAAACACTATCATGATTGTATTTTCATTTTAAACAAAATTGTAATTTAATTTGATTTCCTTTAATCGACGAAATCAAAAGTATTTTTGTAATTAAATTATTGTATGTATCGTATGTAAATTATCGTTCGCTTGGTAAAATTAGACAAAATAGATGAAGAAGAAAACAATTCTAGCACAATTATGATAATATTCAAAATCGAAGACGGGAAGTTGATACTGAATCATTGACGTGAAAAGAGCTCTTTGATCTTGAATTAAATGCCACAGAAGGAATATTCCAGGATCAACCACGGTTCCAGGAAAAATTTGTCTAAATGATTGCCCCCAGATACTTGTCCTTGGATAATACACCCTGACAATAACATAGCAACTGTACAGTCAAAGTTACAGTTTGAGGAAATTAAGTTGTTGGCCATGTAAATCATCACATCCACGGGGAGATTGTCCTGGAGGTAATTGTCAAGAGTCATGTATCGGAGAGAGGTGGGATAGTTATTTCGGGTGATGTCTTATGGAAGCTATTGTTCAGGGGTAGTTGTCCTGATACCTTGGGCCACAAAACAAGGATAGTGTCTTATACGAATATCCAAAACAAAGAAAAACGTGGCTTGATCCAGGACAGTCTTTGATTTGTAAACCAAAACAGAATCACTTCGGAAAAAGATTCCATATTTTTGTTGAAATTCAAAGGAAATTATTTATTACGAATGGCTGGAACCTGGAAAAACTCTTTCTCGCGCAACGCTGTGGAAGAGAAACGACCTTTATTTTTTACTGGGCAAAGAAGTCGACCGTTGATTTTGCTGCTTGATAACGCCCCCCTTTTGAGGTGGCAAATATAATGTTGAAAAGTTATGGAGTTTTTCCACGTGTGCCGTATTCTCTAGACAAGCATTTAGCAGCTTTTTTTTCGCCGTGTGACCTGCATGGCTTTTAGTTTGATGTTATGAACCAGAATGTATTTTGGGCTAGATTTTCTTCTTATGCAAATTCTCACGGTTACACCCCTTTACTCATTACTCATCAGTTTTCAAACACATATACCTCCGACTTTATTTAGTTCACATAGTTAAATTTTATGTGCGAATTTTTTTGACAATTTTCATTCCAATTATTGATACAAAGACTATTGTGATAGAATTGACAAGTCAAAAATCCATGAACAAAGAACTCGGTAATCAAATTCGTCAGTTATATCTGGAAAATGCTGAGGCCAAGTGTCTGTGGAGAATCCCCACCCAGAAATTGGCAGTCTCTGTGACCCACCCGGGAAACGTGTTGTGGAAAACCTATGGGTTATGGACAAGTCAACGAGAACCCTGTTATGGATCTGTCACCTTGACAACATCACAACATTCCTCGAATCAAAACCGTAATCGTACTTTTATGATTGAATACACAGTTTAGTTACAATATATATATATATATATATATATATATATATATATATATATAGAGAGAGAGAGAGAGAGAGAGAGAGAGAGAGACTGAACTATGTCCCACACAATAGGATGACCCTAACAGATGGGATCCCATTTTTTGCTCACTAAGAAAAGCTCCTGATGGTGGACTTATGTTCCATAGCAAACTTATAACCATTAAATGGTACACACACACAACACACACTACTGAAATATGTGTAGACCATCAATGAAAACATTTACGCATTAATAAACCTAGTTTCCTTGCACTTTCACTCCTGAGTGTCTCACTTCCTATAGTTGAAATTATATATATATGTAGTCTTGAGAGCTTTACAGCTTTAAACATTACACATGAAAAAACCTTCTCAAAAATACTTTTGTGTCACTTCAGTTTTCTTCAGTATTTCCCCCCTGTTCTACGTATTCTTTGCTATTATGATACAATGTATAAATTTTTAATTTTTGAGATCATCAGTTTTTTCAAAACAAAACAGTTACCCCAGCAGTGTTGATCAAATACCACCACCCTTCCTTACTATTCAGCTTATGTCATATATGCAGTTGGTCATTTTATACAGGGTACTGCTCATCATTCACTTTTTGAATCAGGGCTTACTTATGTAGGTTACCCGAAAAACGTTTGTAACGATGAGGGATCAGTAAGTATAACAACGGACATGACTCGCTGTTCGTGTCATATCTATTGAATGTTTACCCATGTGAATACTAAATCTGTTGTGTCGGTTTAAATCTCAGACTGCATACAAACCAACTTTTGATATCATTTTGAAGAATACTCTTTTCACAGAAAAACTTCTTTGAGTATATATATATATATATATATATATATATATATATATATATATATATATATATACATATATATATATATATATATATATATATATATATTGTTTTGAGAAAAAATAAAAAATATATTCGCTAAAAGAAGAAAGATAATTTTTTTACTATGATAATTAAGATGAGCTTTAGATGCAAACTATGTTTCATCTATATAATGTCATAGTTTACTTATTATTATTACTCTTTTTGCGAAACTTTTATCATATATTCTCATTTGTATTTGTGCATACATTGCATTGGATTTATGGTCTCATGTGAAGCTAGGCGAATAAATTATCAAGTTATTACTAATTGAGATTTTTTTTCACCCAACATTCATGTACGGACTATCTTTCATTGACCCCATTGCACTCACGAATAAAAAAATGCAAAGCGGATATAGTCCCGTTTTCGGTCCCCTGTACTGTATCGTAGAGACACCCATGTTATCACGGGTGAGATAGCCTCAAGGAGACCATCTCTCTCCGATTGCTTTCTTCGTGCCTAGTGCTTAGCAAAGATTACCGTTTTTAAAGTCTTTGGTAGGATTGAACCCACAAATTACCGAGTCGAATTCGAAAAACTTTACCAACTGGCCACGGTGATCAGTAAAGGTAACGTATTGCGTCCATTTCTTAAAAGTCAACTCTCATTGGTGTAAATACGACCGGCGATTGATTTTTGTAAGTTTTGTGTCTAATCAAGACCAGAATTTGATTCTTACTAATTTTTATGAAAAGGATGAAAATCCACCAAAGGATACTTTCACCATGAATAGCCCTTTTACTCGCGGATTGTCTCCCAGGTATACAGTACCTCCTTTTTGCTATTCAGGTATCGCTGCAGACAGGTGGTATATCTGGCACAGGGTAATACTGAGTAAACACTCGGTTTTAGCCGGATTTTACTCTCAGAGTTCATTTAAAAGACAATGATTGGAACGGACGATAATATTGTTTTACCGGTAAGCCAATGGTGACAGAGATGTCTTTTAACCGGCAAAAGGGTCCAACAGCTTACTGTGTACTCAATTATTTGCAGAATGAACAAGGAAATTTGTCCTAATGCAGAGTTTTCAACACACTTCGCTCACACCAGGATTTAAACCGGGGATTTTCTGTGTGTGAAGTAGACGTGCCAACCATTATACTCTTTGAGCGGCCCAAACAAACATACCTACACATAAACCCTTGAATGAACTTCACCTTCTCTGCGTGCTCTACCCCCCTCTCTCTCTCTGCCTCTTACATGCGCACACCCGGGGAAAGTCAAAAGACTAATGCATACAGAATAAGAAAATCTGTGTCCTTCTCTCCCAGGTAATTGATGGAAAAGTTTGTGGAACTTACTTTGCTTTATCGTTTGCCCCTTTCGGCAACTCGTAATCTAATTAGAATCGCAACGCGAAAATCTTGAAAAAACAAAGAACAAGAAAACAAAAACAAAACAAAACCCCAAAACAAAAAAAACAACATCAACAAAAAGCGAAAAAAATTTCTTTATCAATATCTGTTTCTTACTTTAACCTTTCACAGATAACTCTCCTTTCTTTCTTTCTGATTTTTAAAATCTTTTTCGTTCCATCTTTTTCTAATATTTTATTGTTAAAAACAATGTACGATATCCTTTCTCCTCTACACATATGCATGATTTTGAATCAACGTCATATACAACAAACCGGTTCAATCACTGTTGTTGGGCTTAGGTTATTCATGTGTTCTAACATTAATATGAATCTATCAGAACTTTGTCCAGCCCGGAACAGTCACGATAGAAACTTGAAATTTTGCTCACACATACACACAACATTCAATGAGTAGGGGAAAATGTCTTTTTTTGTTTTTTGACCCCCAGAGGTTTTAAGTGGGGTTATTTTACGATGAAAATTTATGCCTAATTGGTCCCTTAGTTTATGTCCATGTTTTTTTAAACATACATTCATGATTCAAACTAGACTGGTTGTATTTTCATCAAGGTAACTTAATTCTAACACCACCACTGCTCAATTTTAAGGTAAAAAGTAGCATAAACGGCTGGTGGTGATTCATAATTTCCCTTGGAATGCTAAACCTTTTCTTTCAAATTCTTGGAAAATTCTTTTCTTTTCACTGTTTTCCATGATTTTCTTATCAATTTTTTCAATATCCTTTAACCTCCTATATGGTTTCCTTCCTTTCTGTATTGATTACCTGCTTCTTTGACAGCAGCTTTTTCTTTTCTCTCTTCATACTCCTTTAATATTCATCGACATTCTCTCCTTTCTTTCGTTCTCCACCATTAATTTTTCTGCAATGGAATTCACTCATTCCTAAACATTCTCCTTTCGCTCTTGCTTTCTTTCGTTCTTTCATCCTAATTTTTCATTCCATGATATTTTCTTTCAAATTTCTATCCAATATTTTTCATTGTGTTCTTCAAGTCCTCGTATTTTCTTCTACGGCCTTTTCAGTTACTTATTCAGAAGAATATCACGGCAGAAATATTCAGTGAAGAATAATAAACACGATGGCTATCGAAGCAAACGCTGATAACACTGTGTAGTGCATTTGAACTTTTTTGTCCCTGGGTAATAAGTGTTATTTTCTGATTGATTATATCTAAAAGGTATAGAAAATGTCAATTATTCCCCTTCAAACATTTTTACATGACTAGGACAGAGACAATTTGAAATCTACTTAATTTCTTTTGGACAACGGGTGAATTTGCACATTTTTATTCATATAATGTAAGGAAAACAATTACAAATGAAAATCATCCTGGTGACAAAAGCGGAGTTTGAAAGAGAATGCCAGCCATTTTCTATACTTTTACTCTTAAGTAATTATAAAATCACACTCACTGCCCAAGAACAAAAATCGCATTGCACGGTGTAACCACCAAAAAATTACGGATATATTTGAATTTCTATGAAATGTTCTGTTATAAAAAGGAACATTTGATTTGAAGAGTTCATTATTTCAAATGATGGGTAGGAAATATTCCTCCCCAGCAAAATTATCACCGTTAAAAGGAAGAATCCATTGTTACAAACAGAAAAAGGCACACCGTTCACTATGGAGATAGATCAATCAAAGAAAGTAAAACTCTTAGATAGTTATATTTTTAAGCAGCCATATATTTTATAAGCATTCGACTAACTGTTGTGTGAAGGGTATCACATATCGTTTTTAAGAGATTTTTTTCGTAGTAAACTTGACGTAACGAGTTTCAGTAAGTCCAACATTTAGAAGCAACTGTTCTATACTTTACCACAGAGTCAAAATAACTTATAGAATCGCGGTAGCCCCATAAATGCCCTACCTACCAGGTAAGTGGGCCACTGATTCTTCTCTCTCCGAGTGTCCGTGTATCTGTTTCCAGACAGTCCTGGTCATTATCTTGGGGCTATTACATGAGCACACCACTAAACACCAGATAGAACTTTTTTTTTTGTTTGAGGTTCCTATGGTCATTTTTGATCCCTATGTGATAATTAAAAAGAATCTATTTTTCAAAGATAATTTTAGATAAAATATTTTTTCAAGGGTTTGTTTAGATGATTTTTTAGATAATCATACATAGAAGATTTTTCAAGGGTAAGTTAAGATAGTTTTTTTTTGACGATTTTAGTTTAAGATCTTTTTCATTAATAGTTTTTAGATAATTTTTGTTAATAATTATTTCTGTTACATGCGCAGACTACGGTGATGCGAGATACATATATCTTTATGTCTATTTTCTTAAACGCCTCTATATAGTGGCGTGTGCGTGAGTGTTCTGATGAAGCAACGTCAATAAAAGGAACGAAGTCTGTTTACATCAGGCTTTCTTTCAATACGATGAATGCATAGATGTAAGAGTAGGTAAAGCTATATATTAAAGATTAATGCGGAGAGAATACAGAGTAATTGCATTTTGGTAACATTTATAGTTCAGAACAAATTATGAACCTCTCTCATGATTTAAGTTTGGACTAGATTTCGATATGTCTGAAAAAAATACCGTAATATTCTACCGAAGGAAAACGACAAAATATTTACACTGACTTTAATTATCGGTCACTCATATGAAGCTGACTGGTCAGCAAATTCTTTATGCAGCAATTATATATTTTATATAATTAGACCAGTGGTTTTGAAACTTCGAAAACTCAAGGAATCATTCTATAAAGGAAATAATCCGGTGGACCCCAATTTTCAGCATTGAATTTTTTGATTGATTGATGAAATACAATCAAAAACGAATTTTTGACCTTTAAAAATCATATGCATCTAAGATGGATCACATTTATTTGAAATAAATGGTACAGGCCCTTGTACAATTGAACAACCATAGACACCAAAGGTGGCAAAGTGTTCTATCCTTTTTTTTAATTTTCTATATATGTCTCTGTTTGTTTATGTCTTTGTGTGTCTGTGTGTCCCAGTGCTCCTGGCCATATCGTTTTTTTCTATAGACTTGAGAATTGGCCTCAGTCCTACACTCGACCCAATGTAAAAATATTCTTTTTTATTTTTTGGATAAAAATCTTTTTTTTTTTGTCTTTTCTGGGCCTCATTCTGACTTGTTTGGTGAATAGAAAATTCTGGAGAATCTGACCGTTTGTTTTTTAAAACTCCATTTGAAATGTTTCCATCAGATAGATAGAATAGACAGATAGATGGAAATGGGGATGTATTTAATCAGAAATTGTCAAGCAAGATTGTCGACATAGATTTCTTTAGTTTTTAAGTTGGTCATGCTGGCTGGCTATGTATGTATTTATCATGCATACAGGCCAAACCAATGGAGCAAGAGAGCAGAAAATTAAAAACATTTTCTCTTATTATGTCGAGATTTATTTTTTTCACCTTAATAGGTTTTTAGCGGGGGTCCAATTTTCAATGTAAGTTCATGATAAATTGACCCTTCAGTTTGTGCTCACTTGTTTTTTTGTTTTTGAAAATTCAGACTTTTTAAGGATCACTGCTCAACAAAAGTCAAGAGAAATAACTTATTCTTTGATCAATTCTTTTCCCTATTCATAATACATCACCTCCAACACGGCATGCTTCCAAAAGACGTTAATAACGCGACGGTTCCTATTGAGGGATTGACCTGGCCTGTTTAATCTGTTTTTAAAAAGTGATGTTCGTGACTTCTAGAGATTTTTCTTATGATGACGGGAAAATTTCAAATCTACATAGACATCGCTTAAAATATGCAAAAACATTCACCCTTATACACTCAGTCCCTTTAGCCAATGAACAGTCATTCTCCCTGTTGCTCTTCTTTCCTCTCTGTGAACGATCAGCAAACATTCATTCTCCCTGTTTATCTCCTCCCTCTCCAAAGTCCCCACTGCTCATTTCAGTAGCGCGCAGATCGTCTGCTGAAAAAATGGGCACCAAAGATTAGACCATTTTTAATTTGAATTCACATGGTGAATTTTGGGAGATGATTTCAACAACTAATTTGCTGAAAAAGTTCCCTCGAGTCACATTGGGACGCAAAGAAAATTTCAATGGATCAAGTTGCGTGGTTCTTGCAGACAGACACGCGTAGGGACAAACGGACAGTTTTTTGGTTATAAGATATGTTTATTACAGTGTTTGAATATACAGCCCGATTAAAAATCATATCACATCCATTATAGAAGACTGTAAGATCATAATTAACTCAATTAAAAAAATATCATGTTGTGGTCGTAAATTTAGTATTACTACCTAGGCACATTATCTGGTCAAAAGGAATGTATGTATTCGAATGTAATTCTCCAGATAGACTGAATCACAGCGATTAAAACTTCTCGAGACATCTTTTTTTTTCAGTTCTTCACCTTCAGTATTTTTGTTTTCCTCCAAACCTTTTCTATTATACAAAAATCGGGAGAGTTTACTGATCAGTTAAAAATGCAGATTCGCTCGCTCGAAAATCAATTTGAAACGGAATGTACAACATGACAGGGGGCATTATCTTACTGGAATATTCGATTTCTTGAGTTCAGGAGAGAATGTTTGAACAGCAACAGTTTATTCTCTAAAATCTCTAAATAAGTCATTGAATTCATCCGATCTCCAATGATTACTTTCTGGTAATATGCAACAACCATAATTGTCATAGGAAATTTTATTGTTTGTTCCAATGGAAAGTCAGCAAATCTTTCAGATATTTACCTCCAAATATTATGGTTCTCATCGCTGGGAGCATATTGGATGTTATATTCGAATTACTTTTCTCTTATCTTTTACAGTCCACAACTTGTATTTCTTACAAAAGTCTAATCTGGCTTGTACACTTAAAAAAATAAAAAAATAAAGAGAGGTTATTTAACCTTAAGAGCACTTACCAGTCCAGATTCTTGTAGTCTTCGTCTAATAGTTGTCTTGATGCATTGTATAGTCCACTTCCATTTCAAAATGTACAAAGAGGTGTCTGTGTATTTTTTGTAAATATTTAGCTGGTTTCAGTTCTGTCAACGAGTGCCCAAGCATGAACGTCCAGTGTGCCTTTCAGGTAAAAATACTGCTTCATCATTTGTTCTTTTCCGAATTTTTGGGAGACTGCATTGACCAATCTTCCAGTGTGATATTTGACGCTGACATCATTCCCTTCTCGGTGCTGGTCAAGCCTTTGCACCTGAGTATCGGCCCATATTTAGCTGGGGATATTAAATATTATACCAGAAAGAATTACTATTTATAGTATACCTTAGACTGGACGAGTGGAAAAATCGTCTTTCAATCAAATAAACAGCACATTGAATCGAATACTTTGAAAATATGAAATACTTTTTGAACAGTCCATAACTGAAATCAGTTTAGTTCATTTTCGGAATTCTATTAGCAAGTATTATCTGTAATACTGAGAAGAGTCATCGACCTATCAGATTGAGAAGGAGGCTCTTTCAGTACCGCTATTACAATTTACTCCTGAAGAGGGCCGTAGAAATGAATCGGCCGAGACATCGTGATCACATCGAAGATGAAAAGAAGACGTATGATTTTCCGTTGCTATGGGTGAGTGTCTGCATGATTTCGTGATAAACATATTCAAATCCATATTTTTTTCCACATATTTGCTGTAGTCATTACACACTATAATCATTTGGTTGAAAATGTGAAGAGGGGAGCGTGGAGGCAAGGTTCAACTCCTAAAGGGCGGGGCCGTGGTGATGAAAAGGTTAAGAACCACTGATCCAAAAGCGCAACGCTCGTCGCAAAGATCACATTAATGATACATCGCTCATTAATAGAGTGCATCAATGATGAATGATCAGGAAATCAACCTCATCCGAATGTAATCGGTCATGTTAAACGGTTTTGGGCGCCTATTAACAACACAAGGGATGTTCGAGGGGCACGGTCGGTAGGAGTTTTTCGTGCTTTTAAGAGCATAGATCAATGGTCCTTTGGGCTGGGTATTTCATTCATGGAATCTGATAGAACATGTCCACGGTGAGAGAAGTCACACATGGTGCTGAAAGAAATAAAGATGAATAAAAACAGATCTGGTAAGTCATTCGATAGAAATAAAATCATCACATGACCAACGTCTTTTGGCAACATGCTGTGTTAGGGTCGATCAATTAAAAATTTGTAAAAGGGATGATTAATGAATAAGTTAATTCTCTTATCTTTTGTTGGATCTCCAAAATGTCTGAATTATCAAAAAATAATAAAGAGTAAAAGCTATTTTTCTTTAGCCATGTAACTTCATTGATGCGGCTTGTACGCGTGATACGTGCACACATACACACACACATACATGCGCACATACATACAGGCATACGTGCGCACATACATACAGGCATACATGCACACATACATACACGCATAAATGCACGCATACATGCCTAGCCAGGTAGCCAGCCGGATCAACTTGGAAACTGAAGAAACCTATGTTGACAGTTTTGGTGACAGTTTCGGTTGATGGTTTCGAATAAATAGATAAGGATGGAAGCAGGGGAAGGGGTAATGAGGATAGTGAAGAAGCAAGAAAAAAAATCGGTCTGGTTGGTCACCCAATAATAACCGTCCCGTGACCAACATCTTTTGACAGGCGATCGATTAAAAAGAATAGAAAAGGGGGTGATCAACGAACGTGTTTATTATCCCACCTTTTGTTGGACATTGATCACTAGGAAAGTACACCCCCTCCAAAAGAAACAAGCGTGAACACTGCCGAACTAAAACAAAAAGGGACCAATTTTGGTTAACCTTTAATGTAAATTGAACTCCTACTAAAAACCTATTTAGGGAAGGAAACGAAAAGGTTTTCTTTACTGGACATTATTAGAGGTAAATGCTTAGATTAACATCACTCCAAATCCAATTGGCGCGACCTGTTCAATTGAGACACACATAGATAGTCAGTCAGGCAGACAAACAGACAGACTAACAGATCAGCTTAAAAACGGAAAAAGACCTATACTGACAATTTTGGTAACAGATTTGGTTGAAGTTTGTTGATACGGGTGTAAGGGAAAGGAATGAGGGTAGTCAAAAAAGAAGAAAAAAAATGAACAATGATAAGGCAATAGCAAAAAAAAAATAAAGAAAGGACAAAAGAAATATTTTGCAGCATACCGTGTTGGGAGTGATCAGTTGAAACATCGGAAGAATGATCTACGAGTTACTTCTCTCGCTTTTTGTTGGACAGTTATCTCTAAAAAGTCTGAATTTTCTATACATAAGCGGGCACAAACTAGGGAACAATTTAGCATGAACTTACATTGCAAAAAACAGCAAAAACGTTTTTCTAGTCATTAAAAAGACTGAATGCTCAAATTTTCAGTCCTCTAGCAACACGAGTGCGGCATGGTACATACATAACCAGACCAACTTTGAAACTGAAAGAAACCTATTTTAACAGTTTTGGTGACAGTTTTTAACAGTATGGGAAAGAGAAGAAAAACTTGGTAAAAAAAAGAAAAATGGAAAAGAAGAAAAGAAAGAAAAGAAATACGTTTGAAGAAAAAAAAGAAGAAAATGAGAAGAAAACATTGAAAAAAAAGAAGGATTCAAAACAAGAATGAAAAAAGAAAAAGAAAATACCAGTAAAGACCACGAATAAGATGACTGGCAATAGAATAGTCCGTAAGGAAGGATTTATTTCTAACTTCCCAAAGGGCACCCAGGAGGAGGTGATGTAAGCTATCTCTGCCGAAATTCGTTTTTGTTTTGATGACCTCTGTACCACCACGCAGTTCTACACATAAATCTGGAGAGCACTCAGAGAGTGCATATCCCTGCCAACTCCGTTCACTAAAAACTGAAAGAAAAGAAAACATAAAAAAATCAAGAGGGAGAACGCAATTCTCGCAAAATGTACACATATTGAGTTACTTCCCCCGGAATTTTAAATTTAGCATTCTCATCTCCTGATCGCTTTCAACCAACTTTCATGCACAATATAAAAAAAACATCAACTAATCGACAACAAATTGCTGGATTCAATCCAAAATTGAGTAACTTCTCTCTTAGCTCATTGGAATTCATTGAGAACTTTTGGAGATATCGTGTGGTCAAATAGGCAGACTGACAAGGGCAAATATATAAATACACAAATGTATATATAAATACATTTAAAAAAAAACAAAAAACAGGGAAAATATCTCACAATTGGAAAGAGATATAAGGATCCGCAGCCAAATTTTTTTATTCTATTTCTTCCCCAGATTATGACCCACCCTTCCACGGAGTTTCATTGGCATTCATTGAGAGCTCTGGGAGATCTTCTGTGGACAAGTAGACAGACAGACGGAAAGACAGACTGACGGAAAGACGGACAGACAGAAAGACAGACAGACACGATCGAATACATATACTACTCCAACTTCGTCGGCAGATGAGATTATATGCTTAAACACAGAGATATGTTCATCTGGTCTAGGTGTGGGCGAAAGATGGCTCGCAAATCACATTCAGCCTTTTGATATTCAATGTGTAGCCCATGAAAATATGTTGGCTTGGCTCTTTTCCACATAAAATAAACAAGAAAAGGGTTTAACTGGAATACTCGTGAATCGAAACGCATGTTTAACTCGCCATGACAGTCAATAATCGAACAACCGTAGCGTCAATATTGTAAAATAGATTTCATTGAAGAATAGATATGATTAAAATTAATTTTATTTATGACATCACTGGCATTTCTCGTCGAAAAATATCTAAGATGAGATTAAGAAAAAACCCATCTCGATTCTGGAGAATCTTGATGTTATTTATATACCCACCAGAATAAATCCCCCCAAAAGTCAAAGTTTATTGTTAGTAAAAATATTTGATAATTCATATCTTCATTTTAACGCTAGATTTGATTGGTGTATAGTTCTTCAGTGTTCAAGGAAAGTAATTCTGGCTCTCAAACTTCAGTTTATCATATGGGGACCAACATGCTACGTGCATAAAGGAAGCTACATTCAAAATGGCAGGTTTGAAAATCTGTCCCACTGAACTTGTATTCCTTTAGTCTTTCTCCCCTACCACATGCCCCCCCCCAAAAAAAAATGATGCATATTTTACGCCGGAAGATAAAGGATAGAAAAATTGGCCTCCTTAATATAAGTTTTATGAAGGCATAGAAACGTTTCATCACAGAAAAATGACATTCATCTTCGAACGGACAAAACGTGAAAAAAAGGAATCATATTTCACCGATCACTTACAGGAAAGGAAATAAAAGGAAAGGAAAAGGAAGAGAGAGAAAGAACGGAAATAAGCAAAACGTGCACTCTCAACTGTCATAAGAATAACTGTTTGACATTTCTTTGCTTGTATTTTTTCCTTTAGTATACTGATTGGTGTTTTATTGATATCAGGATTGCGTTTGAAAGAGGGTCATTGAGGCTGTGTTTCTAGCAATGGGTTCTTATTATATATGTGTGTGTGTGTATGGGGTGGCTGTCTGTTTTTGTTGATACGTATTTATTGAAAATACATAATGCTCCATATTCTAGAGGTGGATCATAGAAGATAAATCAATAATAATCAATAATAATTCAATAAAATATTGCATAAAGATACTAACAAGATAAAGACTAGAAAACGAGTAAGAGAAGGAAATATAATATTACCATTACTATTTACCGTGAACATTGGAAACACTTTTCGGATAACAGATTTGGGAAACGTGCGGTAAACATAGACGGAGAATATTTGAACAATTCAAGATACTATGATGATAATTCATTATGGTAGAAACTGCAGGAGATCTACAAAACAAATGATCTAAACAGAGAAAGCCAAAACATCGGGTTAAAGATGAACAAAAGAGAGACAAAAGCAATGATCAATGGTGTAGCGCCGAAAATGATCATAGATTAGACGGTGAAGCCTCAGAAGTTAAACATATTGACCCAAGTCAGGTGATAAAGCCAGAGAAAGACCACGGAACGATATAAGACGGTGCATAATGATTGGCTGGAAAGCATTTGGTATAAGTAGAGATATACTGAAAATCAAATTGCCAATTTGCCTAAAACGTAAAGTTTAGATGCATAATACCAGCTATGATATACGGGTTCGAAGCTTGGAAACTTGGAAAGAGTCAGAGTAACATCAGGAAAAAGATCAACATGGATCGAAAACATCGTACAAATAACTCAGTGAGATGGACAGGGCATATGGTGAGAAGAAAGGTCAACAGATGGAGCAAGAGGCTAAATGATTGGTAACTGTGGGACTGTAAACGCAGTCATGGAATGAGTTGGTGAAGACCTTTATCCAGCAGAAGGCTTAAAACGGATGATGACGATAATGTGCGTACTTTACTAAAACCCCACGGAAAAAAGCATAACAAATCTGAAAAGAATATTACAACGGGGCAAAAACAAAGTATGTCTGGTACCGATATTCGTGATTGACTGACACATTGAAACACTCATCTACTCTTGTTTCTCCCCCTTTCTCTATATGCCTGAAAATGCAAGGGAAATAACTCGTGTTAACTGGGTGTTAGAGATCGCACTTGTGCATCTATGGTCTGGCTTTCGGGTTCATTTTTTGTCTAAAGTTTTTGAAGATATTTTGGCAAACTCTGCAGACATTTCACATAATTGAAAACTTGTGGCAAAAGAGTGAAGATGTTTAGTTATAAGTCCAAATGCCAGAAGCAAACAAAAATGTATCTGCTTAAAAATGGCGTCTGTAAGCAGTGATGGTGGCTCTCCATGCAGGCTTCCATTTAAACATTGATAAGCGAAGAGGCTTGTGATTGCCACAAAAAAGTAGGAACCTGGAATTCCAATCAACATATTAAAGTTCAATCTCTTTCTCTGTGATGATTTATTCAACAGAAGACTGTCTAAATAGCAGTGATAGGCAATTATACCTATATAGAAAAAGAAGAAGAAGAAGAAGAAGAAGAAGAAGAAGAAGAAGAAGAAGAAGAAGAAGACGTTTTTATACAGGCAAATAACATACATTTAAAAGCACATGCATCGTAAGAGTAGCGTGATTTCACCTTGAAGGTATTCTTCTATCCCATTTCTGCTCATAATATTAAAGTAAGGTACGTTCCAGCGACAACTGTTCCAGCGAAAGCTGTTCCAGCGCTGGCCATTCTAGCCCCGAGACCTTTCAGCGCTGCAAGTATATATATATTTCTGAATATTAACAAAAAGACAATCCAAGACGTAACCAATGCACCCTTTGAATACACTGTAAGCGATTCGCGTTATTTGCAGAGTTTTTCTTTTCTAAATTTTTCATTTGATAGAATCGATAGAAAATATAGAACAAAATACTTTCAAAATAAATTATAAGGAAAAAAAACCCAACTATTTATTTACTTGAATATCAAAAACATCAAAAAATTGTCCAAAAATCTAGCCATGAAAATTTAATTTCTGTACTGAAAATCTTTGAAATTTGATACCAAAGAAAATCATCGTAAGATAAAAAATATGACAAAATTAAATAGAAAGAACACTGATCCAAAACAAAAATCGACAGTAAAATAACAAACAAGTTATGATAATAAGACTTCTTTCAAGCAAAATTAAGCTGAAAAATGTATGCAACTCATCATATCTATAAAAATGGTGTTGAAGGATCATTCTCAAAAGACATTGATTGACTTATTCGGATATCGAATATATTCGACAATGTCCGATAATTTAACTATAAACAATTTACCGTACTAACTAAGAATGAGATGATTTTAAAAATCTCTGAGAAAAATCATCCGAAGTGAATTTCGTTTTGTTTTATGAATGGATGTAATATTAATATCAGCAGCACTGGAAGGGTGACACTAGACCGGTGGTGCTGGACTCATTATGGCGCCTAATGGTGGTGCTTTAACGTCGTTGATGGACTGGCAGCGCTAGACTGGACCTTCCCTCAAATCAAAGTAGAAATAAACTTTCTTCCTTTTCAATATTTACGACATATATAAGATAGGTAGATGAATAGGTGAATAAAAACAAATAAACCACAAAAAAGAAAAAAGCTAAAATTATTACAATGGCAATTAGCTATGTGTAAAGTCACCCAATAAAACATGAATTCACAAAAAAGCCTGATGAATAACCGACTAAATCAGAGAAATTAGAAAGATTTAGGTTATATTAACCCTCCAAACAGAAATGAGATGAAACATTTGGTATAAGGCTAAACAACAAATCATTTTTCCCTTTTCAGCTAAATGTGGGCACTGAAATATTGATCACATTTATTTTTTCGGAAGATTCATTAAATTTCTTGCTTATAAAAATAAAATGAACCCAATTTTATAGTTTAGTTCTACCATGAGTTTCATGGTAAACTCTAATGCAGTCACACACATTCATGCATGCACACACACAATTGTTTGTTTATATTTAGTGAGTACAAAAAGTATGTATGTACACACACGTGTCAAACTAAGTTAAACTTATTTAATATGAAGTATATTCTACTTCAAAATTTACAGTGTATATACTGCTTAGTTTGGCACAAAGCCACCGTTATGAAGCATCAAGTGAGGATAAAAAATTGTATTAGTGATGACCAGTACTACAAACTTGTTAACCATTACTGTCCTGATTGTGAAAGTAGGAATTTTATGGTATTTCTGAAATATTCAGGGATTTCACAAAATCTCTAGAAATCTCATGAAATCACTAGTTTCAAAGTCTTTCTGTAACTTTGCCACCTGATTAAGTTTCGAATCACGGCAAGAGTCGGCAAATCTTTTCAACCTGATTGTCTTTTAATTAGCAACAACTTACAACACCACCTGAGACTGGCGCTTAATTTAGTGGAGGTGTAAAGATGATGCTGTCGGTGTGCAAATACGATGGCAATGATATACAGTAGTGGACTGCTAAAGAAGTTGTGATCATATTATACTAGCAGAAGTACACGTCTAAACCTGGTTAAATATTCAAAGAGTATAGAAAAAACTAAATCCTCCAAACATGTAAAAAGTTTTTACCTTCACCTTCGAGCCCTGAAAGGAGAGAAAAGTCCCCCGTCACTTTTAACCTCTAAAAAAGTGAAAATTCCCTTCATCAATATCCTTCAAAGTATTATATATAAACAAATGAAATTAGAAGATATGTATATCTGTATATTTAACGGAAATCAAGGGACAAGTTTAGCATTATAAATACATTGTGAATAGAGCCCGCTTCTAAAACCTTCAAAATATTTGTCCAAATCTTTCTACTTTGAGTAAGTATGCAAAATTTGTCAGACCAACTGACAGACTATGTGGTACCTCCCACATATATAAAGAGAGTGATGATCATCAAAGATTTGAGAAGTACATACGAAAATCTATTGGGTAACAGTTTTCATATTTGATAGCAAACTCTCAACTACAAAATAACAATAGAACCAACTTATTGATGGCCCTAGCCTTGAAAAGAAAGAAAACATTTTTTTTCTCTAGAAGCATTTCATCTAATTTCTACAAGATATGGGCAACGAGTGGAGAACCAACCCTGATCAAGTAAGAACAAAATCAAAAGTACCTCTTAGACTCAATATTTTATTATTACATCTCCGTTCCTTTTTACTTAAAACAAGCAATTGAATAGTACATAATTTATCTTTAACGACAAGTTTTTCGATTTTTCAACCACTTTTTGGTTCGATAAATTCTTGTGTATTCGTTTTGAAACAACGCTGACATAGCTAACGTTACAGATTATACTTCATGTATGAGAATATTAAGAGATCAACAGTGACATCTTTGACCCCTACGCAACTTAGTATGGTAGTAGAGAAAATTTAAAGTGACGATTAATAATTTTTTTCATTAAGTGAGATACTAGGATACCAGGCTCTACCAGGAGAGTTCGCCTACTGGATAGCATTAAAAGTGACATTCGACGTTGGGGGCATTTAACCATGAACATTGATGACTTGACCATTTCCACAATTACATTCGAAGTGATACTTTGTCTGCTGTTGGAACACTGACTCACAAAAGGCACTGCCTCCAAAAGGTAAAAGCTAATATTCGTGCTAAATTGGTTTGCGCGTGCAGTTCAGAGTCTTAAGTTTATGAATATAAAGAGGTTTGAGTATCTGCTACAGAATGGTCTTTTCGATGTTTTAAAGATATTCCAAAAGTTTAAAGCAGTAACTAGTCAATGAATAAAAATATCCATAACTATTTTGACACTGTTTTCTAGAAGTTTAAAAGGAAACAAAAACTCAAAAGGCTGTAATGTTGAATTCATATAATTCATTTCCAGTGCCGAATATCTACATAATATGCAGAGAGAGCAAAATGATAGTATTAGAAAAAGCTAGAGGGACTGCTACACCGTATTTTGCGGTAGACACTTGAGTGTCTCTTCCGGAATAAGTTTGGACACCTACAATTAATTTGATTACGATTCTGTCTTTGAAAAAATACTTTGAAAATAACTGCCAGACAGCTAAGAGCTAAATAAACAAGTAGTTATAACTTCTGCCATTCATGTCTCTGAACGGGTAATGCATGGCATGCACACCTTCCTCTCTTCACATCTCCGCTGCACGCTTGAAATCTCTTCAATTGCGCACACAGAGAATCATGATTTCATCAAAAGGTATGATTATGTCATAATGTAGTGTCGAAGGAGAGTCTATTTCTCTCTTTTATTTCCACTCCTCTTCAATGTTGTCCAACGAACGTACCAGGTCTGATACGCAGCTTGTCAGTAGTTCGGGGTTTGTCTGCTGTACTTGAGTTAAGATCTAACCCATGATGCACTTGAAGATGCATAACGAGCAACTAGAATATAATAGCCCGAGATTCGCTCATAGATTTTGATTATAAATAAATGTAACTAAATAGTTTTTGTAACTTGGAATGCACCCTTCCCTTACCTTCATCTTCACCCTCACACACACATATACATGCACTAAGTATGGTAAGTATTTGCTTCCACTACAACCAATAACAAATGTAGTTATCAGAAACTGCCAGCCGGAACTGTCAGTAGAGTTAGATAGGTTCTTTCAAATTCAAGTGATTCTAACTTGCTATATATGCGTATGTCATTCGCACAGGCAGAACCAATGAAGCTGGAAGGGAATGAAATTTAAAAATTTATTCTTTATTATGTTTAAAAAAGAATTCCTCTTGAAAACTGCCCCGAAAGGTTTCAGGGATTGGGTAAATTTAAAATGTAATATTATTCTAATTGGTCCCCTAGTTTATGTCCAGTGGCGTTCAAACTTTTAAATTCGAAGTGATTCAACAAAAGACGAGAGAAGACACCTATCCATTGATCAACCCTTTTTCATGTTTTTTTTTGATTGAACGCCCCAACACAGTATACTGACGATTTCTTTTAAGTTACTATGAAGACCTTTGAAAAAATATTTCATCAGTAAAATGAAATAATTTTATGAATGGCATCCGTACAACGAATGTTAATCACGAATTATACAATGCTAGTAACATCGCGTAAATTTGATGTGGAAGATACCAAACGTAAGGATATTGATTGTTATTAATGATTTAAGTATCCAAATGCCATTCCAGTTGCCATTGGCAAGTGAACAAAGAACGCTGATTCTGCAAATTAACTCCTGACCAAAACAACAGTAACAAACAAATTGGCAAGTATCAACAATAATCTCCCGCAAAATAAGAATAAGACGGCTTCAGTGTGACCAGGCAATCGTACTATATATTAGATTGGTGCAAAAATAATTGCATTTTTTTACCATCAACTTTAAAACGGTATATCTCAGATTAGAATACAAGTTATTAATCGAAATAAGTATCTGCAGAATCTACAAATTTTTGCCAACAAAAGGCGAGTCCATTTATTCCATAAACATAGAATTCTGGTGTCCAGGAATCAATGAATTCTTCGAGGGCGTTTGAGCTGCTTCTAGGTCGTTGACCACCTTCTCTTAAATGTTGAATGTTTGAAAAAATGGCACTCAGTTGGATAGTGTGAGCTGGATGAGGTACATTTTCATAGCCTAGTTCGTTTAATTTTTACCGGGTCATTCACGCCGCAAACGGCCGGGCGTTGTGATGAAGGAGAATTGGACCTTCTCAATTGATCACTGTTGGATGTAAACGTTGCAGTTCTTTGTACGTTTTGTGAATTCCCTGGTAATACATATTTGTTATGATGTTTTTGCTAGGATTCAAAAAGACGTCGAGTATGATTCCAATCCTTGACCACCAAAAAGTGACCATAATCCTTCGATGCAGGTTTGGTTTGGGGAAGTGTTTTGGTACTTCACCTGTGTCTAGCCACTGCGATTATTGTACAGAATCCGTTTGTCGAGCTTTTTTGCTTTTCCAATTAGGTATTAAATGTCGAACAACCGTTGACTGATCAATTTTTAGTTCCTTTGCCACCACTTGAGTTGTTTTGAGTGGGTCTGCCTCTCTAATAGTCCTCTATTGAGGAATTGAATAGAAGGACGCCCACATCCTTAAGGCTCTCGTCTCCTCTTCAAAATCTTTGGAATCAATGTTGAGATATACGTTGATGGTCCAAAACTTATTTGGGGGAATTTTCAAAATATTCTTCAAAAACGAAAGAAGATTTTTCTAAACATAATAAGGAGTTGATATTTAGATTTTCAGCCCTTCAGCTCGGTTGGTGTTACCTGTACATGCGACACAAACATACATGCATAGCCAGGTGGACAGAGTCAATTTAAAACTGAAGAAAACTTTGTTGACTATGTGCAGTTTTTTTCTATGGTTTCTAATACTGATGTGAGATGGTCTAAAACTTTTATTAAAGGAGACAAATCACGTATTAAAAGAAAAAATATTAGTATGTGACGACTCTTGAAAGGACTGTTCAAGTAGAAGTAGCGTGTAACAGGCAAGTTGGGTAGCATTGAGAGAATGGTTCGCTCACTTGCTCACCAATTAACTCTCTCCTCTGTCAACCATCGTGACATACCAGAAACTAGACATTTTTTGTCGAGATGTACGGGACAAAACGCAGTGAATCCACAACTCACCCGAGGGCTGTATTGCCTAGTGGATGCTAGTACCCTCTTTGGGGAATTCTCATTTTAGGACCTCTCAGAGGAATTTTATCAAGGCGTACAAAGTATCTTTCAAACCCAACCCCTGTTTTATATAATTTAATTTTCTCTGAACACACGAAAATCCTGGACCCCGTTTAGACCACCGGGCACGGATAGAATGTACTCCAAGCACTTCCACTCATTAAAGCCTTTGTGTCATACGTATATATACTTGTAGCTTTGTGCCTAAAGTTGCGTTTAGAAAATTATTATACTTTTATAAAAATCTGTGTGTGTGTGTATGTGTGTGCGTGTGTGTGTGTGCGTGTGTCAGTGATTATATACTGAGTCACCATAGCCCCCCAAATAGCCTATCCGACAAACCAGCCAAGTGGGCTACAGATAGTTCTCTCTTTGAGTGTCCGTGTGGCAATGAGTGTGAGTCCGTGGTTGCTCTTCATTACAATTTTGGGCAACAAATTTGACAATTTGCATGATTACACCACTAAGGAACCATCTAAGAACGATATCTTTGGGTTTTTTCAAAAATTATTATTATTCTTTTTATCTCTATCGTCATAATGGACCAAAAATGCCAAAATTTTGTGCTGGTATTTTTTCATATTATTTCATATAGATGTATATTCTTTTATATAAAAGGTCTAATTTCTAAAGGTAATCTTCGATGATTTTTCAGATAATTAGTTGGCACACGTATGGGCAACATTAGTTCATTTTTACAAGTACACACCCACC
The DNA here is from genome assembly GCA_963457665.1 of Thysanoteuthis rhombus. Classification (NCBI taxonomy): domain Eukaryota; kingdom Metazoa; phylum Mollusca; class Cephalopoda; order Oegopsida; family Thysanoteuthidae; genus Thysanoteuthis; species Thysanoteuthis major. The sequence goes on from OY735200.1 coordinate 82,875,804, forward strand.
CACACACATATATGTATTGATATAAATCATGTGAAAAAAGTGCATTATAGAAGATCTGCATTGATGTGTTAATGCAAGTTGGCTTTTATATATATATATATATATATATATATATATATATATATATATATATATATATATATATATATATACGCTCATCTTCTATGTTTCCTAATGTACGCAAATGGATATTGTTGAAATTTGTGGATCGCTGTCCACATATCGATGAAAACTTGTGGATTCTTATCAATTTTTAATGCTCTATAAGAATAAGATATCATTTTATATACAGTGCCGCTCAGGATTATTGGCATCCTTGAATTTTTTCTTTGTATAACCTGTATAATATCTTCAGAAATAAATGGAAAATATGCCAAATTTCTATCATCGGAATATTTTTATAGAATGTCCAAAGTAATTCAACAAAAAACATTTTGTTTTTAACTCATATGCAATACTTTGTGTCCAGGTCATGTCTTTTAAAAGCCGTCCACCGAAACTGTCAACTTAGGTTTCTCCGGATTTCAAGTGAGTCTGCTGGCTATGCATGCATGTATGCATGTATGTATATATGTATATATGTAAGTATGTATGCATGAGTCACGCGTACAGGCCAAACTAATAGAGCTAGGGAATGGAAAATCTAAACATTCTCACTTTATGTTTAGAAATAAAAGTTTTTTTTGTTTTTCGAAAATCCTCCCCTCATGTTTATAGGGGGATGGTTCAATTTACAATGTAAATATATGCTAAATAAATCCTTAGTTTGTGCCCGGCTGTATTTGCCCTTGGTTTTTGCAAATTTTGATGTTTTTAGTGACCATTGCTCAACATAAGGTGAAAACTTATCCATTGTCTCAGCCATTTCTTAATTTCTGATTGATCACTCTCAACAGGGCATGCTACCAGAAAATGCTGATCACGTGACAGTTTCTATTGAGTAACTGACTTGAGCTATTCTATTTCTTCTTTGAAATTGTCAGTGGGATCGAATTCACTTCAGCTTTCCTTAGGACTAGCTTGCAAACCTACCATTATACTACATGAAGCAGTATTTCAGAGAATTTTATTGAAAAGTGTCACAGAGCGTATACGTCAGTGTGCATTTGAGTGTGTGTGTGCATGTGTGTGTGTAAGTATGGTTATTTGCTTGGGTCAGCTTAGTAATAATATTGGAGCAGATACGGCCGATTCGTGTCGGATACATCAGTTCTCGTACGATGATCGAAGTTAAACAACCTCGAGGCCAGTCAGTACATAGATATGTGACCATTGGAGGAACATCAGGTGCCGTAACCAGTTGAGGTGACATCTCCTGCAGCAATACTGATCTAACGTATTGAACCCTTCTTTTCTTTGGGAGCCTTCGGCATGATCAAAAGAGGGATAAGTGAGACTAAGGCATAACCATCACTCCATACTAAGCGTCCAGGCAGAGAAGCTCATGGAACTGCTAAGGCCGTATGCTAAGACGAAAAAAAAAAATAGTGAAACGCGGTTAGGGTCGAACACAACACTCTTCAGTCAACTGGTCCGCGAGACAGATTGCTAACCATTACGCCACGGCAAGCGCCTGGCTTGCAGGAGGGCGGTTTGTTGGACGTCTCTTCATATCGGGATAAATTTGCGATTGGAAGTGTCAGGGACCTATTCTATCGCCTGCCCCGAAAATGAACCGTTCTCCCATGTCCTGCTCTGCCTTCATTCAAATTTTATGATTTCCGTTGGATTATTTGCATTTTAAAGACAGACAGAGAGAGAGAGAGAGAGAGAGAGAGAGAGAGAGAGAGAGAGAGAGAGAGAGAGAGAGAGTGTTACTCTTCTAACAATGCCCAGGTCATTTAATATTCTACGATCATCAAGTAAGCAGCATCGGTTTATTAAAATAAAATGCAATATGTATACATTCATTTGTCCTCTATTACGCTAGAGAACGCAAAGCATCTATATTATCATATATCAAGGGGGTTACCATATGATGACGTTGCAAGTTGAACTCTATGTTCTGATGACGTAGCAAAAATGCCGAATTTGATAAATAATATGAATATCAAAAGTAATCATTTTTGAAAAAAAAAAAAAACTATAGAAATTTTAAAAATCCATTAATGGTCTACCGAACGCTTTTCTCCGAACCCACTGCAAATCTCTATGATCTACGTATATAACACATGATGTGTTTCCATATATTTCTTACATGACGTCATTTTTGAGAGCACGGGGAAACAAGTGTATCTAAGAAATTTGGAACTTACCATCATTATTTCTGCTTCTAGTTAGTGTGAACAAATAATATAGTGCGGAGAAAACCGGATATGAAAAAATGTAACTATATGACTAAATTTGAACTTTGCTTGCTGATGGGTGTCCGTGAACAAATCTTTAAGGCATCGCCTACGTTACACTGACAACCAATGATACGGGAAGTGAGTTCAAATCTCGTTAGAGGCTACTTTTTTCTTCTCTAATCAATGCTGCTTACTTGACAGTTGTAGACCGTAGAATAACCTGAGCGTTGTTATAAAAAAAAAACAACAAAAATAAGATGAAAGGAAAACTAGTCAAAAATGAATAATGAAAATACATCTAAGATAAAGCCTGATAAAACTAAAAAGTTTGCCAAGAATGGCAATATTTTACTTGTAGTTTCATTTTTTAAATTTAAAATGAGGCGTCGTACGGACCCCCCAGTACTTTGTTTATAAAGGGTAAACAGAATTTTTTTCTTCGGGGAATCATCTTTGAAATCGGGGTCTTTTTTGTTTAAAATTTTTTTAATGCAAAATTATTACAATTATATTTTTTCCAAGCAAATAACTTTTCACCGTGAATTTTCAAGAATACCTCCAGTTCTTCAGAGCTTACTCAAACAATGTTTATATCGGATCTTTTACAATCTTCCTTCTCACTTGAGACACAAATATTTTCATGATAAATATACCTTTTAATACAAGATTTGTAGTTTACATTCGGGAGCGCTGGTTGCCAAAAATTTGAACAGTTGTTATAACGATCAGAGAAATGAACTGGAAGAATTGTCACAAGATGTTGCGAAAGTCGGCAGTTTTCAGAGTTATGTAAAGATATGTTTATAGATCACATGATTCAATTATTGCTATCCGAGGTTCGATGGATATCACGTGGAAGAGCTCTTCAAAGAGTTCTGTCCCCGAAGAATGAACAGTCCATATTTTTTACCGAGCAAGATTACGTGAAAGCAGTGCATTTCATTGATGATTTCTGGATGTCCAAATCTTGTTTCTTGAATAGGCCAAGTTTGTCATTTCAAGGTAAAGGAGGTGATATCTTCGTTGTTCTTGGGAAAACAGGAGCCATGAAAATGAAGATCTCTGTGTGGCATATTAACATTCAGAGAAGCAGTTTCCCACTTTTGGAAATCTTTCTCAATTAATTGCGTGGGAATCCTGGGGGGCATCGTTTCCGACTATTGGCAGTTGCTGTCAAGAAATATTTGATGACATTTTCCTCAGAAACATCTAAAGGACTTAGAAAATCAGACTTGGATAGTTAATCCCTCTATCATAGTCCACATCAAGCGAGCAGATTTAGGGGGAATGTCAGAAGTGTTGAAGGAACTTCATTATGACTACACTCAAAAATCATCTTTTGAGATGCGATCCTGCAAGGGGAACTGCAGGGTTGGGTTACTTGCTCTCCTTGAATAAAATAATCAATGGAAAAATAAATAGCAAAAACAGAATTTACTTCAATATGTTGATTCGGTAATGCAAGTTGCTTTCGAAATGGGAATTGAACCTGAGTTCGAGAATCTTGTTAAACGAATAAAGGAACATTCCTATTCATAGATAAAAACTTTACTTCATGCAAACTAGGAAAATTCTCGTAATTTTTCTGTTCCTAGTAATTTTTTTCATTTGCAATAGAGCAAGATATTACAATAAATTAGTAAGATATTCCTGCCATAGTATTTTCTTTGTTTTTATTTTGATCTTTGTATGGCGCTGTGACTTCAATTTCTGATACCTTTGTATCTATGTGTCAGCTAGAGGTAATAATTTGGCTGACCTATCGTTGATATAAGTTTAGGGGTAGAATAGCGCTATAGTAATGGAGCCAGTGCAGAATCACTAAATCGGAATTGATAGTTTGCAAGTATTTGGCGCAGGGCACTTGTAATTGCAGGGCTCGTAGCATATGCTACTTTTGCAATATTGTTAGTTTAATATTAGGACCGCTAAAAGAAATGACATTTTCCGAGAAATGAGATAGTGTATTACATCATGGCCCTGGTGTACAGAATGGTCTCACAGAACAGACTTTAGTGTCGCAGTTTATCATTTTGCCTCGAACCCGAAGAAGGTTGTTAAAGTAACACATTTCAGCTATTTGGCTCGATGCATATTGGTCAAAATAGTAAGAAATTATATCACCTCACATATATTGATTTGTTTGAGGTGTAAATGGATTGCACGTGGAAAAATGTTTTCTCTCACGGCCAAGGTAGCCATTCAAGGAGATCTGAGGAGAGCATGTCAGGTCTAGTACGAGAAAAAAGAATATTTAATTAAACGCTAACACACACACACACACACACACACACACACACACACACATATATATATATATATATATATATATATATATATATGCATTGTCGGATTAAGTATAATCCATACAAATATATATATATACGACAAAGAAAAGAGTAATGTTCGTATTAATCCTTCGTGATAAAATGAGATCGACAAGGATCTGAGAGAAGTCTAGGGTGAGGGATGTCGTATTAGTAATTAGGCAACAAAAATAGACATGGACAGGGCACATAGCGAGAACAAGATGGAGCAAAGGGCTAATCAATTGCTACCTAAAAGTTTGCCGGTAAGACATGACAGAAATTATCACAATCACGCTCGTTATGGAAGGAGATGGGAAAGGCCTTTGTCCAGCTGATATATATATATATATATATATATATATATATATATATATATATATATATATATATATATATATATATATATATATATCACACCCATAAAAAAATAAGGGAAGCTGGATTTTAAGTACTGGATATCCCAGCAAGGGCCAGCATTAATATTTTTCTGAAGGAGTATGCTAATATCAGTGTATGATGTACTGGTGACAACGAGGTTCAAATTGCTTTAGAGGAATGAAATAATTAAAGATAAAAGATAAATTAATTTCGATAAACATGTTTCTGATCAAATGTAGAATACAGACTGCAAAATTGATTCAGGTCAAGAGTGCAGTATTTCAGATCACAACAAAATCTGAATTTATTTTGATTTAATGAAAGCAAGGATGAAATGTAGACTTGAGACCACTTTAACTACATAAAAGAATATTGTGAAGAAATAGTCTCACCAAATTCGAAAAGAAAAAAAAAATTCAACAAGTTGAATTATGATTACGGTATTACCTGAAAAAATGCATTTTTGACTTGAATCAATTTTCAGTCCAGATTCTACATTTGATCTGATGCTTGTAGGTACCCTGAATACTGGTATATAAGACGGACATTTGATCTATTGAAACAAAAGATGCAAGTATGCATGATGCAAGATGCACTGGTATCATGATTAGGAGGACATCTACTGAAGCTCAATATGGACAGTTATGAGACTTGGATGAGTTGCAGTGAACTATAGTCCTCAAAATGCCTTTGAAAATCATGTCTGATATTCTGGTGTATGTAGAAATCACCATTTGATGAGCGAATCAGAAGTATGGTCAATTTGGTTTAAATTTCGATGCTTATTCCCATTTTCCTGATAAGAGCATTACTGTACTCATCAAAATGGAACATCATGGTCAATCAAGTATTTGCAATACTGTCCTCCGTGTTCAAGTAGATGAATTCATTTCCGAGAAAGAACGAGCCCGGCTGCTGCAGGGGCCAAAACCTCCTTCTACTTCTGATCAGACTGAAGATAATTACTGAAATTTTGTATTGTATGTATAATAAATAAAAACAAATATATTCAAGTATAAATGTATTTAATAAAATTAGAATGAAATTTCATATTTGGAACATAAATTTTCGTTCGGGAGGACTTGTTGGTTTGGCTCAATTGGTGAGAGATCTGGCTACCAATTACTTGGTTGTGACTTTGAATTACAGAAGGAAATTTCAATTTAATTCATCTGTTTGGTTTAATATAACTGGGAAGACAAACCCTCACGTATTTGTGACTTTAATTTTCGCCGATATGTAAAACTTGTCTGTTTGACTTACTCGGTAAGAGGGCAACCTATAGAATACTTGGTCGTGATTTCAAATCACAATAGGGAAATATCAATTCTATTCATCGGTTTGGTTAAACGTGACAAGGCAGACAATCAGTGAAGAATTTACTCACCTAAACTAGGCGAGTCTTGTTCTAATTGTAGTAGAAACAGAAAGTCAACTTCAACTTGGACTGAACCCTTCTTTGCTAAATGCCTCGTTAATCTTGTAAAATCAACAAATTCTACGGACTATAAATAACTAAGTCTTTACTTAAATGAGACACAATACTCTTTCTCTCAAATTTAGCCACTTAATATTTTTGGTTATGGCGACATATGGTCACAGAGTTTATCAAATCAGCGCGCTTATTGTCCCACGTTTTTGCTTGCTTGAATGTGAATTGGTTCGAAATGGCAAGAAGCCGGAGCGTGTTTATTGGAAGGATCGGAGCGAGAAACACTAGCTAGCGAACTGTTTGTATTCAAGTCAGGAGAGGAAATTAAAGAAGGGACTGTGTATTAATAGAGTGGGACCAGTTCCAAATGAGAACATTTAGCGAGTTAATAGGTTGATAAAGTGGTAAGTTATGTCAGTATCAAAAAATAGGGTTTGTTGGTAGAACAAAAAAAAACAAACTGAAAGACAACATTTTTTGAGTTGTTGATTCATGAGATAAATGAGAGAAGACTACAAATAGAGAAAGAAGAAAAGAAAGAAATATGTACTGAAGGAGGCTATGAAAGAAGAGAGAAAAGGGAATAAAGCCGTCAAAGGAAGGAAAAATCGAAAGAAGGCCACGAAGAGAGAACGAAAAAAAAAAGAAAAAAGTGAATAAAAGTTGTAAAGAAAGAGAGAAAAAACGAAAGAAAAACTATGAAGAAAAAGAAAAGAATGAATAGAAGCTACAAATGAAAATAAAAACGAAAGACTATAAAGAAAGAAAATGAATGAAAGTTAAAAAGGAAGGAAGAAAAAAACAGAAAAAAAGCAATGAACAAAGAAGAAAAAAATGTGGTATGAAAAGATAAAAAGTATAAATGAAGATCAATAACGCACACACACACACACACACACACACACACACACACATCCATCTATCTATCTATCTATCTATCTATCTATCTATCTATTATCTGTCTATCTATCTATAGTCTCGAAAGTTTTATAGATTTAAACGAATGATATCAATAAACTTTTAGAAACTTTTTGGGGTCATTTATTTCCTAATATCTCTCGATGCAATTTATATAATTTTCTTCAGTTTTTTTCCCAATGTTTCACACATATTCTGTTATTTTGGTACTACGTGCAAATTTCCTTTTGTTGTGATTTCGGGGATTTTTAAACAAACAGTTGTATTAGTATGGCACTCCAGTAGTGTTGATCAAACACCACTTATATATATATATATATATATATATATATATATATATATATATATATATATATATATATATATATATATATATATATATATATATATATATATATACATATATATATATATATATATATTTCAAACTTTGGTAAGAAATAGCAAAATATATATTGATATAACCTTATTTTCTCTTACAATCATAATTCACAACAACATCATTTTCATCAAACTGAAAATAGACAAATAAGTAATGTTCACACACACATACGTGCACACACACGCGCACACATAAGTGCACGTGCGCTCAAACAAAAAAAAATCAATGTAACTCTGTGTGTGCATATGTGTGTGTGTGTGCGTGTGTGTGAGCAAGAATACTGTGAAAAAAAGTTTCTAGAAAAAGTGATTTCCGCCAACAAATGATTGTGTGAATAATTATTTTTAGTCGATCCGGGAATCCTATAATTGAAGTAGACTCAACTTTAAGCGGGAGATTATTTTTGTTGTTTGTTTTTTCTTTCTTACTGATTTCTTGCTAGCTTGACAGACAAATCAGTTCGTCGGTGATTCAGTTGTTGACTCAAAATAGGAAACTTTCAAAGTTTTTTTCAACCGGAAAGATAATCTAGGAACCTTTATAAGCATTGCTCAAATGGTATCACTAGAGGCTAAAGAAATTCAAGATTTGACGATATTAATACTTTCCGCTACCTTGTAATGTTATCAAAAACAAGGTCCTCTTACAAAACGACACGCGGGAAAAGGTTCGAGATCCACTAATCCAAAAAATCCCCCAAATAATTGTAAATCTAATAAGCAGTTCACTATATACCAGGAAATCATTTTTTTCCTTCCATCATATAACTTTCTTTACGTAATTTTCTCCCTTGGCTTAGCTTTCATTACCTAAATCCTGTCTTAAAGCTTTCGTTCTGTTTTACGCTGATTTGATTTATGCTGACTGATAGTCATGGTCTTGTAGGCATCAACTCTCGTTAATCCAGTAACTCCTTTAATCCGGCAAAGAACGAAGATGAAAAACATGATTTCTATGGTTATAGGGAACCGCTGCCGCGATTCACTACTTTGGTGACAACCACTGGTTATTAATGAACTTGAATGTACTTGAAATGAAATTTTTTGACAGTACTTGATTGTGTCATCAAGTCAACTTCAGTTTAGTTGGGGTGGAATTAAACTAATAAGAAAATTGGTAGTTAAATTTTGACCGATTGAGCTGGCTTCCGGACGCATTTTAGATAAAAATTTGCATTTAGAAGATTTGAAAGTAGGTTGCAACATTATCTTCGATCAGGACAACTTTGTTCCAACATTCTGACATGTGTTCGTCGTGTTGTCTTTCCCGAAAATAATTTCTAACCGATATTTCTTTTATAAGTTTTACACGCTTACACAAAATTTGCCTGAAACTAGCCTACATGGTGAAAATGGCGTGAAAGCCGATATATACGTCAAAACAACTGATATAGAATTGAAGGAAATATAAAGTTCTTTAGAATTACATGGCAGATCTAATTTATGAAGAGCACCTTCATGAACTGAATCGCTAGATGAGTGAGATGAGACCTGATAGAAGTAAATAAAAAGATGAACGGAAAGTATGACAGGAGGGTCGGTAGCTCCACCAAGAAGTGGGAAGGAAATACACAAAGAATAGGAAACAGGGGGAACAACCCGAAATTATACCAACAAAGAACCTGACTGGATATACAAAAATATAGTTTCTATGTCCACTTCGTGAAGATATGGAAGTCTACCTAATGAAATACCGCACTCCAAAAATCGGCATTCTGTCAAGAACAGACTTGATAAATATTGGGATAAACAGGAGATTCTATACCAATACTAATCTACTGTAAACTTTGGAAGTCACGTGAAAATCTAAAATGATTACTAGAGTCGGGAGAAGAGGATATGACATATCAAAGATACTCTTATTTTCACTGTATCCTTGGAGTGGATAAAGGTTTTCTGAATGTTTTTTGCAAAACTATAGAGCATCACAATGAGTAAAAATAATTTTCAGTTGTATTAGAATTTAACTAAGTTATAATGAAAAAATCTTGTTTTCATTCAGTGCAAGCGATGAAGGTTTATGTTCTCCCTTTCAGTGAGAATTTGTCCCTAGTTGTAAGTTTCAGCCGTGGACCAATTGAGTATCTAGAAATAAAAAAAAGCAACTTTATTTCCTGATCGTCAAATTAATGAAACTTGGTATTCAGTGGTTTTAATGTCACTATAACAATTTTCCACTTCCACTAACACACCTGGAAAAGTAACTTCTCTCTAGATTACTGAATTGTCATCTGATTCAACCTCTATTCAAATTCATTGCAACCTGACATCAAAAATATAGCAAACGCTGCCTTTGAGCAATTATTGATCTTGTCTATTTGGGAGTTTCGAATTCTGGTTATAAAATTTTGCCAGTCTTATAGGAAGGAGAGTTACTAAGACAACTGAAAATAAAGAAGTAACAGCGACGAAAAAAATGATAAACGTTTTGGGAATAGCGTATTTATTGTATATATATCGTGTATGATTCTGGAATTTTGTATCAGACTCTAAAGCATAAATTAGGTGTTCGATTGTACAAAAATACATTAGTTTTGTTTATTTGTCTCAAAAGAATTGCAGCAATGTACTGTGGTCCCAATCTGACACAATTTTCTCATAAACAGCCAACAATCATCTGTACGTCTTGTTAAGTGGCCCAAAATATCCAAGTTCGAAATTTAAAATCGTTTTGATATTATTATAAATGCGCTGTGCTGACAGAAAACTGAGATTTCTATATTTTCCATGTAGAAAGATACCGTCTTGAAATAAAGGAAACCATAAAGGAAATATTACATATCATGTCAAGAGGAGGCCAAAGAATGAATCGGTCGAAACGTTGAGTCATCATCAAAGATCGAGAAAAGGAGATTGGGTTGTCCGTTCAAAAGTTGGAATGATCCAAGATTCAATGAAAAATTGTGACACCGCTTTATTAGTATCTTCTTCTTCCTCATTTGTTAAGATATTTTAAATTTATTTATTTCTTTTTTTAAATTTCTTGCTTTTGACAATCATTACGGGCTGATTCTCCTGGGACAAGGCAAATTTGCTTCATCCTTCTTTCTTTCTTGTCCTTTCCAGTTTACCACGTGATTTCTTTTTCATTTTTGTTAAATTTAGAAATTAAAAATTATTACGAAGAAATGTTGCGCCTTTTAAATTTCTCATTGGAGATGAAATTTTATTATTTTATTATCTATCCCATTAATGATGTATAAGCTTTTGAAGAGTATTCATTAATGGCAGAATTGTCCTGCCTCAGAGGAAAACAAAAAGCCCCCCGTCATTCCTTCTATCATATCTGGTGAGGCACCGTTAACGTGTACTGAAAAAACCCAAACAAACAAACAAACAAAACTAAACAAAACAACAAAAACAAAAACAGACGGTCTTTGCAGCCATTACCACAATGGCGTCCCTTGGGATATGGCTGGCAACCTTCGAAAACACTGATAAACAAATACTAGCAGGATTTTTATGGTTATTCGTGACTTGGGTGGCTAGTTTCTATGTGGTTAATACTTTTGTCACTAAAGAAGATCTGAAAATATAGTATTTTATCAAAAAATACTGCGAGCAAAATCTTTAAAAATACCTTGCAAATAACTTCTCTCTTACTTGGGACTTTTTGAGATTCAGAATAACGAAAATACTTTGTTTCAGAACCTTGGTCAATGGATGAAATATATGAACTTCATCTTGTGTCAGTGACAATAGAGATATAGACATTCCAATATATCACCATCATCAGTCTTTTAGCGTCCGTCATAGTACATAGACCTGCCCCATAATTCGTCAAACCTCTCGTGGCTAATGCAGAGCCAGTACGTTCTGAACTTGCAAAGCTCGTCGCACCATCTTTTCTACCAGAGACAATTTTCATATGATTTCTGGAGATTCACGACATCCAGTGGTTGTCAGCCATTCTTGCAGCATGACCAGCCCATTGCCATTTGAGTTTCTGTGATATCATTGATCCTTGTCTTTTCTCTTTTATACTGAGTTGTCGTAATATCTCCATGTGAGGTTGAACATGATTCTCTACAATACACGTTGCATGGTTGGCAGTTTGAGGACCAATCTTTTGGTAAGGTTTAACATAGCTTTATGGCATGCGATTTGATTTACATATTGTTTCACTTTGGAACATTCAAATTACTTATGAGCAATACTTTTCAGATAAACGTATCTCTATATAGATAATACTGTTATATATATATATATGTGTGTGTGTGTGTGTGTGTGTTAACCAAATAACTATTATATATCTGTATAACACATACACACACACACACACACACATATAAAGCAAATAACTACCTTATATCTGTATAACACATACATTCTTTAATGTTCGTATGTATGTACATGTTCATGAGTATTTGAATGAGCACTAATCGTGTATCTTTCAGAATGTGAATTGGTCTAGTCAAAAGCTATCTAACTAGTTTGGTAACTCTTCCAAATAGCAATGTTAGTTAGCCGTTCGAACCCCTTTGATCAATTCCAAACAATATTTTGACAGGATTGGAAAAATAGTTGGTTTAATCCAATGAAGAATTTAATTCTATTTTTAAAAAAATGTTCCCCAGAAATATAGCATTCGGAACCACAAAACATTACTAAATTCATACCTTGTTGCTTTTTGCGTGGACTTCCCGTTTTTAATCCTGTAAACCATACATTTCAGTTGGCGAGTATTATTACACACACACACACCCTCTCTCTCTCTCTCTCACACACACACATATATATATATAGAAGATACTGAAGGACATTTGCATTTAAAAGGAAAATTTATGTAAATAACATAGCATCATCTTGAAGGAAAGGATTGGCAAATGAAGACAACTCCTGAAGCCAATCGGAGAAGCATCCAATTGAAGGCGCACCCGAACTTAGAAAAAAGATTAAAGTAAGATAATGATGAAAACTGATAGATTATCTTGAAAAAATCCCTATGTGAAAATGAAAATGCCTGAAGACAGCCGGAAAACAACTCACTAAAACGTTGAGGATAGTAGACAAGAACTACACAAGACAATCCTAGGAAAACAAGCCTGAAAGTCAGATCCTAGATACATTATTTTTTTTTGTGTGTAAAGATCTAGCAAGGGTAGCACTGTCAACTTCATTCTTAATTTTACATCTAGCATAATGTCAAAAAATATCTTAAAGCACCCAGAAACATCTATACCTTTACCTCGAGAAAGTCAAACATGAAAACAAGGATATTGGAAAAATAGAGTTAGGAAATCAAAAACTTCGGCATGCAAATTAAAGACTGTGACAAATAAATTGAAAACTTGGGCGATTAAATTGAAAGAAACAGCGAGCATATTAAGAGAAATAGAGCGAGCAAATTGAAAAATTGCAGTGAGCAAATTGAAAAATAAGACAAGCAAATTAAAATCAAGAAAACTGAATCGATGAACAGGAATAATCAGATAATTACATCTACAGCCTATATAATTGGAAATGTTATTTTTTGAGTTAAATGAGCAGAAACTTGCTTCTTAATAACTCATGGGTCTTTTTTAATCACTCGATATCAAAAACTAATGCTTATAATTTCAAAGTACGACGCCACCAAAAAAGACTTCTACTAAATTTCTTTGCAAAAAATAACCAAAATTCAGAGACTTCATCGTTTGTCCCGACCTCTAAAGTGACAACCCTTTCCCTCGTTGTATACTTTGAATTGCTTGTCTTATTTTTGAATTTACTCTCAGAAGTCTTTAATTTGCTTACCATCGTTTTGGATATTCTTATACTTGAAAAAAAACCTTTCTCGGGGAAAGGTATAGATTCACCAGATATATATCTAATATCTAGGAAATTACTCGTCATTATCTATCAGCCTTTATTTCATTAAGATATTACCCAATTTTTGAAAAATATTACTTATTTATACATAAAATAAAAATATCATATATTTATTCAAAAATCATCTAAATCTGATATCTAGACGGGACCAAGAACATCTAAATTTAGATGAAAAGTATCTTAATAAGCAACACTGAGTAAGGGGCGCTACTATCACTTTGGTATATCAGCCCTCTAATCAATGAGGACAAACGGTTCCAGCGATGTTAGTGCATCTAAAGATGGATAAACCTTTTTCTTCGACGAATTTAGAATGGTATTTATTCGGTATTTATTTAAGTAACCGGCCAAATTGGTTGGGTGTGATTTATTTTTAGTAAATAACAATTTCGTTGATAGCAAACGACAAAAACGTCCCCTTTGTTCCACAGTAGTACATATAATCGGTGAGTTGGACGTTGTTCAAATAGAATGATTTCCACTTCCTGGTTCGTAAGTCTTGCTAATAATTTCTTTCAATCTGCACAAAGATTGTATGTGGCGATGCTGAAGCGTCGTTCTATGATTGGAGCACAGAATTATGTGATAATCTCTCTCATCCCTTCCTCTCTCACCCTACTCTCTCTCATCACTCCCCCCACTCTCTTTGTTTCTCTCTCTTTACACACATACACACTGATCGATAGAGAGGTAGATTTAGCAAACACTGATGAGCCAAAATATTATGACTACCTGACAATTGTGCCAGCAAAACAGCCTGTAACCGATCAGGCATGAACTCTATCAGTCTTTTAAAGATGCCAAGGTGTGGAGAGATTGTCTTTTAACTGCTACGTTACGTTGTGGGAGTTCAGCCCAACGAACTCGTTGGTCCGACACATTCCATAAGTACCTAATGGGATAAATATCTAAGACTTCTCCATTTTCCTGAAACCATTACCGTAGTGCTAGGCACATTGTCCTGTAGGAAGGTGCCTGTGCATTGTAGAAGACTGCTGTCGTGAAAGGGTGTACCTGTTCTTTAATGAGTTTGAAGTAAATGGCACGTGATTAATGTCTCACTCCAATAAGCAGAAAGACAGGGGTAAAGCCATGCGTAGATACAAATGGACTCAGCAACAACATAGAGAAACAACTGTAGGAAACATGGAATTGAGAAATGAGCAGCAAATAACTAAATTCTTTATTTTGAATATTCATCTTCCTTTGTCTTCATCTGTTTTCGTCTCCTTCCAGTATTTTATTTATTTATTCATTTATTTACTCCTCATCTTATTTTATTTCCTTAATTTCTGTCCCCTTCCCTTCTTCCGGTACCTCCACCACCCGTACACATCCTCCCTACAAAAAAGAAAATTGCTTGGGATCCTTTTCCTTTTAAATATTGTTTTCCAATCTTTTGCCCATTTCTCTATCGTGAAACTGCTTTTTACCACCGGGAAATCTACCGGAAGTGGAGTAATAACGATATGAACATCTGTTTAGAGAGTCAAGATTAAAGTGACTTTCTCTGTTTTTCTTTGGTTATGTGCGGTGACACTAAGGCAGAGCGCACGTCGGTAGCTGCGAAGTGAACGAGGATCGGAGATGGAGATAGAAAATAGACCTGAGAGAGAGAGAGAGAGAGAGGGAGGTAAGGGAAGATTGTGAGTGTAGAAGGCGACTGGGCATGCGTAGATGGTGCCGACGGCGATTTCCGGCAAAAAGAAGCCCGCCATGTCTAATCAGGGCTAGTGAAGATCGCAGGTCTCCATTTTAAATATTCATGCGGTTTTCTTCTCTTTTCGCTTCATGCAAAGGAAAAAAGGCAACGTGAAAAATGGAAAAGACGGAGAAGAAAGTGGAAAGTGAAAAAAAAAAAATGAAAAAGAAAGAGAAGAAGAAGAAAAAATTTAGAAAACAAATATCAGGGAAAAATAGGAAGATTAAACAGTGAAACATAATTAACGAAACAAACAAAGAATTAAAGAAAATTTTGCTGTTTTGGTTCAACATTTTTTGTTTTTTTATTCGTTATTGTTGTTTGTTGCTTGATTTGTGAGTGTGTGTGAGTGTTTGACTCAGTATGTGTGTATGAGTGCGTTTGTGTGTGCTTTTGTTGGTGTAAAAGCGGCAAGTATGTATTTGTGCCATAAAATTATGTTCTATTGCTTACGCCAATATGCGCGTGTTTTCATTCTATTTGTATATACCTGTATATATGTATGTGTGATGATATTCAGGTGATTTGGTGTACGCTAGACTATGTGTATCTCCGCTCGATTTGTGAGTGCACATGTGTGTACGTAAAGGCTCTTTACAAGTATGAGTGTGCGTGATTATATGTATGTGCTTCCGCTTACACCAGTATGCATGTAATTTTGCTTGATTTGTAGGTTTGCATGTGTGTACGTGAAAGCACATTATAAGTATGAATGTGTGTTATGATATTCATGTGCTGCGTAAGTCAGTGTGGATGATGATTTTTATGTTTGTATGTATGTATGTATGTATGTGTGCGCATACATATGAAGGCAAGAATATATGTATGTGATTATATCTATGTGCGTTTGTGTACAGTATGTCTAAGTGTATTTCTGCGTGTGTGGGTGCATATAAAAGGTATTTTTTGATTCATCGTCTTTTGCCATGGACGGGCGTGCATTAACACGCATTTTTGCATCTAAACATTCACACTGAGAGTGAAAAACAGTCATGAGAAAATAAGAAAAGCCCTTGAATATATATCATCAGGGCCGTGCAGAACTGGTAATAGGCTAAAACCAGATGGAAAATTTTGACCCTATACAGAACAACTTAGTATTTTTGTAATCAGTGCTAAAAACATATGATTTATGCATGTGCATATACATTTACTTGTAGTGTATATGGGTTACTTACAAGTAACAGAATAAAATAAGTAAAGCATTTATAAACCCTGGTGTAAACCTATTTGTAAAATCAGCATTCCTCTCCCGTGATTTGAATTCACGATCAACTGATAACCAGCTGATTGAGTTTAATCAATAAGATCCTGGTATTAACTAAAAAGTATCACACAGATACCCAAGGGCTTGTTTATTAAAATGAACTTTTACAAAATATATGGATACATATTTTATGATTTTTTAAAATTCATTATTTTCTAGCTGAGGTACCCGGTATTGCCCGTGAAAAAATAACCCCTAAATCTAACAACACTTGGAAGCAAATGATATTTTACAGAGATATCATAAAAAAAACTCCGGGAAGGCATGCATATCCCTTCTTGAAACTATAAAGATTACTTTTCTTGGGAAACTGAGAATTCATTTGATCAAATGTCAAAGCGAACTATCGGAATCAAATTATACCCATGTTTTATTATAGGGTTTGTTTTGATTAAGGTTTGATGTAGGATTAATATTTTTGCTTTAAGAAAAAGAAATCTTCTGTTGTCAGTTTAGGGTTGGATTTCTTGAACAATTCTGTCAAACTGGTATAAACGCCGAGAAAAAGAGACAGTCACGTCCATGGTTACCGATGTAAAATGGAAGGTAAAAAGTAAAAAGATCAGTGTCATAGCAGCATAGTAAATATAACCCCCTTTTATAGAATCTTTAAGTACTTCCTTTCTCAAAACTAACAGATTTCCGGTAGATTTGAAGGTCTAATAATTTGAGAGCACATGAAAAGGAAAAAGTAAAATCCGTCGGGTTTTGAACTCGGTCTCCAATTGTAATTACCGCCTCGCTAAACATTGTTGCTCTCATTGATTTCTGTAGTGATAAGATTAATTGTTTCATGTGAGCGCGTAAAAATCGATGGATCGATTTATTTAAGATTCGACCTGAAAACGTGTGTTGTAGGTAAATTGTATCCTGCTAATTTCGGATACACCTTTGTTTTTCCTCTGTGATCATTCACTGGTTGAACCAGCGCATATTCTGAGGCAGACCCGCGCAGACCAGTAGGCAACATCGGGCAAACTGGCATAAGCAGTGAGAGAAAAAGAAATTCACATCTTTGGTCTCCTATGGCGAAATTAAGGCTGAAATTTACCATCATAGTTATATAGTAAATAGAACCCTCTCTTTAAAAACCTTTAAATATTTCCTTTCTCAAACCTGATAAATTCCGAAGTTTGACGGTCTTTTAAATTGAAAGCACATGAAATTAAAAGGAAAAATCACTACTGTACATAATATAGATACAGCAATAATTGGATCAGTACAGAGAGAAAAAATTAGTTCGCAATTTTCCAAAGACCAATGGGAAATGAGGATCCAGTTTAGAACTATAACTTCTTAGTAAACAGAACCTCCTCTAAAACCTGAAAGAGGTTATTTTATCAAAAAAAAAAAAAAAAAAAAGAATTCTGTGGCGTTTAAAGGACATATAGTTGGAAAGTGTATAAGATTAGATAAAAAAAACCCTTCTCTTTGGAAGTTTGAACCTCGTTCACCATTTCTATTTTCTAGACTCGAACCACGCAGCTATTGAACCACAATGACTTGGGAACGACGAATTACTCTCAGAAAGTAAAATTCAAAAATAGCATTGACCCCTACTCTCACGTGTGAGTAGGTTAAAAAAATGATAAAATAACTACTCCAGATGATATTGATTCAAAACAAACATATAGTTTAGTTTTATACACCCAACTCTAATAGTTTTTGAGAAAACCGTAGATGATAAAAACAATTTTCGACAGCCTCTTATTTTCTGAGAGCACAAACGTTGACCGCATAGAAATCGACGAACTTGTTTTTCTAAAACTATACTGTAGTTCAATTGTGACCTGCTGATTCCGGTTATGCCTTGAGTGAAGGTCCATTTTAGATACACTGTAAACATGAAATTTTTTTCATCAAAACTGACAAATTTCTACGGGGTTTGAAGGGCAGTAGTTAGAAGGCATATACGATCCTATAAGTAACTTGAGACCCGCTGATTGCGGACTTACCTTTATTTCTGTTCTATGATGCATAGTTCTCGACATCTCAGTATTCAAACGTACACACACACACGTGTGTTAGTACATTATAATGTAGCTGCAATACAAAGGTTTCTGTTATCATTTTTTTGTCGGAATAGAAGTTGGAATGAAGTTTGACAGTCAACAGCCAGTCTTGTTTCCTGACTAGTTTCTTTTTCATCTTTTTTCATTCATAGCCTAATCTAGCATAGGGAACACACAGTGAGGATGGGACTCATTACTAATAGTTTACGAGACGAAACTGCAAACCTTTGCTCTATGAGTGCCCAATTGTATCTGAAGACACAATACTATCATCTTAAGTAGTCATAATATCTTAGTTTACACAATGTCATCATAAATTTTTGTCATCTTATTTGTCTTGCTTTCTATCGCTACACCCCGATAGCCTTTACTTTCTACAACAGCTAAGTAAGCAGCGTAGGTCAGAAATAAATGTTCCCCATCAAATTACATTGCAATCACCGTTATATATGAGTTCAGCAGTATCCTTATCACTGGCGTTATTCATG
Source organism: Thysanoteuthis rhombus (assembly GCA_963457665.1). Classification (NCBI taxonomy): domain Eukaryota; kingdom Metazoa; phylum Mollusca; class Cephalopoda; order Oegopsida; family Thysanoteuthidae; genus Thysanoteuthis; species Thysanoteuthis major. The sequence goes on from OY735200.1 coordinate 82,894,790, forward strand.
TCAGTCACCAATTTCCATACCATCAAATTTATCCATAATATGACAACTACCATGACTACCGCCTCTACCCATGTCAGTCATGATATTCTGTACGTCACCATTATGATCATCCACCTTATAACTACCTTTATCGTTACTATCACCTTTTTCTACGAAACTTGCATGATACATCCAACCAATGCAATCGGCACCATTATTTACACCAGAACCAACACCAACGCTTCTATCATAATCTATTCAACCACCATCATCGGCATCATTATCCATGAGTGTTGCAAATTAGCTCAGAAGACCCATGGAAATAGACATGACCGAGTAGGATCGGTGATCGACTTATAACTGCACAAGAGGATTTGGATTTGCAGAGCAATGGTATAAGCTCAAATAGAAAGCTGACCTGCTGGATAGGGGAAGTAAGATTCTTAGAAACTTTGAAATTCAAACAGACCCTTCGATCCAGGCCAGAAGATCCGTAATTGTATACCAAATTCATTTTTTTTTTCGAGCAATGGATTTTGATGTCCTAGCAAAGAGAGTTAAATCTGATGGTAAACAAATAGTGTGAACACAAACCAGAGGATGTCCTTGAAAACAGAAAAAAAGTCTGGGACTTAGAAATCTTGACTTATCAATCTACCCATGAAATTTTAGATTTCATATAATTTTCCTATAAGCAAGCTTCTTTTAAATGGTGACCTAAACTACTGAATTTCTACGAAGAAATATTTATCAGGGAATTAATCTTCCGAGCAAAGTCGTTCAGCAGCATCTAGCCTTTATATGACAATAAGAGTAGTAAAATTCAGTTGATTGTAATGATTATAGGACTTCATAATGTTTTTATTACTGGTATCAGCATTGTTAAAGTAGGTTGGGGATGAATTGTTTGAGATTAATATTCTGTTATCCACGGCTATGAATTCTTCGGGGATAAATTCTACATGGGGATGAATTGTACTTAGGTGTAAACTATTGGGTATGAATTAATGGGGATGAATGTTCCGTAATCTGCGGCTTTGAACTTTCCAGGATGAATTGTTGGTGATGATTGGTACATCGCTATGAACTGTTGGGGATGAATTGATAGGGATAAATTGTTGGAGATGAACTTGCCGGATTTCAGTTGGTGATCAAATGAGTATGGAATCCACTAACAATGGCCTACAAGATTAGCTTGCTGATCATTGCTTTACGTGCAGCCTGGTCCATTCTTTCAAATGAACTTGTCAATGCCAGTTGGAAAATCACAGACATTATTGGATCAGGATATCTTTAGAAAAGAGTTCATTTATCTGGAAGAATCTATGGCTTCAAATGTTGTGTAGGGAATATTTTTGTCAGAAAAATTGTTATTCACGAGTTGAATAGTTCAGTGTTACGGAGAGAAAATCAAGAAAATCAAGAAAATTACATCGTTATATAAACAGATCGGCAAACTTGTTATCTTTAAGCGGAAGAGTCCGTGTTTACGGACGGAGAAACTAGAAAATCACACTGTTCATTATATAAGTGGATCCTACCCGTTATATAACGGGTTGTATAAACAAATAATAATAATAATAATAATAATAATAATAATAATAATAATAATAATAATAATAATAATAATGTCGAGGGCGTTGATGATCAAGATGTAAAGAGTATCACAGAGATGACGCCAAGAATGTTTATGATAAATACTATTCCAAAAATGATATCTCCAAAACCTACGCACAATATCAGTAACAGAAAAGCCTTAAAAGCTAAATAAATATGCGGAAGAGAAAGAAAAACCCAACAAACAAAGAAAGCAAGTTACAAAATCTCCGTGTGGACTCTCTTCTGCAGAGTTAATGAAAAATCGGGTTTTATCAGAATTTTCGCCGCTATCACAAAGCGGAGAGGAAAAGATTAAAAAATCCGACCCCAAAAATGAAGAAAGAAATGCATTTCATTAATTTACAATGAGCTGAGAAGACGCCCAGAAATGACTTGAAATTGAAACGGCTTTTTTCTATTTGAAAAAAACAAACAAAAAAACCCCTGAAAAATAAGAAAGAGTAGAAGTAATAAACTTTCAACATCTAGAAAGACAGGTCTGGTTGGTCACTGAATAGGAACCGCCACTTGACTAATGTCTTTTGGCAGCATGCTGTTTCGGGGTGATCAATTGGAAGATTGGAAAAGGAGGGTGATCAATGAATAAATTACTTCTCTCACTTTTTTCCGTGTCATGATCATTAAAAATATTCGGATTTTCAAAAACCAAGTTTGAACGCTGCCAGACAAAAATTAAGGGACAGATTTAGCATAAATTTGAATGGTAAATTGGAAAACCCATGGGGGCTGTTCAAACAATAGTCCGTGACATCATCATTTTCAGTCCACTAATTCCATTTGAGTATGATTCATGCATAGCAGCAAGCCAAAGAGACTCACTTGGAAACTGAAGAAACCTATGTTGACAGTTTTGGTGACAATTTTGATTGACTGTGTCTCTTACGAACAGTAATGAAGACGCTATAGATAAAAGGCCAAACATGAGATTTTACGCAATGCTTTCAGGTCAACAGCGAAATATGTACCTTTTGCATCCAAGTGTTTGTGATATTTTTCTGTTTTCTAATCAGAGATTTTTAGATGCGCTAGCATCTATAGTAGGTATCAAAGTCACTGACTGACTGACTGACAATCTGACAAGGTGATATAACAAACGACTCCGATCATATCCAAGACACGAACTATCAACGCCTTCTCTGAAGGAGAAATGCTGATAATCTTATGTCGCTTAAGTGAGGAAGTTGAAGAGAGAAATAATTACGTCATGATAATACCAGCAGAAAGTTAAGACGTTTTTGAGAGTTCACTATATGAAATATTATTATTTTAAAAATTTGATTCCATTCTCTAAACACCATAATAAACTATTTTCACTTGAAAAAAAAACTAATATTTCTCTAATAAATTAAGTAACATTTTGATGTAATAAATGTAAGAAGTAAAGACACTTTCTAGTCCTCAGAAATATATAGTGTAGCTAACAGATTTTAGTCATATGTCTATGGAATGTATATTTTTTTATGTTTTAAAATGTCCCTTTTATTCATTTTTAGACGTAAACTTGAAAATAAAGTTGGTCACACTGCCTTTGTAAGATCTTCACACTACGGAACAGGTGCATCTAGGGGCCAACTTTCAGGCATGTTTAAACTAAACATACTTGCATTATAACTATACTCATAGTAATATGCACATGCTTAAGTATACCAATAAGTCAGCAGCCTGATAAGAAGGCATTGATTTCACGACACATATATTGTAATCTTCTTTCTTGTCAATGCACTTAATGTAGCCTTGAATATAGGCCTACCCTGTTACAACATACTTCGCTACAACGTGGTTTGCAATATTACGCAGCTGGTTGGTGGACTCCGAAATATCAATCTAGCCCTAAAATATCTCAGTTATAACACAGTTGACTTTCTTGTTATAACGGGGGACACCTGTATTAATCACACAATATAATTATATTATACAGTGAAAATTTAGCTATTAACTTATTTATCCACCTTTGTATAATGCTGCAATATATATATATATATATATATATATATATATATATATATACTATTTTATTCCTGTGAAAAAAATTACGGATATATTTGAATTTCGTTGAGAAACTTGTTGCAATGTACGAGTCCATCGTTTCAAATTGTGGTTCGCAAAATTGTTACCTTTAAGGGGAGGAATTAATTATTATAGACAGAGAAACAGAGGAATTCCCAATGATAATTATATATAAGCTTGCCTGCTCTTGGGTCAAACTCATTCAAATCTAAAACGTAAACGAAACAGAATTCATTTTTCTATTATTATTTTCCTTTAATAGTAGTCCCTCTGAATGGGATTTGCAAACTTGAGCAAGATGTGTCGCCCTGAGTTGGGTTTTAGAAGCGGCAGTGAATGCGAATTTGTCATCAGTTTTTACGTACGTCATTTGGTCACTCTTATTCGTGCATGACATCACTGGTTTTTGGCCTAGTTATGGTTATCTTTCATTGTTGTTACGTAAAAAAAGAAAGTAAAACCCCCAAAATATGAGTTTGACAACAAATATGCACATAGTAATACACACACACACACACATATATATATATATATATATATATATATATATATATATATATATATATATATATATACCGATAAATTTGATCAGGGCATTGGAAAAGATTGAACCGACTACAGATGAACTGTTCTAAAGCTATTTGTGTTTTATACCGTCAGATTAAATATTTAAGCTTGATTTGCTAAACTGGGCTCGAAAAAAAAATTAGAATCAAACTGTACCAAGTTGAACTAAAATTCAATATTGTATTGATTTTGACTACTTCATATTAATTTTTAATTGTTTTTTTATATTACAATTTGTTTGAATTGATTGAACTTAACGTGAAGTACATTCAGTCGGTCACACAGTACATTTGAGAATGATCTCAAGGTTTTTAACCCCTTACAAGATCATTGTTTCCATCTAACGTTTCATTTGGAGCATATTTTTAGAAACCATCTACCTCATTAAATCTGTCAAAATAGGTTTCTTCAGTCTCCAAGTTTGGCTGGTTGGGTATGTATAAATGTATGTTTCACGCATCGTGACCGCACGAATGGAGCTTGAGGGCTGACATTTTCAATATTTAGTCTTTATTATGTCTACATTCCCACCCTTTTTTTAAAACCCTTCTCCCAAAAGAGAATTTAATTCGAGGGTTCAATTTGCAATATGAGTGTTTGCTAGATTGATCACTTAGTTTGTATCCGACAGCATTCACGTAAATATTTTGAGAATTCAGACTATATTAGAGATCACTGCCCAGAAAAAGGTGTGAGAAATGATCTACTTATTGATACCCCATTTCCCAATTTTTCATAGATCACTGAACACGTTGGTCACGTGAAGTTTTCTATTGAGTGACTAACCAGATCAGTTCGTTTGATAAATTAAGAGTATGTAGTAAAGGAATGATAAAAATATCTTATTTCATTTTCCCATCATTTTTTTTGCTTAAAAGCCTACCCCACTAAAGGAAAATGAAGTAACTCGTGAACGAAGAAAATATACTGTATATAACAGAAAAAATCTCCCAATACACAGTGTTAGTTTTAATAATTTGACAAATTCCATTTGCATAATATCGCATAAATGAATCACTATAACCTGTGCATGTACCTGAAACAATCATCCAAAACTTTATCTGAAACTATTTGAAAAAAAAAAATCATCTAGTACTACATAAAATACTGGCGCAAGATTTGTGCATTGTTGGCACCAAAAGCGCATTTTTGACATCAAGTTTTTAGATGGAGCTTAGTAGAGTTCTCATCCAGATTTTCAAAGTTGTACCTCAAAATTTGTGACCAAGAGTACCAGAGCACACACACACACACACACACACACACACACACACAAACACACTTATATATATAGATTGATTGGCAGATGGACACAGAAACTCAGAGAGAGAATTTTGGGTGATATGCTTAGTAAGTCGAGAAGAATGTTTTTCACTTTATAATAGCCATAAAACTCTACATCTTGCTCAGAAATAGATAAAATTGTAAACCTGGCTGTTCCCAGTGATCTCGCCAAACTGATGCTACTGGTAGTAAGAAGTTCAAGGTAGAATCGTTCTTGCTCTAAAATATATCAGGCTGTCCTAATATTTTTGGTTCAATCCAAAATCAAGTTATTTTATAAACGAGTCAATTTATGATGTTCAGGAAAAAATAAGATATAATTTGAAAACAAAATCAAACGACTAAAATCCCACGTATCCTCAGGATTATCTATTAAGGGGTTAAATCCACTGTTCCGAACCAAGCCGAAGTATGTCGATCAGAGCCGGACTATGCCGAATCGAATCGAGTTTAGTCGAGGCGGTTGACGACACCTTCCAGCATCCACAGAAGGAATTAACGTAAATCTTACACGTTGGCGCATTAATCAGCCGTGACAGAAGGACTGATGAAGTTAGCACAGGTTTTGAAGCGAACAGAGATTCAATTAACACCTTGTGCCAATACGGGTAAAATCGGCTTTTCAAGTCTCCCTTCACCCCCTTCTAGCTCTCAATCTATTTTTCTCCACCCTTACCCCATTAATCTCGAGACAGCATCCAAATGCTTTAGTTTCTTCAACCAGCCCCTCCTTGGAATATTTCAACTGCCTTCTGCGTCACGTCATCTCTACTCGGTGAAATGGTTCGTCAACTAGACAGCGCCGTTTATGCCTTCAACTCAGGATTGCAATTTTGGCTATTTCAGAGTCAAATTTAACAAACCTGGCCTTAAAAAAAACTACATTTTGATATAAACATTTTGGTTTGGCTATATCTAAATTTTCGGACCTTTTGACTTTTCGCAGTGGTTTTTTTCACATAAATTCTTGGTGTGTACTCCAGCATTGCAGTGGTTTATGAACAATCATTAATAATTTTTATTTATTACTATTCACCCCCTTCTCGATTTGAAGTTGCTTTTTTGTTGTGACTTGAATACCCAATATGTCACCGTAATGATGTGATATAAAAGGCAACCGGAAAATTAAGACGAAGGTAAGTATTAGCATTAAACATTTAAAAGAAAATTAATACAGATTGATACAAATGATTTACAATACTTCAACTGATGAAAGAAAATTGCTTTCATAAAAAGACTCAGCAGTTGGCAATTTCCTACCATTTTTGGCCAAAACGTCTCCAAGTAGCTGGCAACCCTACTTTTCCCCTTTCCTGTGTAACAAAGCAACGAACGACGCCTGAAATTCAGGTCTTCATCAAGAAGTGAGCCACAAAAGCCAAAACTCAACGCCGCTCACTTTGGCGATTAAGACCAATTGTTGTTGTCAGTACGAATGCTTCGTCACCGAGTGCCATTGAGGAATAATTATGAATGGCGCCTTCCTCGTGATGAAACAATTTAGTCATTCTTGTAACCCCCTCGATAGTCACACATATATCTCCTCTGATTCTGTTTATTTATTTTTTCGTTTATCCTTTGTTTTAGTTTGTCACGACAGATCAACATCTCATTTCGCAACGGTTTGAATAGCATGGTACAACATGATTTTTGTTCCTGGTTATTCTGTATTATTTCTTTATTGCTTATGTGTAAAAAGAATCAAAAATGACTATTATTCTCTTCAAACGTTGCTTTTGTGATCAGAAGAGTGCTATTTTGAAGTTCTATGCTGGGATGAATAACATCACGTGGGGACCACTGCCTGAACCCGAATGTGCATGAAATTAGGTCTTACAAACCAAGGATTTTGCAATTAAGCTATCTGAGACGAAATAGATAAATTACAAAATATCAATGTTTTGATCACAAAAGTGAAGTTTTTATAATATTTGTATAATAGCCTCTTTTAAAAATACTTTTCTCTTTTTTAGTAACAATGGGCCAGTAAATAACTTTTATTAACCACAGACAGTATGAAACGAAAAAAATGTATTTTGTAATCGTTCCAGTGGCTGAATGATTTGAATCCATTCATGTCGCATTACCTTGCACATTCTACGCAAAAATGGGTGTCAGCCTCACACAAATTGCAGAGAAAAGAAACTCAACGGATTTTATGTATATGTACTGAATGAGAAAATAATTCAATTATTGCATGAAGGGAATATCCTGAGATTTAGAATGGCCTTCATCCGGCCTCCTGGAGATAATGTCGAGAACTGGGAACTGAATCAAGTTAATATTTGGTAGGTGTATTTCCTTAAAACTGAAGGAAGTACAGTTCCAAGTTTGAAGTTGTCTGGATTATTTTAACTTAATACAGTGCCTGGTTCTCGAAATTTTTCACTTAGGCTAATAATGGCCATTTTATATTCCCTTTATACAATTTTTGAAGACTTTTCTTCTCTCATTCGGAACATATTGAGGACACAGATTCTATTGAGCTTGTTATGTTGAATTCGTGACAAGTCAAGTTATATTTTTCTGGACTGCATGTATATTACGAATTATACGAGTAATAGGGACTCAACGTCAGTGATTTCTCAATTCGAATCTGTTCCTTCATTCAGCCTAGGAATGTATGTACATTGCATGTATCACACACACACACATGCACACACACATACACACATACTTACATATGTAGGATCATAAACTGTCTTATATTGAGACTCTGTTTGGAATGATCTCCCGTCATAACACGATGAATGCATCATTTGGCCCAGAGAACGTAAATAGAATAAACATTTGAAGAAAATGGAGCTTCTTCAGAAATAGAACCTGCGATCGGTAGGGTAGCTGCCCTTACATCGCGTTGCTCTTATAATTGAGCTAAATAACAGGTTATGCTAATGTCCAAATAACTGTTTTCACTCCAAATTCTCATTTTGCTCTATATGTTCAATTCAACACAGGCAATTTTATATATACATAAGTTTTTATTGTGGACGTGTTTTGATTTGACTGAATGTTGATAAAATGACAATTGGCAAGTGAAGAGAAAAACTTGAGAAATAAGTGTTGAATCTCAAATTTTGTTATCATTCCGATGCATTTCGACATAGCCAGCCATCGTTCTAAGGGAAAAAATATTTTCAGCGGTTCACAGAAAAAATGCTGTTTACATGTTTGATGCTGAAGAGAGAATGAGACTATTTCTGTGTTGTTCGGTTGTTTATTATGAGTGGGTGAGAAGGTAATAGTATCTTTGTTGATGAGAGTAACATTTGGTTTGAAATGAGATGGGTCTGGGTGAGATGAAGTCAAGGGGTGTTTGTTTCCTGTGTCTGTGGGTGTTCGGCACATCATGGATAAGAAAGGCAGTTACGGGCTAAAATGGTCTTTTCTCAGGTGAAGTGGGTTTTGTTATTTTTTAATCATAGGAGCGAGAAGTGGTTTCTAGCTTTTAATGGATAGGTGTTGGTATATGGTTGGCAGGGTGGGAGTAAGTGTGTTATTTTCATTTAATCTTTTTGATTGACGGTGGTTGAGACTACTTGGAGGGATGGTATGAGTGTACTGTTTTTCAAATTGACTGTCGGTTGTTAGCCAATAACTTGTATATTGGTCTTGTAATGTATATTATCTATGGGATTCTGTTTTGAAATCAATGTATTTAAAGTTTTGCTATCTGAAAGTTACCAAATCTTTGAATTATTGTATTGCATTGGAATACAAGGGCTGCTTCGACACATCTGCGTGCTAAGGAGTCGTGAATAAAGAATGGGCTTCGTGAAAGTTAAACCATCTATTAAATTCACACCAGAAAGAGTCCAACAATGCATTACCTCTCGTTGACATACTTCTACACAGAACCGACCATCCCATCAAAGGCACCACAACCTCAATTTCGACGATATTAAATTGAATGCACGAAAAAGTTTCCTCACGAGCAAAAGGTCCCAGTTTCGGCCCTAAGCATAGGCGAAAAGTGTGAAAATCTCTTCGTTAGGACAGAATAATCCCCTGTGCGCCAAACAGATAATAGAGTACACTGTAAACTGCGTGATTAGGGTGGAAGTAACCCTTCGATGGACTTGCATCCTGGCAAAGGGAAGTGGTCATAAAACCCTGTGAGAAAAAGTCCTAGTCTCGACCAGACTCAAGTTTTGTCAGGATCATTAAGCTGATGTATGCAAATGGAACCAGGATTTCGTCACCTGCCCTATACTCTTTTTTGGAGCTGCCTCGTAAGAGACAAGATGCAGTACTTCAATATGCTCATCAATCAAAGTAATCTTTTTCATCCTGGGTCAGAAAACCGTTACAAATTGTAGAAAAAAAAAGCGTTCAGTTCTGGGTGACGATTTATTAACTCTCTAAAATCTTTCTCCTAATTATTTCCAACAAGCTAGTACCTGTCAAAATGATGGGATTATTTACCTATGGATGGGTACCTTTGCCAACTATCAAAGTATCCTCGTGCTCTGCCTCGGATCACCGACCCTCAGCCTCGAATCATAGTGTAGTACCCGTGCACCCTAGTGGAAGTCACGAACAGAGAAACAAAGACACGAACAGAAAAGAAGTTACTGAGAGGAAAAATCAAAGTATTCAGATTTTACTCGTAACAGACACCCAAGCGTTCAGTCATTTACTAAGCATAGCTTAGTCAGGTTAAAAGCCTCACCCACGGGGATTTCTTTGAGGATGTAACTCACCTACTCACATAAATTGGTGTACGAAATGTTAACAATCACCTCGTGGCAAGTGATTCCCTTTTAACCACTTTCTGTGGCGCTTGGGCACAAACCACAGACAATAAATCGTCCACAGTTTTTGATCTCCGATCTTTTTTATGCGCTTTGTTCATGTCTCTCCTCATCTCCCTTTCCCTTCCCGCTCTCAGCAACTTCCGCTCTTCTACTCCTTTCTGTTTTCTTTCTGCCATCCACCCGCTCAGACCCTTCAAGTACGTTAACTACCTTTGCCCATTTACCTCCTGTGCACTAACTCAGCCTTCTATGCATCCCGTGGGAATCAAGTTCTCCTTGCTCTCCTTCTTCATTATGTATCGTATCTTCACATTATAAAAGTTACCTTCTCTATGTGCCATGTCCCATCATGGCTCTCCACAGCTTCTTCTCTATAGTTGTTTCCAGCAATTATTGCTCCTTTACGACCCCAATTAGTCTTCCTTGTGCTTATTCCACTACCCATTGTGGATGTCCAGCTATTGTCTAAAATTTCAAGCAACTTGACCAGCCCATTACCATGTGTGTTTTCTATTGGTTTCTATGATGTCTTAAATTCTCCAAGACTTTCTTCCTTCCACATTTAGTGTCGCAACTATTTTAACCGTGTCTCTCTTATCATTAGCAACCGTTTCTTTGTAGTTTTTAATCTCTTTGTTACATACTCTGTCCATGACAAGCGAAACATCAGTTGATAAAATCACATCTCGGTTTTTTCGATTCTTTTTTATTTTTTATTTGTGATGAAACCACCATAAAAGGGATTGATTTCATAGCAGTCCTTAGTGATGCTTTATAAGGATATAAATATAATTTTTCCAGACTTGTAAAATTATGGCTTGTTTTTTCCATTTATTTGACTTCTAAAACTCTTCATGAGCTCCTCTATTGCTTTTCAATCTTTATGGAATCCATATAACATTCACCGTTGGTTGTGATACACATAAAAATCCTTGGTTCCAATGCAGTTATTATCATAGCAGGACTGAGCCTAGATACTAGCAATACGAGCTCAACGTGTCAGGGGCATCTGTCATGTATCTGAGATGGAAGAATTTTTCCAAATGAGGAAATGAGTAATTAAACAATAAAAACAGTCAAAATAGAAAAATCTCCTGATGTGAAGTCGAATTTCTCACTTTTGTCACAGTGAAACCAAGATAAACAATAAGCAGAGGAAAATTCTCATGACCAACGACAAGCTCAGTAAGACTTTAAAAGGCATCGAAGTTCAGTTTGCACGGGGCGACAGGAGCCCTGGGCTCGGCCCAGTCAATTTGACAATTAGGAAATGCTATGGACTGAGACGTCGTTGTCTGCTGTAGTACTTCATAAATTATTTCAGTATCATTCAAAGTCACGTCTTTATCACAAAATGTTTGCTGCTACCTTGAAATTAAAAATGATAGTTTGGGAAAAAACGTCTAGGACCGTAACTATCAAAAACAATAAGACCTTACAAACCACTTTAAAGTCAATGGCTTTCAAACGTATAGATAAAATATAAATATCTAAGTAGATTAAGTCATTCACCGTTCATGTTTTATTTACCCCTAAAATAATTTCATTCCGTCTCGGTAAACGGGTCATCAGTTGAAGAAGCACTGGCTTACAGTGTCAGCTTTGTCTGAAGAGTGTCGCTTTCAGATTTGACATTACATTCCTCAAAGTTTATTAACTTTCTGCACAACACCAGATTAGTAATACATGCAAAAAATGTCCTGCTACAGGCTATTACACTTCTGAATCATCTGCATTATTCCTTATGCTAACCCCCGGTTGAAGAAAGAGGGGAAAAATGAGAAAAACATGATTTTTTTGTAGGCACTTTGGAGTGACCTTAAAGTGAAAGCTTCTGAACTATGAGAGAATGAGAAACGATGCAAAGCATTTCAGGCGAAATGATTCACTACAAGTAGCAACACGACGAATACACGGAACAATGATGAAAATTATGATATGTCATATCTGATTATTTAACTAAAATACTTATATTATTTCCGCTACTGTTCACGTAGGTTAAGATAATGTACACGTAAACATGGAATCTAACTAAGAGACAGATTCACAAATTGAGAACCATGCAACGTGCAAATGAAAGAATTATGCTCTATCTCACATGGACAAACCATAAGATAGCACAGTGCATCCAGAAGAAGAAAGGAGTCAGGGACATCATAGAGTCCATTAAAAATCTCAAATGGCAGTGGGCTGACCATGTTGCAAGAATGGTGGGCAAACAATGGACATCACGACTCACAACATGGATCCCCATAGATCACATGCGCAACCGAGATTGACAGAGTATTAGATGGAGAGATGAACTCGACAAATTCAGAAAGTATTGGCTCGCCGACGAGAAGAGTGGCGAATCCTGGGGAATGTCAATGTCCAACGACGGACATTAAGAGACTGACAACAATGATGATCATGTTTTATTGTCGTGTCTAAGCCGAGGTTAGAGCCAGGATTTCTCTCGAAGAAAAAAAAATTTCATCATCAGTTTAGAGTCAGATTCCTTAAAAAAATTATCTCAAACTGGCAAAACCATTGACGAAAAGGGAAATTCACATCTGCGGTCTCCGACAACGAACGGAAAATAAGGGTCCCGAAAGAATGTTACTTAACAGTAATGATAAGTTAGCAATCAACATTTTTACGTTCGTAAAAAAAAAAAATACCCCATTTAGGGTACAATTACAGTCTGGAGCCTTTTTTTTATGTTCGTATAAACGTAAATGGCTGTAAAGTTGAGCGACTACCCTCAACACTGCTCGGGTAGAACAACTTCATTCCCTCTGGGAATCGTAATAGACAGTTGCAAAAAGACATATCACTGTCCTTTCTTGTTTATTAGGGATAATCGAATATTTTTCATTTGGAGACATTTCCCATCGGTCTCTGTAGACATTGACAAGATATTGGGGCGATATCTGAAATTAGCCACGTCGGGTAGTTATGATTATTATTAAACAGATGCGCACGGGTAGAATTTCCTGCTGGTTCATTTACACATCATACGTATTGGGGCTCTCTATCACGTACACACGTGTATATAGAGATTAGTTATATATATATATATATATATATATATATATATATATATATATATATATATATATATATATATATGTTTAATCATATGGAAGTTGCACTCACACTCACACATATATATATACATAGAGAGAGAGAGAGAGTGAGAGAGAAAGAGAGAAAGAGAGAGAAAGAGAGAAAGAGAGAGAGAAAAAGAGAAACATGAATGAATGAGTTTATATGTATTGAAGCATACATAGAAATCACCAGAAATGCGTATATATATATATATATATATATATATATATATATATATATATATATATATATATATATATATATATATCAAGTCATGTATACATATTCATAATTGCTTTATTTTACAGTGGTCAATACATAGATGTACAGCGATTATATAAAAATGATTTAAAACAGAGGTCGGTTAGATAGAATATGTAAAAACTTTGCTATTTATCATAACTTAAAAAATCTTCGTTAAAGCAAATTGTGGTTTTATTAATGATTTTGACTATTTTTTACTTTCATCTTGATTTTCACAACAGCAAGTAAACATGGTGATCGGGAATATGAATGATTAAAATTAAAATGCTTCATCCAATGAATCAAAATTAAATGTAAATGAAACGAATCGTATTTGATAATGTTTGTTGGAGACGTACGAAGTGACTTCATCTGGTTAAGACTCGAAATACGTAGTTTTTCAATTCATTCAATTCTGGGGAGACTAATCGCTATTTGATCTTAAAATTTTGGATCTCAAATTCACACATGATTGAAATGGGACTTCGACATAATTTCTGTTGTCAAGAGCACGGCTAAAATGGTAGTTTTTTTTACCAATTGAGAAGGATTCTAACAACGAAAACTCCCTTCTATAAAATCCTTCCCTAAATTGAGTACCTCACACACATCAGCACAGGCTCCTCTCATTAGGCACTTTCGAAACTCGATAGAGTACAGAAACAAATGCATAGACTACTGGATGATGAGTCTTTTTTTCATAATCATTTTGTCTCATTATCACAATATTGTACGTTTGATACTTTTTGACCTTTTCCCAGTGGAGAATGTTTGAATAATTACATTCAACTATTACAACTGTTCGGGAATTTTCAGTTAAGAATCGGCTTGCAATTAAGGCGTATCCACAATTTTTAAATCTATCAAGGACTCACTGCAAGTTCTACACGAATAGCTTCTTTTTAAAAAAAATCTCCTCTGTAGAATAAACTCCGTACTGAATGTTTTCCCGACGAGTTCATTCACGATACTTTTAAATCGAGAGTGGACAAGTGCCTTACCCAACGATAGTTTTTTTAAAGAAATTCTCTCCACTTCACATTTAGTATTTCTAACACTTCTAAGTCATTTTAACACTCTTAATTCTTTTTTAGTCATTTTTAGTCTTCATTTTGAACCTATGGTTTAGTGTTTCAAACTTTCCAATCTCATCATCAATAAGCTATTTTTCACAGGTCTTAATTCTGTGGCATCAACAACTACTAATCCCTTGCTATAGAAAGTGTCTGAGAGGCCTGGCTCAGGGGAACTAAATATAAGCAGAAACCCTTTCATGGCCAACGTCTTTTGGCAGTATGCTATGTTGCAAGTGGCCAATGGAATAAGGGGTGATCAATAGATAAGTTACTTTCTTGCCTTTTGCTGGATCACTGGAATTTGAATTTATAACAAACAAGCCGATACTAACAAAAAAAGAAGGTAATTTATTAATTAGAAAACTGCCCTCACCATGCAGATTGTCAGATTGAACTGAAATTTAGAACCGGAGACTTTTGGCACTGGGCAAAACTTTTGTATACATCGAACTATAAAAAGCTGAAATTTGGCACTGAAAACTTTTGGACCAATGAGCGACTTTTTTATGCATCGAACTATAAAAAGCTGGAACTTGGTCCTGGAGACCTTTGGACTGAAGTGCAACTTTCGTATACATTGAACTATAAAAAGCGTCCTTACACTGACGGAAGCTGCAGCCGTTCCTGCGTAGAAAATTGATTCACACCATCATAAGTGCAGAGACTCTAAAACAGTGTAAACCGGCTCCAAGTATGTTAAAATAGTTGAATGTATTGAGATAATTATAAAATATTCCCTTTAAAATTTATTATAGATGCTAGAAATTGAATTCATGCAAATCAGTAGATCTACCCCTTTGATATGAATGGAATTGTTACTATAAAAGTATAGAAGTGTTTGGTTGATATAGATAATAGTATTTTAAATAAAACCGCGTTTTCATAGAAAGCTTTGACTTATTGATCACACGAGATGCGAGACTACAACAAGTTGTCGGTGCCTAGTAATGTACAATTATGTACGCGAACAATTTCCTTTTACTATCTTATATCCCTACCTTTTCTTTATATGCGTAGATAGCTAAGAGAGAACATTCGTACATAAATGAATACATGGTTGATATTTGTTTAGTTATTTAATTCTGAATTGCCGAATCTATTGCCAATATTTACTTTCCGGTAATTCCTGGGAACACGAGGGTTTAACAATCCTCCTATGATATTTAACACGGGAAACATTTTCCTCATAACGATTTAAACATTGTCTGCTGACACGAGTGATAAATTAGCTAGAAAGTCTGTTGCACAAAAAAGCTGCTTTGATTGTACATTTTATGCGAAACCTGTTGGCATTGATTTGTTTAGATGTGTCCAAACATCTCAATAAGACGCTTTTGGATCGGTCGATCGAATAGGAAAAGAAAGGAAGGAAGGAAGGAAGGAAGGAAGGAAGGAAGGAAGGAAGGAAGGGAGGAAGGAAGGAAGGAAAAGGTGTTATGTCATTAAAGGTGTGGCATCATTGAGAAATTAACTACTATGATGTCATGATAGAATGCAATAGTTCGCCATATGTGTATTTAAAAGAAATGGCCCCCAAACGCTCAAAACGGTAATTTACAATTTTTATTAAATAAATTCAGTTTATTTAATACTCTCAGAATATTTCCATATCGTATATTTTACAAGAATGAGAATTAATAGACTCAAAGAAAGACTAATTGCTTTTCTTCCTCCTCCTCTTTCTGCTACTACTACGACCGATGGTGGATGCATCGTTGAACTTATG